>JAMXBC010000011.1:15395857-15848337 GCA_024138005.1 Lumnitzera racemosa | reverse complement strand
GATTTTAACGATTTTTTTAACAAATTCATATATATTGTTCAGTTTCGATATTAACTTCTAAATATAAGTAATAATATTTATTCAATTTTATTTTATATTTTAATTAAAGAGAATACATAAATTTAATTTATAAAAAACTTTATTTTTTATTTTTTTTAATTTTTAGGTCATAACCGGTAAATTCAACTATTGATTCTTTCGACTCGAGTTTAGACCCACCGGCTTGGATGGTTCCATAATATGTTTTACATAGAACAATGTGTTGAACAACTCCAACAAGTTTGCATAATGAGATGTATCTATTTATCTATCTCTTGACTTCTATTTTGTATTCATCGAGATCCGTTGACTTTATATACCATTTCGTATAACATCTAGTTTTAGAGACCTACAATTTTAGAATTGTGGTCAGTTCAATTCGTTTTGCAAGAACGGAGGGCCCTACTTAAGCTTTTCTTGTTAGAATATTCTCTTACATTGAATTGTACCAACATACTAAGTTTGGTAGGTTAAATTATGGTTCAAACCCATAACACATAAGTCTGAATTGATTCTAGTTCGATTCACAGATCTGACTCGACTCTTCCCTAAATCTAACTATACCTAGCCTTATTCTGCATACAGCATAATCTCAATTAACTCCCAAAAAAAAAAGTTAACAACTCAAAAAATTATTATTTCATAACTTAAATATAGAAAATAAATTTCTTTTTTCTTTTTTATTTTGTAAATGACCGGAAATCAAAATAAAATTGCCATATTATAACAGCCTTCCTCCCAAATCAATATCGGCGCTTGAGTCAAAGACACAAGGAACCACATTGTAGATCCACCCATCGAGAGGTGGGATAGCCTTTTATTATACGATTATTTCCTTCTTATTAAGTAGAACGGATTATTCTAAAGTTAGGAGAACATATTTATATAATATACAACTACGATGGAAGGGTGTTTCATATGAGACACCTAAACCCGATAAAATCAAGCCATATTTTTGACACACTTCATATACGCATCATCCCTCATTTCTACCAACTATAACTTTTATGAAAACAACATCCTGAATAGTCACGCATCTATTTTCTTTTTCTTTTATTTTTTCTCCCACCATATAATAAGGCACTAGTCTGTATGAGGCGAGGTCCCTCTTCAATATCTAGCTTGATTTTGAGAAACTGTGGAATGACGTGTTGCCAGGTAAAAATATTCTTGGTATAGTATTAGGATTTAGCCATTGTAATTAGTTTATAGTTTATGCTTACAGTTTTAACAATATTATCAGAAAAGATAAAAAAAAATAGTAAAACAAAAAATATATATTTGCTGAGCTGTTCATACTGGATAGTTTCATACAGTATTTGTCTTAGGGAGGTTATATATACACTGTACATGCATATCAAAATTATGAATAAAAAACCGAGAAAGAAATTTGTTCATATCATGTTGTAGTTTTCTGCATTCAAAAAACCTTAACAATTGCATTCAACTACTACTGCTCACTTCCCATTGATCAACACGTTAATTAGCTGAGTCACTTTGCATTGGAAACATCCAAACCATAAAACTAGCAATAAATTAACTATTCGCTAGGGGCCGTAATAAAACAAGTAGCCTTCCATTCAATGCATCAATTACGAAATCAAATTCTGCAGCCTTGTTATTCTTTTATTTCTTTTTCTTCTTCTTCTTCCTCTTTTTTTTTTTTTTCATCTTCCTTTACTGTAATTATTCAAATGGATAAATTTAAATTTTCATTTTATTTGATACAAGCCTATTTTAAATAAACAAATAAGATTTTATTATTTTGAAATGGTGTCTTAACTCTACTTATATAATAATCAATCACATATTTACATCCTAATTTTGATTCATATATTATAATAAATAATTAAAGAAAACATAGATAAAAATATTTGTAATAATAAATTATAATTACCATCAATCGGCGCTCGTGGCCTAATGGATAAGGCGTCTGACTTCTAATCAGACGATTGTGGGTTCGAGTCCCACCGAGCGTGCTTGTAAGGGTTGTTTTAGTATTTCTTGAAGTCGTCGCTCCTTTCTTTCTTCTCCTCTTTTTATTCCTTTCTTTTTGTATTCCTTTTCTTTCAACCTCAAAGCACCGTATTCTTTCTCCTCCTCTTCTTATTCCTTTCTTTTTGTATTCCTTTTCTTTCAACCTCCGACTCCATGGAAAGCACCATAGACCCCACCACCGCCAACAGCACTGCTCCGACCATCCGCTCTCTCTCTTAGATCTGACCACCATCTTCCTCACTCAGTCTTGGGAAAGAAAGAATCAACAGATTAGAGAGAGAGAGAGGGACTCGATTGCAACGGAGAGAGAGAGACAGTCGGAGAATTCAAGAGAGAGAGACACTCGTGTACAATAGACGGTGGATGCTGACTAGTGACTGGAGTGGTGGGTATAGCTGTGGTTTGGAGAAGCGAAAGGATAGTTGGGGGGAGAAAGCGAGAGAGAGAGCGAGTGAACCAGTGAGAGAGGATGTAACGGTATTTTCGAGTAAAGAATAATTGGAATTTCTAGGTGGCGACAAAAAAATCCCGGGGATTTTTAAGGAATTTAGCGCAACACGGAAAGGAATAAATGAAAATGATTACTCCATTTCTCCGTATAAACATATTAGAAATCGTAATATTAAATAGGTTCATGGAGTATACTTACAAAACTTGTTGTTAAGCAGATTTTGCAAACAAATTTAGATGTTGGATTCAAACTCAAACGCATTTGCAAAAGGATTTAAACATGTTTAATCAATTTATTCATCAAATTTTACTTATATAATAAGCTTCTACTCGTATTTTACTCTATAGATACAGTTTCTAAAATTTACTATACGTACCCTACTCTGTGATATTTTGAAATTACCATATACCTTGTATACCTTAGACCTTATAATTTATATGAGGTACTTTGTACCCTATAAATTATCTTTTTTCTTATAAATTTTAATATAGTTAGTTTCTTTTTTTTTTCCTTCCAACTTCTTTTTATTTATTTTTCTTTTTTATCATTTTCTTCATTAATCATTATTATATAAATATATCAATTTTAGTAAAATCTTAATTTCGACTTTAAATACTAAATAAATAATTGTAAATTGGACTCGTTTGGGGGATTGATTTATTTTGGCAATATGAAGATTCGTAGATTACAAATTATAATCTCTAAATTCATAGTCAGTATCCATAATGATGCTCCATACATCACAATTATTAAATCCTAATCTGTCAACTAATTCTTTTTCAAACCTAGTATAAACTTCACTCTTGGATAAGGAAAAAAAAGTACAAACACTAATCTTAATTAAATCCTAACTTGAATAATGTTATATAAATTTATTAGGAGATATTTTTCAAACCAAATGCAAAATAATTGTTGCGTCAAAAGAAAATAAGTTAATAAAACATCTTGTTTATTCATGCAAATTTTTTCTCTCTTAACTTTAATAGAATTAGACTAAGTAAATAAGGAAGATGGAATAAAAAGAAAATGCAATAAAATAAAACACTAAGAATGAAGAGACTAACATGAGGATATCAAGTTTAGTCTAGGGTTTCTCATAAGATGCGTTTTGTTATTATTATTTTTAAGTTTGTACAAATGAAATGATATCCTTTTTTATTTATTAATTTTATTTAACTATTATTGCAGGTTAAGTATAAGGTATCGCTTGTACCCTATATACTTTATAATACAAGTTATAAGGTGAGTGTAAGCTTACCCTAACCTCATACCCATATCTTACCCTAGAAGTATAGGTTTCGAAAAAATTACTATTTGTAACTTACTTTGTAATCTTAAATGCTCACTCAAAACCTATCCAATGAAGCAGAATTTAAGTAAGTACTTTGTATGACAAGGTTACCTACTCATCTTTATATAAGAACTTAAAATTCTTAAGATTCTAATTTCAATGGATTAAAGTCTCGCTTTTCTTATTAGGTGAATTGAATGGTTAAACCTCAACAAAGGAAGAAATTAATTTGACATGTAAATATTTGTGAAAAAAACGGAGATTTTAATTTAAATGGTAATTGAAGTGACAATATAGAAAATTAAGTGAGGTTTCAATCATTTAATTAAATAATAATAAATATCTATTCCCATTAATTAAATAATAAATATGTAGATTATTGATAGGAATAGATATGTTATAAATTGAATTCTACTATTAATAACAAATATAATAGCACCGTAAATTAATGATTAAATTTTGAACTATTAATGGGAAATAACATTAATAGAAATTAAAAGGTATTATCAATAACAAAAAGGAAGCTTTAGTCATTTAGTTAAAATAAAATATACAAGACCCTAAAGTAGCTTAAGGCTTTAATATTATAGGACAATTTTAATGGAAATTGATAATAATGAGAATTAAAATGTATCATTGACAATAAATGTTATGACATAAATTTTATTTTTTTCTTTTTCCAGCATAAATTAATTATTTAAATTTTTAATTTTTAATGGAATTGATGTTAATAGAAATTGAAACATTTTATTGATAACAAAATGTTGGAAAAGGAAATAGCAAAGTATGTATACGGGGGAAGAGAAAAATACTAATAATACTGAAATAGTATCATTCTCTTTTAATATTATGGATAGAAGATATAAATATAGAAAAAGAATATGACATAAACTAATGTTTCAAATTTTGGATTCTTGATGGGAATTAAAATTAATAGCAATTGAACTTTTCATTGATGGGAGAAGGTTAAAGAGAGAAATTGTAAAATATGTGTATATGAAAAGAGAAAACACTGAATATATATATATATAAAAAGAAATCTAATATATTATGCCATTTAATTTTTTAAGTTGTATTTGTATAAATAAAATTAAACCTTATTTTCATGACTATAAATAGCATCATTACTTTCTACAAGGTATATATATCTGGAATATTAAATAGCACACAAAATATTTTAGAAAAAAAAGGTTAAAAAAAATCAAATAAGCACATTAGCAGTACAATACTTACGTTTCCTTGAATAAAGATAAATTTTAATCAAATTAATCACAAAGCCATTTTACTAATAATCACTATGATAATGTATAGACCTTTCTTCTAGTACTTGAAGTGGAAAAATATGTGCTAGATTATAAAAGTATAGAAAATAAAATATTTATATTAAATTTGAACAAAGTAATGCATGGAGAGCTTAATAAAAGCTTAGGCTAAAATATATAGAAGAATATTGATAATATATATTAGTAAAATCAAAATTATAAGAAATTTTTCAAAAGAAAAGTCCTTACAAATATTGATCAAATAAAAAGCATAATGAATTTTGGAAACAATAGTAATGTTGAGCAAATAAAATAATAGACAAATAAAAAATAGCAACCATAGAAACAGGTGTAATGGAAAATGATAACTACATAGTCAAATGCCGTGGTTAAGAATTTTGTGAATGGTTAGATTTTTTTTTTTTAACTACCATGTGAACATATTTAATACTTAAAACTATATAATATTAAATTATTGGCTATGGGTAATTAAATGGAGGCTTTCTCTTTAATGGAATAAATAACAGAAGATAAAAAGTTTCATCTCCTCATTTAAAATACCTTAAGCACATATGCATATTTCTTATCAATTGAAATTAAAGAAATATTATTGTGAAATCAAACTGCATGAAAAATTCATTTAGGCTAATCAAGGAGAATTATAATGGGGGGTATCAAAGTTTGAAGGTAAGTTCAAATGGAAGATCAACGTTTTAAAAAGTTCAAATAAATGATTAATGTTTCACAAAATTGTTTAAATAAGGTGTTTATAATAACCAATCCATAAAATTATTTAAATCATTTTGTAAAACGTTAATCTCTTATTCAAACTTTTCGAAACGTTGATTCCTTATTTGAATCATTTTATGATATTCTTTGGTCTCATATATGTACAAGATCTAATTCAAAAGTTTTTATCCATTCTATATTCCACTCATTAAGCTTTGTAACTTTGTATTATTTTTCATATTATATTTTTAATGAATAATGTTTTCCATTTCCAGTTTTTTCTGCTTTCAAGAAATTATATGGGTGTTAAATGTGCAAGAAGTTCCTTTTTTTCTCCCCTTTTTTATACAAGAGGGGTAATAAAGTACTCTTGCAAATTAAGGGATAGAATATATTAAAGAATGTTAATAAATTTATTATCATATTTTTTAAAAATTATTACCTTTAGCACATGCATCATAGGTATACTATTTGCTAGTAATTATAAATGGCAAATGATATAAAATACAAATATTATGAAAGGGTAGTATGACAAAACAAGAAAAGACACCAAAAGCCCTCCTCTATAATAATATATATAGATGTAAATATTTAGAGAATTTGCATGTTCGCTATAAAAATTAACGTATAAAACAAAAATACAATAGCACTTCCACTTAGTTTCAAACTCATGACCTCATGCATATAATATACACATTAATTACTACACTAATGTGTTGTTTATATCATATATTCAACATAAATAATAAATAAGGTAATAAAATTGAATCTATTAGATATGATTTAGTAATGGTACCAAATTCATTAGATCATAGGTTTTTTTTTTGCCCAATAATGAAAGGATCACATTCCAAACAAACATCGGGAGGTCTAGATACAAAGTCAATAAATAGTAATCGAGATAATAAGGATGGCATTAGTTGACTCTAAAACATCTTGTCCTAATTTTCACTTGGGTTGTAACCTAATACGTACATATATTTGCTACTCAATGAACGAAGTTAATTGAACAATGGACAAAATAGTCTGTCATTTGTAATATGTCTTGAATAATTCCACTTACCTTCCATGGAGTTATCCATGGACCACTAATGGTTGTCACTACTTGGAATGAATTAGACTCTACTTGTTGCTAATCTCTAAATTATGCTACCAATAGCCTCCTTTCTAATGGCATTAGCTTCATTTGCATCAACATTAAATGAATTAACAATTAAAGCAGTTGCATGCAATAAATTACCCATATAATCTCAATAGACTACCTTAAAACCACCACTTTGTTGAGACATTAATAACATGATCATAATTTATTTTAATATAACCTAATGGAGGTAGTCTCTAACTATTATTGGATGTAGTAGTAAAACTTGATGAAGCATGGGGAATAGAATGTTCAATTGAACCTGCTATATAATCAAACAAAAGGGTGAAATCTTTGAGTCTATCTTGATGTTGCAATAGAAATAACTCCTTTTTTATTGCATTTACCACAACCAATTGACCACACCATGATTTATATGCACCTAAATGTATCATTAGACAATTGCAACAATTGTGAGAAATTGTTTTTTAATGTTGATAATTGGGTAATTAATTTTATCTCATTTATATTTATATAAATATAATATTTTTATAAATTATGATTTTATTTATATTTATATAATTTTTTATAAAATAAATGATAAAGGTAAAGACAGGTACTCTACTTAATCCACACCCACTAAATGGAGGGCTTTAGCATAAGGGCCCAAAAATTATTGTATTTCTCGGACCCACACCACTAGTCCTAAGATGGCCACCCCAAGCAACACTTAGAAAAAAAATAAATAAATAAACAAGTAATGTAAAATCAAACGCTTCCAAAATTGATTCACGTCTCCATGACACGGCTGCTCCATTCTCCATAGTCGGTATGACGCGGACCAAGCGTCCGCGCTCTTCCAGAACACACATGCACATACATTTTCACACACGCACACAACCCAAACCCAAACATTTCTTTGTGCAGGACTCAAACTGAAAGTCTCTCTCCCTTTCTAGAAGTTGAATTTCCTTACTACTGATCTAACTGAAGTTTGTGTGTTTATCATAATTTTATCCAATTTAGCTCTTGAAGATCTTACCTTTACCTTAATTATACGAAACCCAGATACATCTTGTATTCTAAAACCTCTCTTTGGTCTCAAAGGTTTGTCTTTTTCTTGATCCTCCCACCTTAATTTTATGTGAATAAGTGAATTTGGAAGTACCCATTTCTTGTTCTTGGTGAATTCATAAGTATTACATAGCTTTATGAGCTATTTGTTTTGTTAATTAGTGAAAAATTGATGAGGTATTTGATGATTTCCTCCTCTTTTTTTTTTTTTTTTCCCCTTCCTTTATGTAGTTTGCTGTTTTGGTTTGATTGTTTTTATCTTTTGTATGGAATATATTGAATTGAACATTTCTGGTGTTTTACTTGCATTGTCTTGTACTGTTGGATTAGTTTTGGTTGTTCATAAGGTGTTGTGGGAGTAAAGGAATGCATTTTCTGATTAAGGCACTACAGAGCGAGACTTCGAGGATCAGAGAAGTCAGCATGTTAATCTTTTGAAGTAAATCGGTAGCTCTTGAACAGGAGTTGCAGATCGATCTTGTGCTCCTCCAATTTAGTGAATCTGCACGAATTTTCAATCTATTGGTTATTCGATCTTCTGGCTATTCGGTTTGATTCGGATTGTGATTGTGGTTGTACTGGTTTTGTACTTTTCAAGTATGTTAATGGGAGTATGTTTAATGGTCAGAGAAGTATTTGTTAATGTCATAAGATACATGGCGTCAAGTCTGCATAATTATGCGAGATATTTGATTTCGAACCATAGGTGGCTCATGTTTTGTGAAAGCTACACGCTAAACTGTGATTGGTGTAAATTATATTGGGTGACAGACACTATAATTATGCTCATTAAGCATTTGGTGTCTTATGGTTACTATTGGTAGTTATTATATCAATTAAGCAACTTATTCATATCATATGAGACTCATGTTGGACAGATTTAGTAATTATGACATTAGGTTTTGACTGAGCCGTTCATTTCAACCATTGTTACTGAACTTAGCAAGGTATATTTCCTTCAGGTGCTGGTTTTCAATGCGATTTGACACACGGGTGCAGTCACATCACCTGTTGTGATGTTGTTTTCATCCCACTAATAGATCATTTTTTTTTTTTTGAGGTCTTCTCTCTAACTATGTTCATAATTGACTTATTACTTAGTTTTATCCACCAATAATGCCACCACCAATATGTTATTTCTTTGGTGTTCTTGTTGATTTTTACCCCGAGTATCTGAAGCTATGTTTTTGGTAAATCATATCGTTACTAGATAAGCATCATCCTCCATGCCTTAGTATCCTGTCACATCAATACTACATCTGAAATCTCTATTGTTAACTGGACTAATTTTTGCCATGCTAGTGGGTTCTCCTTTTCCTTGCAAGACTCTTCAAGAAACATGTCTTGGCGCCCTCCCAGAAGCCAGATATTTGTTAAGGATAATAAAAACCATATGTAATTCCTTTATGTGCTGTTTGATATTTTCCGCTTGATGCTTGAGTCAAGCAAATTTCTTGTATAAACTTCTGATATTCAATTAGGGTGCATTTGATCCATGGAAAATATCTCCAGTTCATTTTTTTAGGTGAACATTTCCCGGTACTTTTGTTGGACATACCCAATAGAATTCACTACAAATGAGGGAAATAATCTCCTTGTCCTAAAAGTAGAAATCATTTTCCTCAGTTCTTCGACATTTTTTACACAAATATTGAGATCATCAACTACCACGATTGCTTCCTACCCCTTTTTCCTACTAGTCGCCAGAAGTTGGCACTCTCACTTTCTAGTACCATCCTAGCATTCAACGTTACTACTGGTAATACTAATTTTGAAAGGAAAACAATAAATGGTTTCTGCAAAACAATCACATGCTATGTCTTGAAAGATAGAAGTCTAGTAGTTGTCATATTTTTTTTTGCAATGACTTCTGCAGCTTGGTTTCATGTGATTGCTAGATTCTTTATCCTCCTTGATGAAACTGGATTTTGTTTACTTGTAAATATTCAATAAATAACTTTCCTTTTCATCAATATTTTCTCCATTGTAATGAGGGATGGTTGATCAATAAACAGCATATTCCTTTTTCTTTGATAGAGTGCAACTGTGCATACTTACCTGATGATTGTTTGTCCATTTCTGTCCAAGCTTTATTTGCCTGAAGAAGCCTAAGCTGGTCTGTCATCCATATAATTAATAAATCATGAGAAAATTGTTTAATTAGGAATTTATCGTGGAGGAAATGGAGAACATACATCCAAGTTCTATGGCATCAATATATTCTTCCCCGAGTATTCTTGCACTATATCTCCAGATCAGATCTTGGGTTGGGGTTATTGTCTTGGTAGCTTCCAACCTCTTCTTCTTCTTCTTCTTTCTTTAAATAATTTATTTAAGCTGGTATGGCCTTTGGGTGTTAACTGCACCCATATGCTGCAGTGCTATTAATACTGAAATAATCTGCAGTTAGTAAGCTATTACTACACTTTCAACTGCGATCTGACCTTCCAGTATAACATAATATCATTACCATAATCAAGGTAGCTGCTATATTTATACTGACAAATTAGCTTGATAATGTTCCACTTGCGTTTTAGTTCAGTTTATAGTTTAAATATGTGGGTGATAGTGTGCTGCATACAGGAATCCTTGGTAGCTGACAATGTTAGGGTAGCATATTGTGAATGTTAATTAAACTTGAATATGTAAGTCAATATATCTTGTTGCTGAAGCATGATGAATTGGGTTGCTTTGCTTGTTAATGGGTCGTAATGTGGGATTTTGTACTTGCAAAGAGACTTGATTTTGCAGGGGCAATCTTACTTTAGGAAAACATGTCTTGATGATAGATTGACTCTGCTCATCTAATGTTGCATTGAAAGTTTTCTATTTCTCCTGTCTATTGTGCTTTGTGCTTGGGTGGGATCAGGTGCATATCTAAAGATATCTAACCCTAACAGAGGTGTAGCATGACCTTGGTAAAAATGTGAAAGTCTATTTAGCAGAATTTTTGTTTCAGGTTGTTTCTTTTTTTTTTTTTTTAGTTTAAGCTTCAGCAGAAATTGAAAACTTATTTGGGCCTTCAGCTACAATCATCAAGGTGATTTATTGTTTGATCTCCTGGCACTGGACTTAAATGTTGCTGGTTGTGGATAATGTGCTTCAGAGCTCTGTGCAATTAGTATTGGTCTCTGGGTTAGCATTTAGGGCTAGGATCAAGCTCTTGCCTTTGGAATTTGAACCCTTCATGTTACATTTTTGTCTTTGAGTAATAATAAGACTGTTCAGTGAATCCTCTTGCTGTAGTTCATTAATTCCCTGTCCTTACAAATTTGCAGGCATCTTTGATTGATTTTAAGAAGCATTAAATGGCCAATTCAAGCTCATCAACATCATTGGTTTCATTTGAATCTTCTAAGTGCACACACGTGATTGATGCAAACATGAATACGGTGCAACCTTCGTTGGGTGCTCAAGGCAGAAATGATTCTGATGGTCCTGTGGCTATCCTTTGGGACATAGAAAATTGTCCTGTACCTAGGGATGTGCGGCCAGAAGATGTAGCAGGCAACATCAGAATGGCTTTGTGTGTACACCCTGTAATTAGAGGAGCTGTCATGATGTTCTCGGCCTATGGAGATTTCAATGCTTTTCCTAGGCGATTGAGAGAAGGGTGCCAGAGAACAGGGGTTAAGCTCGTTGATGTTCCCAATGGGAGAAAGGATGCTGCTGACAAGGCTATCTTGGTCGATATGTTCCTGTTTGCCCTTGATAATCCCCCACCCTCATCTATTATGCTGATATCTGGGGATGTTGATTTTGCCCCTGCTCTCCACATCCTTGGTCAGCGAGGATATACTATAATTTTGGTCATCCCTGCTGGGGTTGGTGTTTCATCAGCTCTCACCAATGCTGGGAAGTTTGTGTGGGACTGGCCAAGTGTGGTCCGAGGTGAAGGCTTCCTCCCCCCTGCAGAGGCTTTAATGCCTCCTCGAGGTGTACTGTCTGATTTCGTTGGATATTTCATGGGTTGTCATATTAATGACAACCAAGATGCCCAAAATGTGGAAGAAGCCATTATTTATAAGGGAATCTCACAAAGCTATGGCACTTCAAGAGATTTTTCAATAGTGTCACAATCTCTAACTGAATATAACAGTGCAACTATCACTATGCCTGGTCTTCCTACAACTTCAAGATGTCAGAGCCTTCCGTCTGGTTTGAATGAAGTGACAGGTGGACCTTCCTCCTTGGTTGATCAAAATAAGCCCTTGTGCGTGCAGCCTGGTGATCTGAACGGTTTAAAGGTGCAGCTTGTGAAGTTGCTTGAACTCTCTGGTGGGTGCTTGCCTTTGACCCGTGTCCCTCCTGAGTATCAGAAAGTTTTTGGGCGGCCTCTCTATGTATCCGAGTATGGGGCATATAAGCTTGTGAACCTTTTTAAGAAGCTAGGTGATGTCATGGCAGTTGAGGGTAAAGGCCATCACCTGTTTGTGTACCTTCGTAATTGGAAGGCAGAACCAAGTGCACCTCCTTTGGATCTAACAAGGAGGGACAAGAAAGGGAAGAGTAGCCATGAAGAGAGTATTGAGGTGGCTGGAGGATGTGGTTCTTCATATGAAATTTCAGACGAGGAGAGAGTAGTCTTGGAAGAACAGCATGAGGAGTCTAGGGGCCAGGAAAGGAGGGATCTTGCAGTAGGAGCTCGACGTCGGGTCATTGAACAAAATCTTGGGCAGTTCAAGTATGAGCTCCAAGAGATCTTGGTGAGTTATTCTTGTCGTATCTTCTTGGGTTGTTTCGAGGCAATCTATCTACAGCGGTATAAGAAGCCATTGGAGTACAATAGATATGGGGTAAATAACCTAGAAGAGTTGTTGCAAAAGATGAGGGATGTTATAACACTTCATGAAGAGCCTGTAAGCAAAAGGAAGTTTTTAGCTGCGATTGGCGGCTAAAAGGCCTGGGTGCTTGTCTTCTCTTGTAACATAGTAATGTTTTCAAGTTATTGAAAGGCCTTACAGTTGAAACGTGCTCATTATCCTGTATCGTTTCCTGTTGCCTTTGCTTTTTCTTTTCTTCCATGTAGAAGTTGCATAAAGAATAGCAGCAGCTTGGACCACCTGTTTTATTTGTAATGTGAGTCCTGCATGGATTAAGAGTTTCCTTTTATAACTTCCATGTAAAGCTCCGGCCTCTAATCAACCTGCTCATCAGTTAATTGAAGATAATGTAATAATGAAAATGCGTTTCATTTTTTCCTTTGTGGAATGCATGTTGTCTTCTATTTTCTCAGTATAAGGTTAATACTTATGTTGTCTTTCTTCAATATTTTTTTGCACCAATGCATACCCAATGGATTGAAAGATATTATCCTCGTGTCTTTCGTCTCATGATGCTTGCATATCCTATACAGAGTTTATTTACAAACGAGGACAGTGAAGCTTTGTCTGGTCTTCTGTATTGGTGCTAGAACTGGAAATGTGGGCTTTAGGTATTGGAGGTTAGTGTTAACTGGACAAAAGTTTCCTGTTCGCAACTGATATTTCCAGTGCCCTCTTATCTAATCATATGCTGTCATATGTAAAGAATATTCTTTCTTCATACATGGTGGAATTCAATTGGTTGGAGCACAGATGAGGAGGCTATTTAGGAACTAAGAAATTTTATGCATGTTAGCTTATTTAACCTCTTGATATATTGACTTGTTGGAGTTGATGGAGGATTTGCTTTATATTTGAAGCATGTGATTTTCTTTTAGCTTCTGTTGTTTATGTTCCTTGTGAGATATTTTTTCCAATACTTGTGCCCTCGACCTTGCTGTTTTCCTTTCCCTGGGGGTAAGACAGATCAGAAGACCTTTGTGGGGATAATTACAACTCATTCATATTGAAGTGATGATTGCTTTATGTGATACTTGCAATCCAAGTCTGCAAGTGCATATGTAGCAAAACAGGAAGAGTATTTTAAACTGTGGGAAACAATTGCGAAAGAATTTCATAATCGGCACGCCGATTCCTTTTGGCGTGATTTTTTTATTTATTAATCTTTTGTTTTGTCCCGTTGGTTTTCCCCTTTCCTTTTTGATTTTGCTTATAAATTTTGTTCCTAGGACTTCAGCGTGCATCATGGACATTATTTGTGCAACACGTGTTTGAAGAAAATTTAAGGATGTAAGGATACGAAGCAAGGACGGTTTATTCTAATTAAGTCAGTATTTAGTATCATTTGTAGTAAAATATTTACAATTGTTTTGCATTTTATATGTATGTACATATGCATATTAATGGTTGTATTCAGAATATATTTTAAACGCTATAGACCGGAAAAGTTTTTCTGAAAAATTATGAGGAGTACTCCGTATATTTTGTGAAAGGTTAACTTTTAACCATTTTTTTTTATAATATATGTACTAATTAAAATTTAACTATCAATTTATTGAGAACAATAAAATTAATATATATACTTGTATAAATTTTGTTTTCAATAAAAATATATTAAAAAAATATGTAAATATGAAATTACAAGTAGTGCAAGAAAAGTAAATAGATATAAATATAAGTTTCTTCGATTTTTTTTCATTATAACTTTATCAATTTGTTTTACTAATTATGTTAAAAAAATCCTTTTAAATATAAGTTATTACATAATTAATCATTCAACACTCCACATTTATCTTCATAACATTACTTATAAAAGAAATGTTTCTAAATTAAGTTATAATTATTATTGTTTGTTAATTATAATATGGATAAAGTAATGATTATTTATGATGTACTATTTATAAAAAAAATTACAATTCAAAAGAATTTAGTTAGATCTAGTTTCTTAATAAGGAATTTAATGTTATTGATTATTGTGATAAAAATAGGTTAGAAGAAAAAAAAAAAAGACAAATCATTTAAGTAATAAATGCATATTGGAAAAATAAAATTATATCAATGGGATTTGAACCAAGACCTGTTTACAAAATATGTACTTTAACCACACTCAATAATGTATAATTGCTCTTTAAAAAACATATATAATATATACTTTTTTAAAAAAAAATTAACTTTTTTGGGGTTTGGGGGCCGGGCCCCTTCAGCCCCCCACTATATCCGTCCACCATAGGAAAAAGCCCAAGGCAAGTTATGTTCTGTCGTAATTGAGTCTCTTACGTTTCGTAATGTGTTCTTTAGTACATGATCTAACAAGTTATACGTCAACTTGTTGAATAAACTCTGCATGCACGCATTGCTCATGGCCTATTGATTCAAGACAAAGATTTATAATTATTAGCTCTTTCTTATAGGTTTAGTACATCAAGGGTTGAGCGTTGATGATTTATTTATTTATTTTTCTTTCCCGCAATGTGCTTCGTTATGTGTCTTACCATGGTAATATGATGATTGTTAGGAATTCGGATAGGAACAGAAGTTGAGATGGACGCAAATCTGCTTAACTAGTTTCTATAAAATTTGTCACCAATGCTTAATCATTATCATCTAATAGTTGGCAATATAGATTTATAGAGATTTAAAAAATAAAAAGAGGGGAAATCAGTTAATATCTGCATAACTCTAATGATTTGGATGCAAACTCCAATTAAAGTTTATGGACCATAGAGTTAAAAGCACGCAAAGGTCAAAAAGCTTTTAGCATGGTGTGGTGAGGTGGGGTCACTTGTTGATGAAGGATTGAAAGTGGCCTTCAAAGCTTTGTCTTGGGGAGTTTATCAAAACAAAAGCACATACTTCATTGGATTTTATCGTATCTTGTCAGGGATGGTGATTAGGAAAACATCCAAAGTGTCAAGCAAAGTTTTGCATCCAAACCAAGAAAAAAGATCAATTTTCCTCCTTTGATATGCTGCTTTTTGGTATCCCTTTAATTACATGAAAAGGACGGTTTGCATGTGGCATTTTGTGTTATCTGCCTTTAAGAAATTGATGGATTTCTTATAAGTCCTCCGAGCGGGATTTATTAATATTTCGTGTTTAAGTTTGAGTCTTACACTTAAGATTAGGTCTTATACCATATAACACTAACGACTAGTTTAAAAAATTAGCCCAAAAGTACATTTGGAAATTTTAGAATTTGAGCTCGATTCAAGATAATAGGAATAGGGATAGAGCTTAATTAGATTAATTTAATTTAAACTTGTTTCTTTTGAAATGATTATATCTCTTACAACCAATTTTAATCTAGATTATGGATCAAATTCAAATAAAATTGGATAAAATTTAACTTAGCATGATTAATCATGAAAAAAATATAAAGTAACTCTAAATTCTAGATATACTTACATGAAATAACAAATATTTTATTTTATCATGGTACCAAATTATGTTTTGTTCATATCTTCACCAACCATATGTTTCCATGTATGGACAATAATATGCATTTCATATTTTACATTCCATATCATATGCGGAAGTATTAAGGATGTACAGTCAGCCATCAAGTTGGGACTGTTAAAATTTGTTTGATATAGAGACATTAGAACATTTTAGAAAAACTTTAAAAATATATGTAATTTTTATGTTGTTGCACGTCTTATACATATCTCGCTGTTTCTTAAATTAAATTGTAGATCTTCTTATACATGGATAAATTTCCTCTATTCCGAAGGATGCACTTCTCTGGGTTTCCTAGTCATACGTTGTGATGCTGCAAGAACAATATGTGTTATATTAGATATCTTGGTTCATAAATAATAATATATAATTAAAAAAAAAATACGAAAATGATGCAATCTATGAGTTAATAAACGAGCTACCCTTATGTTGTAGCGAGAACTGGGCTCGGGTGGGGACCAAGAACTGACGTGGCAATGTTGGGTCCATCGACGATTTAAAAGTTCACTCACTCTTCATGTGTCCAAAACTTACACATCTAATCACCCCTTTACACATCATTCGAGACGCATCAAATACACGAACAAAAAAACACACTTACAAGTCCCACATAACGATGGAATACACGTTATGTTTCTGGACTAACGAGTCACAACGACAATACAAGCACACACATAGAGTGCAAGTTTTACGCACTAGCCCAAGCACATACACACAACACACGCATTCCCTCTACGTGACAAATTTGCGCAGGTGTTGTGCTTTAATATTTTTCACGTATTAATGACATTTTCAAGTTCTCAACAAACTCAATATTGTTTTCTAAAATTCTCGAGTTGTTAAAGCAAAGTGATTAGCATCTGGCTAATCTTAGATATAAAGAATAACAAAGATACGGAGGAGTCTTTTACTACAATGGAACATTGACTTAATTTAATATGATGTATGGTACTTGTAGTTTATGATAAAACATATGAAAAATTAATAGTTAAATAAATATTGCAAATTGTTGCCATATGCTTTTTGACACTCTTATGTATTTGTAAAACCTGAGCTAAAAATAATTAATAAATTAATTTGAGCAAATTAAAAAAAATAAGAATTTTTTTTTATATTTAGCCTTTGATATGTTATGTAATTAAGAATAAAGTATCGAGGGTAAACTGGTCATAAGAAAAGTTTCAGACATCGATATGACTTGCGATTACATATTAATACTAGGAGCGTTTTATTTTTTTAAAAAAAAAAAAAGAGAAGGAGTTACACTTTCAATAATTATCCAAACGTATATTATAGTTACCAAAACTCTATCTCACAAAACTTACAATACTTTCCAAAGAATTTGCATAACTCATCTCAACCCTAATTCCTGAATCAAAATCCGTATTCTTGAAAGAAGAATTTAACAAGAATCAATTTTTCCTGTTTAATTAAGTAAATTATCCTTCTATCCTCATTCTACTTTTTTTAATTTATACTTTTAGGATTCCTTTTAAGTTTTAGGAATAGAGGTGTTGTTACTGTTAGTGTGATGATGGTGATGTGGTTACGATGTATTATATCTTGATGATGGCATAAAGTAGTGTTGGGATGTGTAGTGTGTGTATATTATGTGTTGAACTAGTGTGGGTATGTTATGGAATTTCTATGTGTGTAAATGTATGAAAGTTGTGGTTTCCAGTAGTTTGTATGTGTACGCTATGGGTGTGCATATAGGACAACATGCTAGGACTTGTGTGAATGTTAGTATCGTGTATGTTTATGTTAAAAGGATGTTGGGAAGAAATATGGAATACGGTTTAAAAGCTTAGAGTATAGAGTTAAGGAGAAAAAAGTATTGAGTTGTAAAACTATTAATTTTTAAGCTAACTTTTATATCTTGGATAGTTGCTAAAGAACGTGTGGTGTTGAATCATCTTGGGATAGGAACTTCAAGTACAGGATACAGTTTATTGAATATGTATGTTAAGCTAGTATATATGCAAATCGAACTTAATTAAAAATCGGACTTATTGATAGTGCTGCTTGTGCTTGGCTTCGACCGCCCATTAGTCGAGTCCAATGGCATTGGTGAGGCATCTGGCGATCTTTGTACAATACTGTTCCGAGTGGAGTCTCGCATTGAAATGACCCAGGTAGATTTAGGTTGGTTTATGGCACTTGAGTGTTGGGGAGTACCCAACGCCAATACTTATATAATAGTATCTATATATATTGCCTGTTAGGGTCATGAATAACTCCAAATCTCAAGATGTTGAGGCTGTGATAATTGTGAACCTAAATGAAACATTAAATGTATTACTTATTGCATTTAGTAGTGGCATTTGTGTGTGCGTTTTAACTGATACTTGTGTGATATGTGTATGTGAATAGTATCATATACTAAGCATTGGCTTACCCTATGAGGATTGTTATTTTTTAGTTACAGGGACAGGTTATGAGGTTGATGATGGGGTTTATGTGGAGGATTATGGATTTGACTATCTGTACTATAATGAGTAGAGGGATTATTACTACTTTGATGATAGAGCTGGAACGCTATAGTTTAACTGTAGGAGTGGACTTAAGATTGCAATTATTTTCTTTGGAATTGCTTATTGAGCCTTATGTGGTTATGGAGGTGCCTGTGACTCCTATTGCTAGGTTGGGTAGGTTAATTATCGTCGGTGCTAAGAAACTCCAATTTATAATCTAGAGTCCTTTCATGTTTTATGGAGTTTGAGTAGACATCATTTCACTCTTATTTAAATTCGAGATTGTTAATTTATGAATTGACAGATTTCATGTTATTCTTTTGTAGATTTTAGACAAGTTATAGATTCCAAAATGTCTGACGTGTTAATAGATATTAGGGACACATGGCGAAATGGTGGCGTCCTTAGTTCTAGGGCATTACAGTATTAGTTGCATATAGGTTGTCATTAAGCTTATCTTCCATATATATTTTTTTCAATTACCTTATTCACTTTATGTTAATACCTTTTTGAATATTTGTATCACTTAAGAAAAACTTAACTGATATTGAGGATCTAAGTAGTCGGGAAGGAGTAGATGAGGTGATTGAGAAAATATGTGGAAGGTAACAACAACGAATACTTACATATAATTGTTATAGATATAGGAAGTGCTGCAAAAACAAATAGTAAGATAGCTTGCGATACTTATTAATTGTTAATATTTCCTAAGTATTTCATCATAATTTTTGTGTGTTTTATTTCACGGCATTAGTATAGAAATCATTGACATATTAAAATTGTTGTCTTTAGGTTCCTTACCGATTTGGGCTTTACACATATAGGGTCTGCAAAACAACACATAATAAGAGGACGCTGTGAGGTTGTTCGACGTGACCTTTCTGATGTTTAAGTTAGCGGTGAGCTCTTAAGAGTATGAATACTTAAAGATGATACGTAGGCTTAGTATGTAAAGTGTAGAGAGCTTTATCATTGGATGGTGACTTGGTTTTTATAGTGGAGTGAAGCCAGTAGTTGAAGGTTAGTTGGTGGGAGAGATCTTCTTTCATAAGTGTAAGAAAGTGAAGTCATTATACTCGATGTACCTCACTTATTTAGAACATAGGTATTTCATCCTTATCTTATATATTCTAATCGTTGCAGGGTTTATTGGGCTTAATCCGTACAAACTTAAGGTTTAGGCCCATAGATGTGAGCTTTAAGCCACGAGATACGTCGGATACGGTTGAGCTTGAAAGGTTCAAATTCAAAGTGCTCTATTAAAAAAAATTATTATCTCCATTGTCTCTTTTTAGTTCTTTAATATTTATGTCTAGCCTAATACCAATCACTTACTTTAATTGTTTGGGATATCTAGAATAATGATAAAATAAGGATGATTGCATTATGAGTTATCACACTTCGCAAAATTTTATTGTGCATAGAAAATATTAACAATATCATCTTTAGGATTTCTACATTTTATTTCTTTTCTTATGCTATTTATATATTATTTAATGTAAGCTAGAAGATGTAAATGTAAGTATAGCAATACCACCTTATCTTACTTTCTACCTTGTGATATTTTAAGATAGTGGTATAAATTACCTAGAGTACATACATGTAATTGGCAAGAGTATGGATTACAAATAAATTGAAGTTGCAAAAGTACTACAATACATGTAATGAATTGGGAAAAAAAGTTGTTGTAAGACTTACACTTGGGGCTAATAATTAATGTTATTGTGTAGTGTTTTGTTTTTATATTTAAATGGGTTCGTGTTAGAAAAACCTAAACATGTGATATGACTTATTTATAATTCATGTATGAAAATATAAATCAGTGACGTAGTGTATTTGATGTCAGAGTTTGACTCGTTTAGATTAAGACTGACAATTTGTACTATCATATTATATCTTATTCATCTTGAGTTTGATATCGTTTATCTATAAAAATATTATAATTAAACCTATAAAATATATATAAATGTAAAGAGAAACGAATGATAATAATATTTAAATTTCATAAACACAAACGATATAATATCTTTATATTTAATAAAAAATTACGATCTAAACAAAAGCTTTTAGTAAAGCAAAATTTTATTAAATATACAAAATCTAAAAATTTAAATTACATAATATTAATAAATTAAGTTAAACTATGCTTTAAATAGATAGTAATATTATTGCTAGTGTTAATTTTTAAATATATTACATTATTTCTTAGATTTTTAAGAGAAACAGTTAAAAAATATACATATAGGTTCATAATTTTTTGCCTATTTAAACTAAAATGCAATAAAAAAATATATAATTAGAAATATTTATACCTTTAATTGATTTTTGATTTAGAAATAAATAATTTGTCTAACAAAATGTAAATAAAAAAAATATATAGCGTGTCTTGTGTCATATGTATACGTTTCTGCATCTACGAGCTTAACCCTAATGCGAATATAAATTTAATAGTATTTAAATAGATTTAACGTGTTTATATTTAGTATAAGATTTTTTTATATGCTAATTTATTTAAATTGTATTTTATCATATCCATATTCATTATGTTTGAATCTTAAGTTGCAAGCTGTACTTACTGTGTGTTTAGCTACTGCATAAATAAGTAAAAATGGAAGGAAAGCTATGAAAAAGAAAAAAAGAAAAAAAGAAGAAAGAGTGGAAAGAAATCAATAGGAAAGAAAATAAAATGAGTGAAATCATTTATTTTTGTTTAAATATAAAATATGGAAATGAAAAGAAATAACTAGAAACATTTTCTTAACTTAACTAAATTACCATTTATTGTGTCTTTATTCCTGTTATTCTAGTCAAGAAGAGGAGAATAATAGTTTTGTAATTTTATAAATTTTCTATCCATTTTCAATAGTTTGAAATTTGAAAAGATAAAAAAAAAAAAAAAGACTTTTAAGTGGAATTGTTCTCGCTGGTTTCCAATTCATTCATCTCGTTTTCATCATTTTTTGAGTTATCAACAAATACTTGCTATCCGTTTCCTTTAATTTTCACGGGAATGCATCCATCCAAATATGGTGTTAATTTTCATCTTCTGAAAAAAAGAATTGGTTGAGGTCCCCCGACTAGAACTAATAGGTAGAGTGAGGACAAACCCGTTGCGGTTGCTTTATATCGAAAACCGTGAGCCAACAATTCCGTGCCTCCCTAGGTCTAGTTGTGGTGACTGCATACAAAATACAAAAGTGTAACTTGGAAAATTTACACGTGGCCCGCGCAGAAGAAGCCTAGAATTAGAAGTAGAACGCGAAGTGTGTTCTGTTCCGAATTCTGAGTTACTAGTTCTCCACGTTCTTGTCCCAGTCTCGATTATCAGAACAGTGGAAGCCACATTTATTCATTATCGAATTAACTTTTTTTTTTTTTAAGAATTGAGTTTTAATTTTTTTTGCTATAATTTAAAAAGAAATAAGGAGTTATTTGTATAGGGATTTGAACTCAGGATAGCTATAAAGTTGACTAATGGTCCGTATGAAATTGAAAATTTTAAGAAATATAATAATGATATAATATTTATTATTTTATTTAATTGAATTCATAATAAGATTTTAATAATTAAATTATTTTCAATTTATTTCTTTTTTAATCAATCCTAAAATGGTAACAACTGCAGTAATAGTAGTAGTGACAACTGTAAAGAATATGGTGATAATGATGGAAATGATAATGGGCGATAATAGCAGGAGATAGTGGTGATAATAATAATAATAGCGATGATAATAATGGTAGTAATAGTAGTGATGACAATATAATGATCCATATTGGTAACAACACAGTATTGGCGATGGTGGCAACAGTATTAATAGCATGGTAGTATTAGTTTTAGTTTGTGGTGGCAGTGTTAATGGTACTGATAGCGGTGAAAATTATATCGATAATTGTTAAATTAAGATAAGGTCATTTTTGAGAAAAATATATAGTTTTATAAGTAATTATAATTTTATGGTTGAATTAAGAAAATCCTATTATTTAAAATCAAGTAATAAAGATTGATTTATAATTATATGATTGAACATAAAATAATTAAGTGGATGCTTTAATAAAGAATGAGTGAGGATTGGAATTGTATAAGAGATTAAGTTAAGGTTGGAAAATGGCTGTCTAACCTTTGTTAGCTGTCAAATTAGACCAGGCCTAAAACTGTAAAATCTCTAAACTTCACTCCCATTTGAATACGCTAGAGCGCTTAAAACTAGAAATATTTCCCAGACTTCCTGCCAAACACCCCCATTTTTCCAATTCCAATGAAGGCATGCCCCTCTCTCTCTCTCTCTACACTATACCTGGTCATGAGCTGCCATTTTCTTCACGTGCCATGTAACATAAACACAATCATTAACATCTAACTACAATGTTGTTCTTTTTTGAACAGAGAGAAATTTCAATTGGAATCCTTGTTTTCACAACCACTTCTTTGTTCATCGTTACCTCTGCTCTCAAGGTCTTCTTCCTCCTACTCCTCCTCCCCCTTCCAGTAATTCCGGCTGAGATACATATACATACATTATGTATCTACGGTGCTTACCAGTTTTTGAGTTGTGTTTTAAATTTTAAACATCAATGGCTGTCTGGATCCTTGACAAGAAACTTTTTCACCTTTTTTGGTATACAAATCAGTCCGGTCACCTTGTAACACAACTCAAATATGTTCAAGCTGAATGTTTATAGTCAATTTATCTTATTCTCTCTCTCTCTCTCTCTCTGTTTTTTTCTTTTTTTGGTTATTGGTTCGTTTTTATTACAGGAAGGACAAACATGTGTAGCAAACAAATTCTGTGACTCTGGTTTGCACTGTGAAACGTGTGTTGCAAATGGCAATTCTAGACCGCGTTGCACTAGAATCCGACCCACAAATCCCATATCAAAGGCCATTATTTATTTAACAGAAAATGTTTTCCACACTCGGTTTGCTTTTTCATCAAGTGTATAATATGGTTTGAAATATGAATATTTTTTTCTTTTCGGCTGTTATTGGAATCCTGTTTATTATTTTTAAAAATTGCAAAATATCAATATATTTGATGTTACTGAAGAATAATGATGAATGAAGTTATTTTCTTTCACTTTTTTTCTTTTTTTCTTTAATTTTTTTTTTCCTTTTGAAGTGCAGGTGAATGTTTTGCCTTTCAATCGATATTCATGGCTCACTTCACACAATTCATATGCGAGGACACAAGTGAAATCGGCTACTGGGTCTGTCATTCTTTCTCCTAGGAACCAACAAGACAAAGTCACTGACCAACTCAATGTGAGTACGGAATTTTCTCATTTGTTGCGAAAAATGATTAATGGTATTTAGTCAGTTCTGTTTGTTTCCGGGGAAAGAAAATGAAGAGAAATTTTGCGAAATGTTTTTGCAAAATATAATGTCATAGTCTGGGCGTAGGTCTAGTCAGAGCTTTAGGTGCATTTTATGAAGAAGATCCTGTAGAAGCGGGCTGCATAGACCTAATCAGGGCAGGGGAGCCGGTATTGATTGCTCATCGTCTATGAAAACTGGGTCCATATTAGATTTTTCCAATTAATTATGGCCACGCTCCTCCGTCATCCAGAAGTATGGATGGTGCTGTAGTTTTGGATTGATGGCAGTGGCAGGGGTGATCAAAAGGCTTATTAATATGTTTACATTTTGAGGTTTGGTTTGTGAGTCACTCCATCTCATAACCGCAGTCTGAATAATCTTCACATCCAATTCATAGGTGGAAGAAGGACATAGATAAATGCATCCCACCTTGCACATGATATACTTTGCTTTAAGTTGGGTGGTTGTTTGGTTGAATGTGAAAAGCGTGTAAAAAAGGACTTCTACATCCTGGCATATCCCACACACACAAAAGTCAAATGGTAAAGGGGCTTTCTATGGCTTCTTTGCAAGTAAGACATCAACTTCCTTTGGGGGTTTTTTGTGTCTTACTCAAGTTTTGCGTGTCATATATGAGTCATTTGTCCTGTAATATATACATATATATATGGCTCCATTTGTTTCCTATAAAATGACCAGAGCAAGATATAGGCAAGCATCCATATTTACAATTGATTGGCTTTCAGTGTTAGGGTATTGGATGGTGAAGATAATCAATGAGGTTGATGGTTTTTATTAAAAAAGTTCGGTTTGGTGCATGATTAGGAAAGTTTAGCTGTAATCTTTTGTTTTGCCATAAAGACAAGAAAATGTGATTAAGGAGGAGTGTCTTGTTTTTGTTTTGGTGGAACTAGAATTAACAAAAAATGGGGCAAGGATCCATAACTGGCCAGCTTAAACTTTTTCCAAGTTCTTTATGTGATTCCTGGAAGATCTGGCGCATTCAAAATATTTGCAAAATTTGTCTGCATTAGATGGAATGTTGAAGTCTACAAAGTTTGAAAATGAAGATAATCAATGTGCCTATTATCTTCTTTATTAACTAAATGATCAGATGCATGAAATAATAAGTTGCAGAGATGAATGAATAATGATGATTTGGCACGTGATTGATTTGTTAAAAAACTATCAACAAGTGGTTAAACAAAATTGCCCCTGATCCACATTCATAATTCCATGAAGTGTTATGAAGTTTTCCTCGATAGCACTGTTGTGTTTTACAGGAAGTTTCAAGGGGTTATTTAAAATTTGAAAAGGGAATAAAATTGTGGTTGAATATGTCTATTGGCTTAGAGTTCCATTACAGCATGTTGACATTGCACATCCAGCCAAAAAGATGGTACGAACCAAAATTAGTTCCATATGATGCTTCAATCCTAGTTTTTGGCTAATGTTGTGGCTTTGTTGGCATCTAGCTATTAATTTCTACAGATATCATAACTTTTTCTGGCAGTTACAAGTAGATTGGTTCATTATTTATTGGCGGGTGCACTACATTATCATGCTAACATGGAACTCCAGGACTACCTAATAAAAATCCATTCAAAATTGGGACATGTTGCATGTGAATGGAGCATAAAGCATTCATGGTTGGTTGGCAACTTGGCTTTATTTATGTTCTTGGTCCAGGTTTTTTTATTGCTGTGATTTCGATTCTAAGGAACTTCAAGGATTGACCTAGGTTCTGGACACAAAAGGAAGGTAAAAAAAATGGGGTTGACCTGAGTTATCAACTTAAAATGGGGCCATGATTGATTAATTTAGCAAAGCAGGATGCTAAATCGTTTGACAGCTTACATTATTTGTTGCCTTCATGCCGTTTAGTTTAAAAGCAAAAGTTGTTGGAAGACGTGGCCATTGGTAGTGCCTTTCTTTCAATTGTCATGCATGCCAGCTGCTATTACTTTTATAACGAAGTTTCTATCTGCTTTAGAGTTCAAATGGTAGAAAAAGGAACTGGCGGCTAAGGTATTTTTACATAAAGCATATATGACCAGGCAAGATTCATCACATTGTGATGAATACACCTATCAAAAGAATTATCCAATGTTAGGTGGTAGCAATGCTAAACAAAATGTCAATTGATAGCATTTGATTATCATCAAGTAGATGTTGGTCAAGAGAAATAATTACTGTAAGATATAAGCATTAAAAAGTACTTTTTTTAATTTTTGATTAAAAGTAGTAATGGTGCCATCAGCATATTGTACATAGTCATTGCTTCTGAATAGACTGTTAGAAAGATTGTGATTAATCTAACCATAGATGCGAAAGGTAAATTTAATAATCTACACTGTCTGTTGATTTTTTTTTTTTTTTTTAATCTCTTGCAGAATGGGGTTAGAGGGCTAATGCTTGATATGTATGACTTTCAAAACGACATCTGGTTGTGCCACTCATTTGGAGGAAAATGCTACAACTACACTGCTTTTGTAAGTTCTGTGCAGCTTGGTGAAATGCAGCTTTTCAACATCTAGTTCTTACGTTTTCTTCAGAAGTCACTTGGGCATTTTATCACTTAGTGTTCTTCTTCACTAGGATGCTGTATTACTTGTTGAATCTACTACCACAGCCATCTAACTAAATGGATATAGTTCTAAATTCAACATTTATGACAACTTGAATTTAATTTCTCGCATTGCTTTTACTCTCCATTTAATTATTTCCATGTGATGGGCCTTTGTCAATGCCCAAATTACATGCAAAGAAGAGTATAAGACTAAAATAAAAGTCCACACTGATCTATAAGCATAAACTATTAGATTTGCGGATATGAATTTGACATAAACTATGGTTCATAGAGCCCTAAGATTCTCAAACTTTTAGGAAATGGATTGTTTGCTGTTTTCTTGATTTCTGTTTATTGTTCATGCTCTTCGAGAAGTTCCACTAATACCTTATAAAATTTTCTTCCAAAGTTACCAGCAATTGAAGTTCTGAAAGAAATCCAAAGATTTTTAGAAGGAAATCCTTCAGAGATTGTCACCATTATCATTGAAGATTATGTTACATCACCTAATGGCCTCACAAAGGTGTTTGATGCCGCTGGCTTGAAGAGATATTGGTTCCCCATATCTCGCATGCCTAAAAACGGCGGTGACTGGCCAAAGGTTGATGATATGATAAAAAACAACCAGCGGTTGGTAGTTTTTACTTCAAATTCAAGAAAGGAGGCTAATGAAGGAATTGCGTACCAATGGAGATACATGGTAGAGAACCAGTGTAAGTTTTCTTGTTACTCGAGATACCATAAGAACATTAAACCAGGTAAATAGACAAAATTTTATGATCAGGGTTGATTTGATGTGGATTGATATTGCAGATGGAAATGGAGGGATGGTTGCTGGTTCATGCCCGAATCGCGCACAATCTCCTGCTATGAGCACAAAATCAAGGTCTTTGGTCTTGGTGAACTATTTTCCAGATAATCCAAACTTCCCCAATGCTTGCAAGTACAATTCAGCTCCTCTAATGGACATGATTAATACATGCTACAATGCGTCTGGCAAACGATGGCCTAACTTCATCGCGGTCGATTTTTACAAGGTTTGTTTAAAATGTCTTTTAAGTTGAAGAAGAATGATGCATAATTTCATCAAAATAACCAATTTTCGACGTGGAAATTTCAGAGGAGTGACGGTGGAGGAGCTCCTGAAGCAACAGATGTGGCAAATGGCCATCTAATTTGTGGGTGCGGAAATATTGCATATTGCAAGGTGTACAAACCGCTAAAATACAGAGTTCATCTTTCATGATTGATTGTTATTTGTTGATATACAAATTCTTTCATTTTTTCCAAATTTGCAGGCTAATCAAACTTTCGGAGTATGCAATCTACCGCAGCATGAGGTTGCTCCATCTCAGCGCAATCCCAGCTCTGCGGTTTCAGTCCGAAAACCGGTTCGTTTCTGCTCTTTGGTTGGGATGCTTTTGCTGGCTTTCATTTCATTCTGACCAGTAGACTGGTTGACATTGTAAATTTGTTAACATTTGGGATGTAGAATTTAGTGGGTTTCATGCGTTAATTTCTAGAGGATTAGGTATTCGATTATATATTATTCTTTTAGGATTAGAATGTTGAAA
Source organism: Lumnitzera racemosa (assembly GCA_024138005.1). NCBI lineage: Eukaryota > Viridiplantae > Streptophyta > Magnoliopsida > Myrtales > Combretaceae > Lumnitzera > Lumnitzera racemosa. Next base: position 15,820,202 of record JAMXBC010000011.1, on the reverse strand, counting down.
TGTAAAAATATTTATGCTGGCCATGTGCTTCTTGTAATAATAGTAATGCACCATCATTTTTTTCTTTTTAATTCCATCTTACTTGCTGTACCTCTTTCGGTTTTGGCTTTATCTTTCCAAGTTAAGTTTACGCATGCTTTAAGTAGGTGTTAGATGGTTTGGGTGGAGACGGTACCGTGTTGAGTTAGCACTCAAGTTCGATTCAAATTTTTGAAATTTAAAGCTTGAATTAGATTTAAAGTGCAATAAGTTTAAAATTTTCAACCTCATTGAAGCTCTTTTTATTAAGAAAAAGAAAAGAAAAATATCTTTTTTCTAATGAGATGGTATTGATGCTAAAATTTGGCTCAAAATTGATTTATATCTAATTGTGAGTTTAGATTAATTATATTTGTGGATTTATCAAGTTAAATATATGAATATTAAGCTTAGTTCGATAGATTACTTGAGTAATTTGTGCTCAATTTGACGAGTATATATTGAGTGGAAACTCGAATAATTTATGGCTGCTTTATTTCGAGAATTTAGAGTTGCTCCCATTTAAATTATGAATATCGTAGAGTATATTATTTTAAGTTTTTAATTATTTTTTTTTCCCACCGTATATTTGTATTAATAAAATGGATTGTGTTAGCTAAGCAGTGGAATGATTGGTGACTGGTCATGATGTATCAATAGTTAAAATGAATAAAATGATTTTTTATCTTTCCGGAATTGGAAAATTTTATCAATTTTCATCTTTCATCAATGTTGTAAGATCTGGAGGCGAACCGAGGTTAATCTGGAAAAGTAAAGAAATTAGGTGTTAGGGGCCCCTTTACGAACATGGATATCATCAATCTTCCGCAACAGCCCAAGAGAATCAGGATGGGCCTCGACAGTACTACTAACTAATAACCGCAAGCTCACTTGCTGTCAGATCGTATCAATTCTTGACCAAGCTTGAAATATCGAATCTAATATTTCCGAATAAAAGGAAAAAAAAGAAAGAAATTCAAGCATGTATATATATTGAGAGCCGATGGAATTCAATCATAGCGGGTCATGAACGTTCAAAGGAATCCTTCTTGGAGTATATCGATCTAAATTCCTCTAGATATACCATATCTAGGGATTTTTCCATGTCCCATCCTTATTTTTATAGAATTGATATCATTATTCATTTTATCTTTAATTGAATAAATTTAAATTTTAATAGTTTAGATTTAAAGTATATAAATAAATAATGAGATAAAGAGTGGGATCAATTCCATCAAAATAATGGACAGAACTGAAGAATCTCCTCATACATATATTGGTTTGCACTATGCTATGTGTCCTTATTTTTGGTGTTGCTTAATAAAAAAAAACACGTAGTTTAAAGGCTAATTATTGTATGGATTGATTAAGTACATCAATAAGTCATAAAAATATCTACCATTTAAAAAAAAGGAAAAATACAAATAACCCTTAGATTTTGACTTAGGTACAAGTTGATTTTTTGAACTTTCAATGTATAATTTTAAACTTCCTAAATTTTGATAAATTGATAAATAACTCTTATAAATTGAGAATAACTTTCTTAAACTTTGATTTTGATGCGTAAACATCTATAAACTTATCAAAATGTATTATAAAACCTTCTAGACTTTGATTATGATGTGATTTTTTTTAACTAAAAAAGAAAATATTCTTTATTTTCTTAATTTATCAAAATTTAGGATGTAAAAAAAAAATAATCATACTTTGAAAGCTTAGGGAGTCAATTAGTAGCTAAGTTAAAATTTAGGAGAATTATTTGTCATTTCCAAAAAAAAAAAATCATCGAACTTTAATTTTGCTTAACTATATGTACCTTTTAGCTTTCTTTTTTAATTATGAAGTTTGAATTTAATATGGAAAGGAGGCATTACATTAAAGGAAAGGTGAAGCATGAATATATAACAACATTTAAAGAAAAAAAAGGGAGAAATAAAAATTTAGGACTCAACTTTTTATACATTTTTTCTCTTTGAGTCCTAAACATTTTAGAATTTCTATTTAAGTCCTCTATGTTCCTGTCAAACAAAAACTTCTATTAATGCTATTAAGTTTTCCATTCATTTATGTCACATAGCATATTTTGATTGGTTTAAGTTTTTTATCAAATAAATATTATAATAAAATATCTTAGAAATAAGTGAAATAATATAAAAGTAAGAAATTTTAGAAAAATTCCAAAAAAGAGGGAAAATTATTTTTAAAAAAATAAAAAATAATAATAAACACATAGATATATATATAATAATAAATATATAAATAAATTTAAAATTAGAAAATTAAAAAAAATTGGGGTGGAAAGAACCAATTTTTTTTTTCATTTTTGTAGTTTTTCCTTTTTTCAAATTTTTATTTTTTTTCATTTTATTGTAATTTTAATGGATGTATATGTTTATATATTTATTATATATATTTATATATGTTTATTTTTTTAAAATAATTTTTCCTCTTTGTTGGATTTTTTTCTAAAATTTTTTACTTTTATTATTATTTTATTTATATTTAAGATGTTTTATTATAAGATTTATTTGATAAAAAACGTGGACTAACCAAAATGTGATATGCGGTACCAATGGATGGAAAACTTAACGGAAAACTTAACGGTAGTAAAGGAAGTCATTATTTGATAATGCTTGCAAACATAAATGATTTAAAAAGAAATTCTAAGACATTTAAAATTAAAAAAAAAAGATATAAAAAGGTTGAGTTTTAAATAGGTAATTCTTTAAAAAAAACATTTATTTCAATCTTTCAAATTTCAATTGTTAATTTCTTCAACTAATTACAATCTACAAATTACAGAGGCTATTACTCTAGAGCATCCAAATCTTCCTCTTTCTTTTGCTGCTAATCTTACATTAGAAATAGTTGCTTCTTGTTTAGGGTCATTGGATATGAGATCTTCCTTTCAGTCAAGTGAGAGGCTTTCCTTGAAGTGCATGTGTATGCGTACATGTGTATATATTATATATATGTCTCATCTTCTAGTTTAATAAGACAAATTTATTTTTTATCTCACTATTGATATAATATTCATTATATCTATTAGTTCAATTGTCCTTATCTAATGAATATTATATCAACAAAAGGGATAGAGAGTTGCACAAGTCTCATAAAAAATATGAATAAGAATATAGAAGAATTCATTCATATTTTACCTATCCAAGCATAACATTTCTAACAATTTACTTCAAATTTAATGGTTTCACATATAGCATCAAAACAAACATAACATTTCTAACAATTTAGTTTCAAATTTAATGGTTTCACATATAGCATCCAAGGAAATAATGTTATAATTATTACCTTTTCCATTCACATCACCTCTTATCCAATGAGGAAAATCGAATTGTAATTCAATAGGATTGGAATAGACATTGTTTAGTTAACATAAGTTAATATGAGGAGTTACATTAAAAAGAAAAAAAAAAGAAACAAAGAAAGAAAGAAAAACCATTCGTTATATATCTACTGTCAACTAAAACCCTAAGAACCTAATACCTTGCTATCTTCTTATTCAGCTATAAACTCTAGTCATCATCAAACTGTAATTTCCAAATAAATCAAAAACCAAAAGTGACGAGGAAATGAATACATTTTGAAATATATACCTTAACACCTAGAAAAATCCTTCGTTTCTCGAGAAACTATACCTTAGATTTACACGATTTGGATTGTCACCAACAAGAAATGTTAACAATCAAGTAAACTTCACCCAACTCTCAAAATTTTCTTTGAAACAATATAATTAAACTAAATGAATTAAAGAAGCTACATTTTTGTGATCTGATAAGGCTTCTTATTCTTCAATTCTTTTTCATTGTGTGTGAGAGAGAGAAGAGACTGGTTATCGGAGGTGGTTGTGTTCGTCGATGGGAAGGCCGCTGAAGGTGGTTAGCTTTGCTAGTGGTCTAGCAGACGATTGGTTAAGCAATGGGTGTCTTCAAGGATAGGGACATTTATGTGAAGGATATCACTGAATAATAATTTATGAGGTAGAGACATAAATTGCGATACAATACATTATATATTAGGAATTCATATGGAATAATTATTATTTGATACCTAAAAGGTGACTAAATACTTGGAGTAGCATTTCTATGTAAAATAAAGAAGGAATGAAATAGCATAGAGAGAAGTAATTCTTCTAAAATATTATGTGACAAAAGCACCTTTCAACATCAAATCATTTTCTGTAATGACTAGAATTGACCCCAGCACATGTAGTGTTACATATCCGATATCACCATTTGATATAATAACCAGAAAACCAACGTGGAGAACAGTGGATTTAGCAATAAGCGAGTGATTTCTAGTGGATTTATACTCGTCTAACTATTTATAATAAAAGATTATTCTTATCTTATTTTCCATTATAATGGAATGAGGTTGTCAAAGCGAATCCAGATCAATGTTTGAACCATCCAAACCCTCAACCCTTATGGATGAAGTTGGGAGTAGTCATCAAATAAAATGATGAAGAAAATGGGTATCTTTTGGACCACTTCAACATCGCAATCAGAAACAAACATTTTTATTTGGACATCCTAGACAAGCATGAAAAAAGTCTAATGTATGGATCCAAATTATTAGTGGACCACAAAGGATTTTTATTTAAAAAATTTTTGTGCTTGCTAGGTTTATATGTGCCACTAGTTTAAAAAGATGAAAACCCCAGGGGGGAAATGCAAGGACGAACAAAAGTCCAACTAGACTTTGCACTTGCCTTTGCCTCTATACTCTTAACTGATTGGTGATTTTGGAATATATGGCAAGGAATAAAATAGCAACAGATCCAAAGACGAGAATGTGCTGAGATTTTAGGTTTAAAGATTGCAAGCCCAATTGACCCATTATTAGAGAGATATGCTTTTTGCGCATGTCATAGTTTTGAAATATATTCCTTAAGTGTAAAGATGCAGAGATTTGCTCATTCTCAAGATCCTCCACTTTCACGTTGCTATAAGTGTGCTTCTTTTGTACCTTTCAGTTTTCTTTTTCAGGTAAATTGCGAATACACTCTTTAAAACGCCTGATCATGTGCGGGTTGACACATAAACTTATAGTTCTTCGTTACGTGACTTTTGCCTCTGAAAAAACTCTTGAAAATGTCATTGTGTACACACAAAAGTATTGCCAAAGGCCCAACAGAGTGGCAATTTATGGCACTTTTAGTGACGAGTTTGGGTTTCTAATAATAGTTTTGGATTATTTACATGTTTTTTTAAAAGTTTTGGTGAAGTGAGTTCACGCTCTAAAAATTTGGGAATTTAATTTACTGGTACTTGACTTAGATGTAAGAAATTTACTTTCGATCACCCCCTCTCTCTCTTTTTTTTTTTTTTTTTTTTTTTTAAAAAAAAAAAAAATCTGTGACAATAAGAGCTTTCTGCACATTTACTATTTTTATGGCAGTTTTATTAGATTGCAAAAGATAGTGACTTTTAAAACAGATGGTAATGGCAGATGAAAATCAGGGATGAATAACTGAAGGTGATAATTCATATATCTTAAGATCTCTATTGAAAAATGAGGAAAATGAATTCATCTTTTGAAATCGCTTTTACTCATTTTTCATTAGCATGTTTCATGTTTATTAATAACACTTATTGCTAATATTCCATTAGTAAATATTACCTTTTAAAATAACTATGATAATTTTTTAATAATAAAAACTAAAACTTTATAATAAATATATGGACAATGATCCCCCATAGCAAAAAACATTTTCCGCCTAATGATCAAATTCCAAGTGTTCCTCTAAAGGAGAGTTTTAACACAAGCACCTGTAAGGCGCTAAAAATTTGTCCAGCGAGTGGAGCATCTAAGGCACGTAGTACATTTTCCTAGACGGCATTCCACTGTATACTAATGTTTATTCTTTTGTTTCTTCAATCTGACGCCAAGTTTCTCTTCTGAACTATTACGATGATACGGGTGACCTTAATAATTATCTTTTCTACTTCCGCACCCTCGTGAATTTTCATGTTCATTGAGATGCGAAAACGTGCAAGGCCTTTTTAGAGACTTTGAGGAAGGTAGCTCGGATATAATTTAATCACTTTCCTAATAATTCCATCAACTCCTTTGACGAGTTGACGCAAAGATTCAGTCTCCATTTTAAGTCTAGCAAGCTCCTGTTCAAGAAAACATCGTCCTAGTACCTCATAAGGTAGGGGAGAAGGCGAGTGTTTGCATAACTACTTGGCTCGATTCAACAATACTATAGTTGAGATCCCTTAGCTAGACAAAGGAGTCGCTATCCATACCACTCAGTTTGGCATCCGACTTTCAAGAGACTTTTATCGATCACTTGCAAAGAGAAAGCCAAAGACCCTGGTTGACTTTTAGAAGAAAGCCGAAAAGTACATCGACTAAGAAGATAACATTTGTGCTAGGTACGGTGCCAATTGAGAAAGGTCAGGCAGAAAGCAAGATAAAGAAGTGCCGAGCCGAGTGTGATCTGCTCCCCCATCCTATTTACACGTAGCTCATGCCCCTGAATAGATGCATTACTTAGGTCTATTCCGAAGTGAAGCATTGGAATTTGCTCCAAAGGTCGTAGAAAATGTAGGGAAACCCCAGTTATTGAAACTTAGATAAGTACTGTCAGTTCCACGACGACCACAACTACGGCCAGACCATCCAAGAGTGCCTCTAGTTGAAGAACGCCATTGAATAAGCTATTCAGCGCGACTTCTTTAATGATTATGTGTCCCATTAGAGAAACAATGACCATTTTGACGATGATGGAGATAGGGCACCTTGGATAAGACGAACCGAGAATGCCTACACCAAGCAAAACAATGACTGTCACAACGACTATACCCCCAATGGTGTTATTAATGTAATTATGGGGAGCCATACCCCGTGAGCCGACTGAGCACTAATAGTTCAATTAACGCCCCATTAGAGGTGTTAGCTATAAGAGAAAAAAGGTAGAAGTTGGACACTTCCATCTCTTTCTCTGATGAAGACCTTGAAGGGGTCAATACACCCCATCAAGATGCCCCGGTAATAGGGGTAAGGATCTCAAATTTCAAGGTCCTAAAGATTATGATAAACACTGGCAAGTCTATCAACATACTTTTCCTCCATATTTACAAGAGAATGAGGAAGAAGCTCCTAGTAAAAATGAAATCGTACTACTATAATCTCATCGGCTTCAATAGAAGTACAATTTGAGCCAAAAGGATCATTACACTAAATATGGAACTTGGCAACGATGACTACATAGTACGACTACCAGTAAAATTTGTTGTGATCCACTGCCTTTTCCCTTACAACGTACTCTTAGAAAGACTAAGCCTGAATGTGTTCAGGGTGATCTCATCCTCCCTTCATTTGAAGGCCATATTTTCGACCCTAACTAAGGTAGGAGTATACAAGTGTGATAAAAAACTCTTGTAAGAGCTATACACCAAAGCTACTAAAGGAGATGGCTTCTTTACCCGAGCTACCAAAGGAAATAGTGTCTTCGCCCTAGAAACAGGCCCGTAGGAGAGGTTAATTGGGAAAGATGAGCCGGGAGAAAAAACAGAAGAAGTCAAGATCAGACCCTTACCCAAGTAAACTACAAGAGTTGGGATTAAGACGCCATCCAAAGTAAAGGACGAAATCATTGCTCTTTTGTGGGCAAATTCAAATAAGTACGTTTGGTTGGCATCAAATATGCTTAGAATCTTGCCTGACTCCATAGCCTTAATATCGACACTACAATGCGGCTTGTCAAGCAGAAAAAGAGGCATTTTATTCTAGAGAGATGGGTTGCAATTGAAGAAGAATTATAGAAGCTGCTTAAGGCCGATTTCGTAAGAGAGGAAAAGTACTCAACCTAGCCAACAAATGTGGTGTTGGTGAAGAGAAGAATAGGAAGTGGCAAATGTGCGTCGATTACACTGACCTCAATAAAGCATGCCTTAAAGATTGTTTCCCCTTCTCAAAGATTGACTAGCTCATTGTTTTGCTTCAGGACATGCCCTACTGAGCTTTACAAACGCCTTCTCTAGGTACAACCAAATCAAAATGGACCCGAAGGACGAAGTTCATGCCTCCTTCATTACCGATTATGGTACCTATTGCTACACTATGATGCCATTTGGACTGAAAAACGTCGAGGTCATGTACCAACAAATAGTGACAAAACTATTCAAGCCCTAGATCAAGCGCAATATGGAGGTGTATGTCAACGACATGATTGTCAAGAGCCAAAAGCTAGATGACCATGTTAAGGATCTCTAGGAAGCTTTCAACCAGATGCACACATATGATATGAAGCTGAACCATCAGAAGTGCATCTTTAGGGTCCAATCTGGCAAGTTCCTCGACTTTTTGGTAACACAAAGAGGTATTGAAGTCAATCCCAATAAGATTACTGCCATTAAGGGAATGAAGCCTCTAACCTTAGTCCGAGACATACAGAAGCTCATTGGCATGGTAGCTGCATTAAGCAGATTCATCTCAAAGAGCACTGATAGATACGCTGATTTCTTCAAAATTTTAAAAAATTTAAAGTGTTTTGAATGGACTTTAGAGTGTGCCATCGCTTTTGGTAGCTCCAAGACTTCTATGCACACCCACTGGTCCTCTCTAAGCTTATCCATGGGGAAGAATTGCTTTTGTACCTAGCCGTAAGCGACTGGACACTATCCTTTGTGCTGGTCAGAATAGAGGGAAGAGAACAAAGGCCTGCATATTACATTGGCTATATACTCCACGAGCTTAAGGTCAGATACACACAGGTAGAAAAGTTTGCCTTAACTACTAATATCATGGCACGGCGACTAAGGCCCTACTTCTAAGCATATTGAAGAATCATATTTACAGATTAACCACTGTGTACCATGTTGCAAAAGCCTCATGCATTTGGACGGATGATGAAGTACATGATGAAATTAAGTGCATACGGAATCCAGTATTAGCCACGAATGGCTTATAAGGCACAAGTGTAGACCGAATTCATGGTAAAATATCTAGGAGAGGAGGAAGCACCACTAAGTGATGATAAATCGGTATGGACTCTCCACGTTGACGGATCATCTACATCGGGGGGTGGAGGTATGGGTCTTGTTTTGACTAGCTCATATAAAGTTACAGTCTGCTACGCCCTTAAATTTGGGTACAATTTCAGCAACAACAAATCCGAATATATGGTCCTTATTGCTGATCTTAAGTTGGTTAAGGACTTGCATTTGCCTTGACAATAAGACTATGGGGAGGTACGTGTTAATAGGGCTCTTTAAATATGCCCTCCTTAAGTCTATTTAGATTTGACACATCTTGTTGCCTAGGACTTGCCCTCATGGGCTTAGACCTAAAGTCTGGATTGATCAAGCCCAAGAAGCTTTATAATAATTGGAAAAGACATGTTAGACGTTACAACCCCACTTTTCCATACTTGCGGGACAAGATCTTTCTCACTAATTGCCCTTCAATTATTAATACTATTTTATTATAAATACTAGTCTATTATCTAACAGTAAAGTTCTATACACTCTTCACACTAAATTTACCTATTACTCAAAATACTCTTTATTCTTTAAGTACTTATTGCTGACTTAAGTATTGGAGTAGTAACACCGGATAATACTCCAGTATCTCTTCACGGTTTTTTGTTTTGCAAGTTTACTACGTATAGAACCTAATCATTACCGACGAATAACCTGAGACGACTACTAATTCGATTATTCAAAATTTTCGTGGAACAAAAGAAACTAAACATTGAAATTCCAAAATTTTTATACAGCCGCGAGGACACTCATAGTTTAGTAATTTAATCTATTGACTAGCACGATTTTTATAAATCACAAGCCATCCTTTTACATTAAAAATTAGAGGATTATTACGAGCTTCCACGACATGGGTGGCCGAAAGGGAACAAATTCCAAGGGCGTATTTTAATGAAAAGGCTATTTGAAAATTGGAAGAAGAGCATAATTAGTGTGTAAATATTGTGGAGAAGATCGTTCATGATACGCTTGACTCGACCACAAATAATGAAGAATCTTATGCCCGTGTCCTTTCAACGATGACCAGTGGCCTTTTTGCAGTCAACGTGAGGACGCGCATTGATTCATGGAACGGAACTCAGAAATAAATGCAATCTATTTCCTTAGACCGGTCTAAGAAAATCACTAAAATCATTATTCTCTATGCTTTTGAATGGCATCGATAACTTATAAATCCCCACAAAGAAGGAAAAAGAATTGGTTATTCATTTAATCATAACTTTATTCGCTACTCCTTTCTTTTTTTTCTTTTTTCTTTTTTCTCTCTCTTATCAGTTATGGATTATAAACAACCTAAACTCATGACTCAAACTTGATTTATTTAAACCCTTTCAGGCTAAATTTATGAATATATATATTTTTTCTAATTTAAAGTTTTGAGATAAGAAAAATGTTCAATAGGTCAAGACTTATACTCCCAATGGAAAGTGAGACTAAAGTAACAAGTTGTTTGCCCATAAATGTTCCAAGCCATGTTAAAAACATGAAGTTAAGGCAATAAATTAAATGCTTCCACGGTAGTTGGCAAGCAAATTTCGGTATAATTCCTCACGCTGGCTATCATCATTCGTAAAAGATAATGCAGCCACGATACATAAATTTAAAAAGTATAATATAAATTTAGTTAACTCTAATTCATACCATTAATTTAAATAGTATAATCAATCAATAGATGGCTTTCCAAGATCGTGTAATTCTTGATATGTATTGTGTGGTCATCCCTTTCAAAATAATGAATCGCAAAACCCATTAGAAACTATGTATAGCTACTTATGACTTTGAGGGGGATTATGTGATTTCTTTAAGATTGTAGACAATTATTTTATTAGTTAATTGTACTGATTAGACTATTAAAGTTTGTTTAGATGTAAACGTTAAAAACTAAATTTTTAATTGAATGTATAATTAAATAAATCGAAATTTTAGATATTTAATAGTAAAAGTGATAAAATTGTTGTATAAACTATAATATGACCCCGCCAGATATTATTAGATTGATATAAAATACCAAAATCTCTTTAACCTTAATATTACAAACAAAATTAGTATTCAAATTCAAGCTAATTGAATTAAACTCATTTACCCTAGCATTTAACCTAGCACGAACTTGATCAGTCTTACGGGCTAATCGAATTAATTTCATTTATGCTCGAGGGAGAGCATCGTTCAGTTGCTTTCCCCCTTTTATGAGCTATTCTTGTAACGAAGCCATTAAGCATGGTACAAACGAGCTTCAATAGGATATGTTGATATTTTAAGGTTTACTATAAAATAAAAGTTGTTACTATAAATAAGGCCAAAATACAATCTACAAGAAATAATTTGGTCCTTGAACTTTAATAGAAATTAATCGAATTACAAAAATTTTGTGAATGGACCAATGAGGTCTTGAAGAGTTTGCGAATTTGACTAAATAATGGACAAAAACGTTGGAATTATTAGTTTTTATATATTTTTAGGGAAAAAATCCTCGGACCATACACGACATACTTTCTATCTTAATTCTAATAATCTACTATATTTTGAAGGGGAACTCATAGAAGGGGGCACTTTATATCCTAAGAAACCTTACATGACAATTTCATACGTTTCAGTTTGTTTTACACGTATTTTTTATTGTTTTTCATTACAGAATATTTATAAGTACATACAAATAAATATATATATTATTTTTATCGCGTGTTCACATCATAGTTTTTAAAAATTTCCTATCTCGTATTCATATTGTATGGCGTCCGTATTGGGTATCCAATAACTGAATTTAGAGGTTATATTACATCTCATATTTTTACTCTTGGTTTTTCGTTTTTGTTTTTTCCCAAGCAAACACTAGAATTAATTTTTGAAAAGAATGGACGATAGCCGAAAACACGTGCCGAAGTGGGAACCAAGCACGTGCAAGTTGAGAAACAGTGATCGTATGCCTGCCTGCCTGGCTTGGACCCGCCATTTTGCCCGGTTGACCGGAGGCAAATGGGCCATGTTGAGCCTGTGGCTTGTGAGGGTAATGAACAAAGAGAATATTTCCACACCCCCGCGTGATGCATCCCGCTACAAGACAAAAGCATACAGGTAGAAATAAATATATAAATAGGATGGATTTAATCGGAAACTATTGGAACACAACTCAACTAGTTAAAGAGTGGGTGCATCCACCGATAAAAATTTAAATAATAATTATTATTATTTAAAAAAAAAGTAAATGTAATCTAGTGATTTTTACATATTATAAAAAATATATTAAAATTATTTAAACAATATATTTTCGAAAATGAAAGACTCATTTTTATTGAATATTTAATGGAAAAGAAAATATATAAAGTGATTAGTAAGAAAAAAATTTCTAAAAAGGAAAACCAATTATTTTTTTTACACAACTTCATATCACAGTCCTTCTACATTTGCTATGAAGTATATGTAATAGTTGAATAAGATCTCAAATAAAAAAAAAAAAAAGAAAATATGTTGTTTTATATAATTAAATATAAAAGAGCTTCTAAAATTATATAATATTTGACAAATAGAAAAGGAAATATATAAATGATGAAATAAAAGAAAGAATATAGAGAAGGAAAGAGCCTTCGAAATTATATAGTACAATATAATTTAACAAATAGAAAAGGAAATGCATTAATGATGAAATAAAAAAAAAGGAATACAAAAAAGGAAAGAGTCGATGAAATTATGTATTATAATATGATGTGTTATGATTTAACAAATATATAATTATGGAAATACATTAATGATATGATAAAAAGATGATACAATACAAAAAATGAAAGGCTTTCAAAATAATATATTATAATATGATATAATATGATATTATATGATTTGATAAATAAAATTATGGAGATGCATTGAAAAAATCATGCAATCTACGAATAAAAATGTATATAGACATATATACATATATATGTCAGATTACCTAGTATTTGACATCTTATACTTATAAAATATGTTACATATATAATATATTATGTTATGTTATATTATATGAAATGTATACTAAAATTATATTAAATATTACATCTTATATTTGCACTTGTATTGTTTGGTGTATATATAAGAAATTAACCCCACAAATAAACTAAACTAATATAAAAAGGGTTTTTTAGAAGGGAAAAAATATATTGAGAAAATATTTTTGAAAAAAAAATTGCATTTAGAAAAATTTGAAATAGGGAATGTTTTCTACAAGAGATATAATGTACTAATTATCACTGATATAAGAAGTAAATAATTGGTAATCATGGTTCACAGCAAAAATACATACTTTTAAGGAAAAAAAATACAATTAACATTAATGCCAATAAGCATCTAAAGATTTTGGGGGGAAAAATGATCTATAGACAATTAGCTTGTTTTCTCTTCACAAAATTAAAATGGAAAGATTTAATGAAATTAATTATGTAATTCAATCACAAAATGAACTAATTTCATGGTTTATAAATAACAAAATTACTATAATATATTATTAGAAAAATATTGACGATTGACATTAACTATACTATGCAAATCAAATTTAACTATCATAAATATTCAAAGACAATCAACGTTAGTTAAATGACAAGTTAGATAAATGATAAGTTATTGGCATTCAAATAGGGAATTCTTACATTATGATACAATAATTTAGTTTATCAATATGGTTTCCATTACTCTTTTTATACACATATGGTAAGTTTTATAATAATGCAAATAAATCATAATTATTGCAGACACCTAATTTTTGCTCCTTCATAATCCTAATTTTTTATTTATTTATTTATTATTATTATTATTTTTATTTTTTACAAAAAGGGTCCTAATTCAAAAAATAAAAAATAATAAAAATGAAAGATAAAAATAAACATAAAAGAATTTTATAGATTTTTAGGAAGTAAATTATTTTAGAGTAATTCGTTTTAGTTTAGCTTAGTTCAATAAAATAATCATTATAGAGAGTTACGTGGTTTAAGCACAATTTGATTGTACTGAATGTCAAGGCACTAGCCAATGGCCACGGATAAGCATTGGAGTATTGGATTAGATTTAATTTGAGGTCGTGGGTTTGAGCCTCATTAGGCATCTATATCTTTTATTTTTCTATTTTTTTACAAAAGCGAGAGAAGTAAACAAGATTCATATCTAATTAAAATCATTTGCATCTAGTTTGATTTTATTAAATCGGATTTGAATTAATTTGGATCTAGTTTAATCATTATCAAATTAGATATGATTTGATTTGGACCTTAAAAACACACATATACGTGCATAAAAAAGAAGAGACACAGTAGAAAAAGACCACCTTGACATAGCAATAATTTAGCGACAAAATACAATCCCACAAACAACCCACTGTTATAACACCCTTTAAGACTGCGTACGTCCAACAACTACTGCTGCAGAATTCTTTAGCACGACCAAGCGAACAATAATAACATCAGGTGAACAGCAGCACGACAGACAGCAGGGAACAAGATAATAGTACGATAGACAGCAGCGAACAGGACAGCAGCACGGCGGATAGCAGCAAATAGGATAGTAGCAAACAGAACAACAGCGAACAGGACAATAGCACAGCGGACAGCAGTGAACAAGGCAGATAGCAGCAAAGCGGACAGCAGCAAGGCAAACAACAGTAAAGCAAACTTAAACAATAATCCTATGCCAATAGCTACACGTAATAGCAACTCCGTTATATGCCGACCATTGTCCTTCATCACGTAATCAAGAAGTTCAGGTCCGTTTCTTTCCAATTTCGAAATTGTTTGTTTAATTGTTTATTTATTATTATTATTATTATTATTATTATTATTATTATTATTATTATTATTATTATTATTATTATTATTATTATTATTATTATTATTTAGATCTTTAGTTATTGAATATAATATATACGAATATGAACATATTAGTTTTAGGAGCTTTTACTCTTAATCTTCTATATATAGATAATTATTTAATAACAATAATATATGTATATGTATATATTAATTTAGGTATTCTTCTTTTAACATTAGTTTTCTTGATTAGATAAATTAAGTATTGATTTAAGTGAATGTATATTTTATGTTAGTTTAGGAGTTGTTAGAATTGGTTATTTTTGTTAAGATTTGATCTTGTTTAAGAATTTGTTATATAGAAAGTTGTTTTTTTTTTTTAATAAAAGTTAATAAAAAGTCCTTTTTAAATTTTAGAACTTTTAGCGAAATTTTTTTTATATAAAAAAATAACATTCAAGAGTTAGGACCGCTTTAGATTTTTTTTTAAATAAATCGAATAAATTAAAAACGTAAACTCGAGCAGTTTTTTTAAAATTAAAATAAATCAACACATTAAAGATTTTTTTTAAAAGAACTGCGATTGTCTGATCCGGTTAGCAGGTACGTAGGCACCTTCGGAGCGACGATAAAATCTGTAAAAACTTAGATTATTTTTTCTTTTGAGTTTATTTATTTATTTTTTTAAATATTACAATTAGGAGAATAATCCTAATTTCAGTAAATAGATAGTAGTACCCGTTAAGGGGTTAATAGATTAGCCCCCGAACTTGGAACCCTCTGGTTCTTCATTTAAAATTGAAATAAAAAACCGATAGGCAAATCGTAATCAATCCACCTAATTGGTTACGATTTTTTTTCCCGACTTCGGTCGGGTGGTGACTCCAAAAATTATTTTTAAAAAAATCGGAATTTCTCAATTTCTTTAGTTGATAATTAATATTAAATGGGTTAGGGTTTAGTATTAATCAGGAAATGGGGGAATCAATTTCAAATAGAAAATTGAAAAATCAAACTCGGCAATTATCATTGTGGTGTTAACAATTTTAAGAATGTTAGGGATTTATATAACTTTTATATTGTTGATATATTTTGACAACTATTATGTTAAAAAATTTTTTTTCCCCCTACATTTCTAATGGTCAATTTCATATATAATTAACTATATTATTGTATTGCAATTAGTGTTTCATACGTTTGATATTCTTTTATTTACATACACATTACAGGTGTAGCTTTAACTGGTAATATTTTAAATTGACTGACTATATATATTTCTATTCTCTTTATTGCATTGAATACCACCATTATAGTCGTGAAAAGCATTTATGTCATTTGACAATACTTAAAAATTGTACATTACCTTTTAGTATATCATTATTGCATTAAATCAAAATGATATTATACGTTTTAATTAATATTCATTTGCTTCAATAGTTACTTTTACATAATAATAATGATAATTTAATGAAAATAATAATAATGACATAAAAGTGATTAGTAATGAAAAGTAAAGAACTGTTCATGTGGTCTAGACTTTTATTTTTTAACTAGGCCTAAAGGCCTATAGATATGTAAGGGTTTTATTAATATCATGTTATGGTTTCTTTGAGCGCAAAATAAATAAATAAATAAAGAGGTAAAAACTATCATAATTGCATTAAATTAATACATATATTTAAGAGATAAGTCACAAATAATTATTATATTATTAATGATATTCATTTTCTTCAGTAGTTACTTAATAATAACGATAATAATGGCTTATCAGCTCTACACACAACTTAAAAGTTAGTTATTCAATGGAAATTAATATATTATCCTCTCATGAAAACAACTAATCAATGATTGGACATATAAACCAATTAGACTTAATCTCTTTTTCTTTTCTCATCCCATAATTATGGTCATGTAGGTGATTTAAACTGGTATTTGGACTATATTTTAAATTTAACCATTTTGTTATATTTAATTTTCGCAAATGTGATGTGGGTGCATGTTTACCATATGAAAGCACTTTTGATGTTAAAATATTATACTTTGTTGTGTTTAGTTTTCACAATATTACCACATATATGTTTATTATATTTTATATTAAAATATTTACTTTACGATGTGTGAAACTCCCAATAAATATCTTCTTCACTGCTTTTGAAAGTAAATGATGACTTACTTTATGAAACAAATAATAAATGTGATTAGCATGTTTCTCTATGTATTTATAGTTCTATATTTATTCTTTTCCTTTTAAAGAATTTTTTTTATTGTTTATACGTTACTTTTAAGTGTAATTTACTTTTTTCTTCCTTTCTTTAGTCGATGATAATGTATGCAATTTAGACATTTTTAGAAGCATGTAAATGTTGTATTTCTATTTAATTTTTGCAAGCACAACTGTAACGCCCTAAAACTTAAGGGCACTATAATACGTGCCCTTAGTTTTCTCATGACACATTAAGGTTCTAAAATTAACTATAATCTCCAAAACCACCAAATTAAAAATAATTCTCTAATTACAATAATTCAAAAATGACTCACAAGTGAGTCATTTCAACCACAAGTTATAAATAAAAGATTTTTACTTTAAACAAAACCTGTTAACGATTTCACTCAATACTAGCTCCATAATCCCATAATTTAGCGACCTCTTCAACATAACATAGAACTATTTATCTCTCTTCTCAACCCAAAAATCCATTTCTGTACTTGTTACAAATAGCAATATATCAAATCAACCTATAACTATAAAAATAAAAGAATGAGGCCCAGCTCAGTACATAGTGTGCAAGCACACACAAATGTCAAACTAAATACATCACATGCATATAATGTAAAAGAATAACGAAGAATCGATTATTATCTTATACTTTAAGCCAACAAGCATAAAAAAGGTACTCATGACCTTGCTATACCATGATCTCTTATATATATATAACTAAATAGAATGTGTCATACGTCTTTTAATTTATTATCATATACTATGGTGAAGGTCCTTAGAGAAAAACTCAAGAACTGGGAACCTTGAAAGTTGAAACATTAAATTTAATTCCATCATCCCATAGGCAAGTTTACTAGGAAATCCTCATATATAATCGATAATTGCCCCATTATACTGAAGGACGAGCCACAACAAGCACAATCAGCAAGCAACACTTTAAGTCGGATATGAATTAGCAGCTCAATACGAATCTGACTCTACTCTCCTCCAAAACCATTTTTTCTTTAATCTCACTTCAAATATACTTCGATTACTCACTAGCCCATCATCATAATACATTTTACACTATCCAAACTACAAATTTTGGATTGAACACAAACTTAAAACCCTAAATCTACCAACAAACCTCAAGAAGCCAACTTTAATCTAAAGAACAAGAGTAAAGATGAAGAGAACTTACTTGAAATGGAATAACACAAGTTGGGAATCCAAGAGCAAGCTTAACTTGAAAGATTAATCTAAAAACTCAAGTATACAAATTCGGATTTCAAGAGATTAGCTAAGAAAACCAATAAAAATGGGTGATTTTCAAGGAAACAAGCTAAGAAATGAAATCTAAACACTTAATTTTGCCTTAAGATTAAATTTGCACGAATTTTCCTTAAGAAAATGGAGGCCCAAATGTCTTATATAGCTAGGGTTTAGAGAAGAAGAGAAAAAGAGGGTTTAGTGGCTACATGAAGGCATAAGGTTTTAAGAGGAAAAGATAAGGCAGTTGTAAGATAGGTTAAGAATAATAGGATTTAAGTACATGAATGACTATAATGCCCTTGTATTTGAAAATAATTTTCGTTGGTATTACAACAAGCACATACATATTTAATAATAATGATGATGACAATAATGACGAATACGATGTTAAAAGGAAAAAATGACTTTGTAAGTGCAATAGCTATATAAATATGAATAATTGAATATACATAATGATTGGAAAAACCAATAAAAAAATAATGCATAAATAATTTGGAAAAATATCTAAAAGGAAAAAGAGTATATTTACTTCTATAATAATACATTATAATTCCATTTGTTAAAAATACCGATATCATAATTGCATTTAATTTGCTTTAATTGTCATACACATACAAAACAATGAATGAGCTATACACTCAAGACAAAATTACTAAATGTAGGTTAAAAGTTTTTTATTCTTAAAAAAATTGTCATTAATAAATTAACGATAGAGGCAATTTCGTTATCATTGACATACATATGCATTTTGTGTCAAATATATCAATTGTAAGATTATTTTAACTTTTATGACCATGTCCTAACAAGGTAAACATAAAAAAAATATTCAAAATAATTTCTTTTTAACCTTCTTTTATAGCTACATTTTAATGTCATAATCACATGCTTAGCATTAACCTGAACAATAAATGATTTAATGTAGTTGTATCTCTTTACTAACAATAAAAAAATTAAAATACAAAATGTAGTATAATTACTACATCAGAAAATTATATAGATAATGTAAGTGTTAATAAACATGAAAAATTGTTTAAGAGCTTATATGGAAAGTTAAAGTAGTAAGTTATAAAGTAAAAGAAAATTTGTGAAACTATTTAGTTGCTATTAAAAATAATGCTACTAAACACCTTAATAAATAATGGGGGACTAAACATAAAAGAAAATATTTTGACAAAAAAATGCAAATGCAAATGCAAATGCTCTTAAACTTCAGCTATTTTATAGTTCGTTCACTTAGGTAAATGGAATAAATTGTAACTTAATAATTATTATTGATGAATGAAATAGAGCTATAATAAGTTATGGATTGATATTACGTTGTTCTTTATTTTTTGAGGGTATTCTAGAGAGGAAAAAAAAAATTCACTCCTAGCATTAAATAGTTATTTATATGTATGAGTACATAGTGATTTAGATATATATATATATATATATTTAATAGAGATTAATAGTAATGTAAGTGAATGGCCATTTAAAGTTTATTGTGAGTCAAAAGAACATTAATGGTCTTTCATTCATAGAACACAACAAACATTAGTTAAAATATATAGCATGTTCTAGATATAGACCTAATCGAAAATATAATTCAATGAAAAGCAAATTAATTCTACATTGTATTGGAAAGAAAAGAAATATAAAAAAAAAAATCTAATACTCGAAAAGAAAAAAAGAAAACAAAAATCCATGCATTTATCTCTAGACTACCATCACCTTTCACCGCCATCATAGTATAATGTTATTAATCAAGATAAGTTATTTAAGAAACAAAAGAAGAAGAAAAAAAGAGCTTAGGGCACCCAACATCATCTTTTGAGTGATTATAAAAGGTTTTTCAATTACTTACTTTTTTTTTTGGGCTAATTTTCAGTTACTTTATATAACAAAATTTCAAATTCCACATGTTCTTAATTCATATATATATTTCTTTTAAAATCAATTGATGTACCATTTGTTTCTACTTTTTAAGACTATTACAACATATATACACGTGTACGTATGTGTTTTTTGTGTATGTATATTTAATAATAGTATCTTAATTTTTCACATAGGAAAGAGATAAAGTAAAGAAAATAAAATATTTTATTAAAACAAAAAAGATCTATGAAAGTTAATGTGTTTTGTTTTTCTTACTTATGTATCCATAGTATTATCACAACTGGTTTAATTATAATGGTAAAGAATATAAAAATATAAGACATTAAATCTTGTGAATACAATTCATATAAGAAACTATTTATGAGTAATTTATAATATTACAATTTACATTGATAAGTAAGCGATGTTAGCAAACATCTTGCTAAAAAATTGTTAGTGAATATATTGATCATATGGTTTAACAACATATATATATATATATATATATATATATGGATCACATGTTAACATCTCTATCTCTCTCTCTCTCTCTCTCTCTCTCTCTCTCTCTATATATATATATATATATATATATATATATATATATATACGACCTTATATTTAGATAATTTCCTTGTACCTTCTTCACTTATGTTCATCAAAACTTGAAAAACTCTTTAAATTATCGTGCACCTAGGATTGAAGATATAAAATCAAATTATACAATTCTTTATTAGACCTAAAAGACCAGCAACAACAATTAAATGTTTCTTCTATAAAGATGAAGTACAACCATATAGATTTTATACAATAATTGCAACCACCTTCTACAATGTCAACCATTTTTCATAACACTTCTATACTTCAAGGTCAAATAATTTATCCTCTATGCTAATACATAATGCTATTTAGCCTTGATCTTCTAATACAAAAAATTAGTTTCTTTATTCAATTTTCTAAATAAGAGGGAAAAACAATAGTATAAAGAAATATATTATCCTTCTTTACAAAGTATTAGTTAAGAAATAAAAAAAAAGAGCCAAAGAAAAGAATAATGGAAGAGAGAAGTGGAAAAGCTAGGAATAATAGGGATAGCCCCATAAACTATTTACAATGGATATATATAACAAATAAAATTGATAAATAGAAATACAAAATATGAATGAATGTTAAAATTGACTAAAATATGATAATAAGCAATTAATTGTGCTTACTAAATGTTTTAAAATAGTAGTAAATATATCAAAAAGCAAATGCGATTGAATTGTAGAAAATACCATTAAAAATGTATAAGGGTGATTATGAAAATACAGTAAAATAAAAAGATCCAATATAAGAAAGGCAATTGTTTCTTATATTATAATATAATATAATGCATATTGGAATTAGGTTCATTACAAACTACTTAAATAATCTATTAAAGTTGAGTTCAAATTTTATGATTCGGCTTGATTAGCTCATGAGCTTAATCAAGTTGAAATTGAGACTAAATATTATATGAATTCGAATCATGTTTTGATATTAGAATAAAAATAATAATCTATTTAGATGATTAAGCTGAAGCAAACATGATTGAGTTCAAGCTTGTTAAGTACCGCTTTACATTAAGCTTAAGCTTAAAATTATAAAACATATCAAATTCTAGTGAGCTCATCTCAATTTGATCATTTTAGAATATATCATAGAAAGAATCTATTGTTGACCATATTTACCAATTTTTAGAAGAGAAATTGATGAAAATTTATGGAGCTAGATTTTTTTTTAAATGAGCGAAAATTAAAAGTATCATATTTTTATTTTTTTTTAATATAGTAAGGAAAAGAAATAAAATAAGGAGAAATATTCATTATCTTTGTTTGATTGATGTTAGAAAAGAAACTAAACAGCCAAAAAGTATGTGATTGATAAAATTATCTCTATAATATTTTAGTAAAGATTGTTGTAAAGGGTTCTTTGATGAATTTGTTTGTATTTCCATTTATTTCTACCCATTATCTCCAAGAAAAGTTTTGTTTATTATCTCTATTTTTTATTCGTTTAGATTATACCAACTCTGTTAGTCATGCCATTTTATTATACTATTATACACATCTCAACTCAAGAGACATCAATATTTTCCCAAAAATAGATGTGAAATCATATAGTCCTTAAGGATTATATTTAGAATCATGTTAAGATTTACTTTATAAAATATACATATAATATATAGAATCCTCCTCTAAATCTTTTTCGAGTTAATGGGATGTCCCCCTTTCGACCCTTGGATCGGTCCTTAATTTTTCCTAAATTTTATTTAGGTAAAATGACTTTTACGATCAAAATTGAGGATGGGTGGAAAGTAGAAGTATTTTGTCCCTTTCCTATTATTTGGAAATAGAGAGGGAAGGTCATGATATTTTGAGGGGTGATTCTTATCTTGAGCCACACATACTATACATGAGGAGTCTAAATTAGAGTTTTAAGGATTTTAGGAGACTTCCTTGCCATAATTGTGGAATAAATACATTTTTTTTTTTTGGAGTTATGGGTAGATAATCCATTAAGTTTTATACCCTATTAAATTTGCTCATGTATAGTAAATTATATATGATCCTCACAAGTTTGTTATGCCCTATTCCCTCCCAAAATATACCATGATTATGCTTCTATAATGTTAATTATATGAGTATAATTTGATTGGTGGATATGTCATCTATAAAATTTTATCAATAGGGTTAAGAAAATTGGGCTTCAAAGTTACTAAGTATGGGCTTGCAAAATAAGACACGGTAAGGAGTGCCATTGTATTACCTGATGTAACCATTGTAATACTTAAATCAAATAGTGCACAGTAAGGTTGTCAAACTCACAATTCTACCTAAAATCATTAAAGGTTTTATAGAATTAAGACATAAAATTAGGATGTAAAAAAGTATGTCCTGTATGAATTAGCTTTTAAAGATTATAAATATGCTTATAAAATCATAAAAAAACTAAATATATAATTTATATAAAGAAATTCAGTATAAATTCTGATATTGATATAAATTACATTACGACATAAATTATAATGATAAAATACCAAACTAAAACAAAACATTAATCATTAGCTATCTTATCATCAACAAAATTACTACAAACTCTCCTAATATAGTTATTATTGTTATTATTATTATCGTTATTGCTAATAAAATTACTACATGCTCTTCTAACATAGTCATTATTATTATCGTTATCGGAAAACCTTTATTGGTATTACTGCCAATATTATCCATAAATTCATATTCTAAATTCGTTGAAATATCAGTTTCTTTTTCATCTTTAATAATACTATTGTGATGAATCTCTTAATCATCTTTAATACCACTCCAATAGCCAATGACTCTTTATAGTTATAAGTACATAATTGTTTGTATAATATTATGTTCACATTTTTTCTTATCATTTGCAACTAAAAGGATGTTCAACAAATTTTATTATTTGATAAATTAAATATATCTTCTTTCTTAGTTACTTTTTCATCTTGGCTAAGAGATCTTAAACAATGAAGTTGTTTATGTGATCAACGTGAGTTAAAGAAGCAAATATAGTATCATTTCAATTACAATTTCAATTCACTTATTCTAAATTATAGAAGCTTAATTCTTTTTCTTAGTTTTGATAGCTCATCACATCCAAATCAAGTATAATAATGTATAATCACATAAAATTGTTAGCATTATAAGCCTATAGAATCGTATACCTAAAATCATAATTCTATCATAAGTTTATAAAGGAATGATTATATATACAATTCAACTTAGAATTAGAATCATAAACTTATAGAAATAGATAAGTAGATTTGTGATTTTGATAATCATAATGTATAGGGAGAGAAAGTAAGCAAAAGCATTTAGAGAGCTCAAGAGTTAGAGTGTATGTGAATGTGTTTCACTATTGGTGTAGTTCCTTTATTTATTGTAAGCCTTGCATTTAGAAGTTCGGAATCAATACATAAAGTTTAGCATAATTGGATAAAGTGTCTGATTAAGCTTAAATTATTCGAAAAAGTTTAGAATATTAGTAAAAGTAACCCTATGAGTTTGAATTTAGGAAAATAAGTAATAAAATAATACAATATTATGATATTGAATCATAAGTATATTACACATTATTTACTAGAAACGTATAAAATAAGTTCCGATAACTAACGAGTTAATATAAATAAATTATATGCATATTGAAAATTATAAAATAACATCAATAATATTTAAGAGTACTTATTTATACTATATGTATATTTACATGTAGGTGAAAATACCTAAAATTACCTAAAATGACTAAAATATATTAAGTTAATGCTAAATAATTAAAGAAAATTACAAAAAAATCAAGAAAAATAAAAAGTAAGGAATTGTCCGAATTAAAGTTGTGGCAAGCTGGGGATTAAGAAAAAACAATTAACCAATCACGTTAGACCAAATAGAAAGCTAAAAAAGAAGAGATAAGAGCCAGATGTCAACCAAAATCCAAAAGAAAATTACCAAACAACTCTATATAAGCAACAACCCCCATCTCGGACTCATATTGATGTGTTGAGAGTCTAAGAAAATAGAAAGAAATACTTATGGATTTTTACAAAAAAATAGCAAAACTAGTGTGAAATTAGGGCTTAGAGAGAGAACATACGACCAATAGCCACTACCACCACACCTTACCCCTATCCCCTTTGCTACCGACACACTTAAAGCCTCCATTGGTGGCTGGAAGTCGATTAGACGGGTGAGTCCGAATTCAATTTGAATCTTGATTAATTTATTTAAATTATTAAATTTATTTAGAAATTATAAAATTTGGTATTTTGAGGTTTTTATGTATGTAGATTTAGGGAAAATATTGATTTGATGAATTTAGATTTAAATATATAGTGTTTAAGAATTCTCGCAAACTCGAGCGTATTTCGATTTAAAAATAAATAGCTTTAATAGTGTACTTTCAAGCTCAAAAATTTTGTGTAGGCTATTTAGAGGATGCATAACAATGTTAGAGATTTTTTATAAATGAATTTTTGAAATTTTTAGGCCTTAAAATGATGAATAAAATATGTAATTTTTGGCTAATTTAGTAATTAAATAGATAATTACTGATTTGGTGTATAATTAGTTGTTTTAAGATGTTAATATTTGATTTAGTATGATAATTGTAGTATTTAGAGTGTTAGATATGATTATTATGTATATTATGTAGTAAACATGTGTAAATTGATAATATGTGAAATTAGATTTGTAACAAATAAAAAAATATTAGGTTAAAATTGATAATATAATAATAATAGTAATATATAATAAATTTGATAAGAAACTTAAATTTAGTAGATTATAACAAAAACGTAAAATTTTTCCACATCAAGAGTAAATTTGATAGTTAAATAAAGACTAAGATGTATCGTACGAACTAGAATATTAGTTAGAGACTAAAAGTGGTATTTAGGATACCCCGAGTATAATTTGATTAATTTTACATTATAGTTCAAAACACATTCTTAGAATTTACATATAACACCTGTAATAAAAAACTTATCGGAACTGGATTTAGAAACCAATTTTGAAACTAGCTTAGAATAAGATCAGTAACAAGTAATATATATTTGGAAAATTGGGTCAAATCGGGTCAAATCATAATTTAAAGTAAATAATCATAAGGATACAAATAATAAAAAAGTATTTATATTATAGGACACATAAAGACTATCGAGCTTGGTTTTTCTCTTAGTTTTTATGAATTAATATTCTTTAAATCGATCAATATTAAACTTTATCCATTTAATATTGACTCTCGACTAGGATTTAATGAAAATCAGTTCTTTTAACTTTGAAAACATTTTGGAGTCGCCACTCGAACGGAGTTGGAAAAGAAAGTTAAATTATAACCAGCTATTGGTTTTTCAATAAAACCAATTTTATAAGCAATTTTAAGAACCGAAAAAAGGGGTTTGAGGGTTAAGATTTTTAAACCCTTATGAATACCATTAACTTTCCAATTTTAGACTTAACTTCTTAAAATCACCTTTTAAAAACTATCTTATGAAACTAAGTTTAATTATTGATTGGGTATAATCGAGTGAAACTACACCAAAAGGGAAAAAATGGGTTTGTTTGTTTTTTATCGTTGCCTTGTAGGTATCTACATATTTGCTATTTGGGATCAGACATACGTAGTTCATTTTGTAAAGCTTTATTATGTTGGATTCATTTTAGTTGTGAAAACACGCTGAGTTTTTATTTTTAAGTAGATTTGATTTTATTAAGAAAGATCTAAAAGTTCATAAATCCAAATTTTATTTTTGGAAGGTTCTAGAAAAGGTCCTAATTTGAAAAAAAAAATAAAAAGATTGTTTACTTTTCCTTATTTTAGAAAAACCGATTTTTCTAAGTGTCAAAACAATTTTTATTTACTAACTTATTTTTCTCTTATTTATTATTATTATTATTTACCATTATTTCTTCTTATAGAATAACAAATAATAAACTCGAGCTTTTCTATCTACTTTCTCCTTTTCTCTTTTTTTTTTCATTTTCTTTTCTTTTGTTTTTTTTTCTTTCATAATTTCATTAATAAATACATGAGTAATAAATACATTAAATAAAATATAAAAAAGGGAGCAAACTGGGTTGGCTTAGGTTATCTTTGGTCGGCTCGAGTTAGCTTTGGGTTAGAGCTCACTTGGGTTGAAGATTATGAACAGTAATTATGGTAAAGATTCACGGCAACTTAGAGTGATTATTTCAAGCGAGTAAGGTTACTTTTCTGCATTTCTTATTGGATTTAGCAGGTCTAAGAGTGACACCATGGTGTTTAAAGCTTGTTTAGTAGTCATTAGAGAGTAGTGGCTACGATGGTTACGTATGGGGTATTGCGTAAGATTATAGGATGGTTAGGTCTTGGTATTTCAAGAGTGTTAGAGATCGTGGTGGTGGTGGTTTTTGTTGAAAACTACTATGAAAGTCGCTATCCTAGAGAGAGAAGAAAAAATGCTAGAGAGAGGAAGGGGTAAGGGCAATGTTTTTTTTTTTTCTTTTTGGAGCTCGGGAATGAGAGCTTTTTGTACAAACTACATAGAAAACCCCTTATTTATACTTTTTTAAGCTCATATAAGCTTAAAAAGTATATTCAATTGCCAAATCAACCATTTATGTTGAAGCCAAAAAATTAAGTTTCAAGGTGATTTTAATGTCAATTTTGACTCTTGAAACATCCGAACCATTTTATGGGGAAATTCAAAATATGCCATTTAATCTACACGATTTCACCATTAATTTGGTGAAATTGTGTAGGAAAAAGGTAAAAAAGTCCTTAAATTAAGGACACAAAGGAGAGGAGCAAATCGAGACTTAGGAAAAAAAAAAACTAGGGAGAAGATAATCGTTAGTGCATAGTCACGTACAAGGTATGTGCTATGTGCGCAAATGAAAAAAAAAAATAAGGCGAGCTTCAGTACACCTGTTCTACCCTGGATTGAGTCTCTTCGGCCTTAACTGCTGGGCTTTTAAGCCTATCGACCATCCGATCTTTTTTGTTTTGTAATAATTAAAAAAAATGAAAAAAAAAACTAAAGTATGAATCTTTCTTTTTTTTTTAATTAAACTTTTTGAATTTCCTTTTTATTTTTGTTTTTTTTTTCTAAATTTCTTTTTTTTTGGTCTTTCTTAAATTAAGACTCTTTACCCTATCATAAATTTATTTTTTTTAAAAAAAAAAAAGAGGAAAAAATGAGGTGTCTACAAGGACAAATTGACTTGCAGCAAGTTAAGTGAGTAAACTGAAAATTTCAAGTAAGTTGGGTTCAATATATCGTTGTATTTTGGAGGACTATATTAAAGTACTCGAAAGTTTAGGACTGTGTGTAATTCTGCATGTAGGTTGTTATATGTGCATATGCTTGTGTGTCTTTAATTACTTTTGTTTTTATTTATTATGCATTCTTAAGTCTCTATTCTAACTTACTAAACCGTTGGTTAGTCATACCTTTGTAAATTTTCTTGCAGGTTCCGATTGAGATGCTGCGATATAATTATCCTAAGGTTAGTTTCTTTTTTAAGTGACTTAAGGGACTAAGAATCAACTGGCTAAAGGATTAAGTCCTTTAATATTTTATTATTAGTACTCTTAGGCTTATGTACTAGTCTTGTAATACTTTACTTATCAAACTAATATGGTATGTAAATATTTTGTGGGATTGTAAGACAATATAAGTATCTTTATGTAAATACAACTTAAGATTTTTGGTTATATTTATAAAGTTTGCCTATAATTATAAATGAGTTATTTTACTTCAAAGTAAGGAGTCATTGACGCCTTATGTAAATCTATATATGATAGAGATTATGAGGTTGGTTATTATCATAGATTAATTTATACAACAGGATTGTTGCGACTTCGTTGCTTCGAAGTGTAACAATTCTTGGTTGATATCAGAGAGTAGTTCTAATGAACTCACTTTGAAGCGTCATAATTTAAAAGAAATAGATATTATAGGAACACAGTAGAGTATTAAGTAGGCATTAAAAGACTGTGTTGAGCATTCTAAAGTAGAAGTAAGTATAATATTTTGCATATTGAATGCTAATTGATCCAAAGTTTAATTACAGGGTTGAAGGGGAGAGTTGATACTTAGTTAGGTACGTTTTGATTAGAATGGTGAAGCGTCCCCTATTGATTATAGGATTAAGATGCAATGGTTGTTATTAGAGCTGGTTGATTGGAATAAATTTAAGATTGTTGACGAGATTATTGATAAATTTTATGATGAAATGTGTCATAGTTAGAAAGATTAGTGAACGTAGATGAAAATGAGTTTAAGGCCTCAATATAATAGATACACTACCATAGCAGCCTTCGAGTAGAGGTGGTTGGAAAGAGAAGGAATTATATCTTTGATGATACCTTTAAGATACTTTCCAGCTATGTTAGATTAGGGTAGACCCTACCTAACTGGCATCACCCATATTCTTACTAGCGTCCCACATATTTCTAGACTTATCCACTGGGGATTATTGATTGGTTTCCTTGTTTTCCAAAACCAATTGAAGAAGGCATAGAAATACCCTTAGAACCAAATGAACTTAACTCAAAGCTTGTGATGCAAGAACCACTACAAGAAAATCCACCATCCGTAGAACCATGAGAGGCAACCCATTCAGATACAAAGAATAGTCATCAAGGAAATGAGGCTAATATTGAAGAGGATCCAAAAAAGGAAGAACCCAAGGAGGAAGAATCCAAGGAAGAAGAACCCAAAGAAGAAGAACAAGAGATGGAAAGTGATAATGAATCTAATGCAAGTCATGTAAGCTATAGTTAATGTTGAGATAATCGGGATAGGAAATGAACCAAGAAGATAGGTAGAAGTATAACTTGTAAAAAATGAGGGGATAAGAAATGGTGATACAAATGAGTTTAAGGACGATAAGGTGTATGATGTAATTGTGATTCCTGAGAGCCTAGAGGTAATATCAATAAGTTATGAATCTACAAGTGAGGAGGAAGAGAATATAATGGGTGGACACATGGATTGGGTTCCCTTTGATTAGGTAGCTGCCACAGATAGCTTTGACGAGGATTAGATACAATTCGCTAACTTGTTTAATTAGATCCTTAGGTGTGATCCAGCAGTAATTTTGACTAAAACTAATCTATTTTTTTATGTATATTTGACTTTTTGACATATTTTCTGACATTTGATGTATTTTGTAGCTTTTAGATTAAGTTTAGATATTGAAATTGAGTATGACATAACTAAGTTTGATTTAATCGAGTTTGATGTAATAAAATCTAATGTAATCTTTTGTACTATACTATTATAAATATTTAGTCTACACTAGCTAATGTAAATAATGATGTAATTAAGTTGTAAATTCTAATTATGTACTCAAAGGTTTATCAAGTTATACCTTTTTGTTCTTGAAGTTGTAATCAATTATAATGATACAAAGCAAAAATCAAGTTAATAGTGAAAGTTATATCTATTATGTATATTGATTGAAATAATATTGTTATTACTATTTTACATAAGTACAAATTACATCAATTTGGTAATTTTTGAAAGTTTATAAAACTAAGGAATTGGATAACTTATAAATAGATATGTATGCAGGTTTATAAGTTATAAATATTAAGCGAGTATAGTTGACACTGGAAATGGAAGTTGGAATGGAAGGATTGAGGGAAATCAAAGCCCTCCACTGGGAATATCATCACCCTCAAGAGACCAAAACAGGCAGGATATACCCCTACTACCATAAGAGGGTATACCAATTAAGCAATTACTTGCCAGTATGCATATGATGATGAGGCAACAAGAAATGTTAATTTAGCATCTTATGATTGGCGATAATATAGGAAATAGAGGGCTACAAGTGGTTGAACAAAGAGTGGAACAACCACAAGAGGTAGCTAAGCTTCCCAAGTTTATAAAAGCAAATTACTACTTTAAGGGAGAAATAGGTAAGCCAGCATTAGCTGACGATTGACTGGCCCAGATTGAATGAAGTTTTGAGGCTTTTAGAATTCCTGAATCCTAAAAGTTAGCATATGTAAGCCCTAAAGCTAAGTCAAGTGACCGTAGGCTTGAACTTAGAATCCAAGATTTAGGGCGATAAGTTAATGGATCCGATCAAATCCAAATTATAAATTAATGAGAAAAATATTAGTAAAAATGACCCCGTAAACTTGAATTTAAGAAAATAAGTAATAAAATAGGAGACTATAAAATTTTAAAATTTTAAACATAATAAGTACTAATTACCGAAAAGGCGAAAAGTGTAATCGAATAACTAATAAATTACTAAAGATAGATTATATGTATACTCAAAATTTTAGAATGACCAAAATAATAATTAGTAATGTTCACATGTACCCCACATGTATTTACGTGTAGATAAAAATACGTGAAATTACCTAAATTGGCTAAAAACTAAGTAAATAATTAAAGAAAATTATAAATTAATTATGGAAAAATCAGAAAAAAATCAAAAGAGGCTAGAATAATCCAAATCAGGTCGTGGCAGGTCAAGATCTGTAAAAGAAAAATCAACCAATTAAAATTAGATAACATAAAAGCCAAAAATCAAGGAAATTGGGCAAAATCTTGTCTAATTAATACATAATAATTACAAAAATCATCTATAAATAGGGAAAAAATTTCCAGAAGTCATTTGGACAGTTTAGCATTAGGGAAAAATAGGAAAACTGGAAAAAATGGAGAGAAAATAAAAAAAGAAAAAGAAAAGGAAACTGTGCAAATTCATGTAGTAAGAGAAACCCACACCTCACCACCACCTGGGACCGAGTCCTCACCACCACACGTCTCTAGCCTCACTGTCTAGGCCGGCCGATAGCCTTGGACGGGGTTTGGACGGCCAGAAAGCTTTGGACTGGTTAGTCTCTTAAATTTCCCGATTTTAAATAATTTTGTAAAATTAGTTATTTTGCCCAGAAAATTATGAAACTTGTTATTCTGAGGTTTTATTGTATGTAGATTTAGGAAAAAATATTGATTTAGTTTAATTACGTCTGAAAATATAGGGTTCTTAACAAATTGTTCAAAACCGAGCATGATTAGAACGGAAAATAAATAGCCTTGGGAGTGTAGTTTGGAGCTCAATTTTTTTCTGTAGGATGCTCATATGATATAGAACAGTGTTATGAAACCATTTTTTTTAAATTAATTTTCAAAATTTTTAAGTTAATTTTTAGCCCTAAAATGATGGAAAAATTGGGTGATTTGGGGTTTATTAGGTGATTAAGATGTTAATTATTGATTTAGATATTAATTAGATGTTTAGGGATGTTAGTCTTTAATGTGGAATCCTAATCCTAGCCTGAGTATTAAGTATGGTTAATTTTGGAAATTAGGTAATTAATATAAGAAATTAGTAATATGTGAAATTGTAAATTAATAAATCTAAAAAAATAGGGTTATTTAGATAATATTATAATAGAAATTAGAAAAATAATAAATCCGAAATAACATTTAATTTTAAGTAAATGTCTCAAAATGTAAGATTTTCACCAATCGGGAATAAATCCGATACTACAATTATGGTTAGCGTGTACCGAATAGTTTAAAATACCAAATTACGACCCAATAGGATATTTGGACACTCGAGCTTAATGTGATTAATTTCACATTAGGATTCGAGCATATTTAAGGCTTAGGAATCAAAATTTAAAATCTCATTTAGGATTCGAACACCGAAATAGAGTACAACGAATCATTAGGACGTAACAGGTATACACGGAAAAAATGAGTTAAAATATAACTTAGAATATGAAACCATAAAATATAAGTACTAAAAAGACCTATATACCCAGAGACACATCAGCTTGCAATTAAAGGATCGAGGGATCGAGCGATCGAGCGATTGAGCAATTCCAAGTAAGTTAGGTTATTGCTTATTGTAATAGAGTACTAATTTTGTAGTACTCGGAGACTTAGGCTTGTATTTGATTGTGACTATAAGTAGTTTACGCATGTGTTTGATGTATCTGAATTCATACTGAATTTGTAATGCGAGTGATTTTATGACTGATTGAATTGGTATGAAATTGTTTGAACACCCTAAATGGAATTTAAGCTTATTCGACCCTAATAACCAAAAATGTCATGCATTGCAACCCGTTGGGAGATCATAGGATTCTTTAACTAAATACCGACTCTTTCAAAAGGGATAGCGCAGGATTGCAAAATAGTCCCTTCTTCATCCTTGGTCGAACTAAGTGACAGGAGAGGAGGTTGCGGCGAGGGTGAAGTCAATGGTTCGAAGGTAGTCGTAGGAGGAGCGGGGTCTCCATTACACAAGCCTGGATTTGGTTATGAGCTGCTGCATAACATGGAAACTCCTCAACTCGGATTGGAGCGGGTGAAATTTCTCTGATTGCACAACGGACCGGACTACGTTGTGCGATGACACTTGATTGTTACATTGCATGAAAATACTTGTTTGATAACCCTGTTTGTGCTTGTATGCATTCATGAGTCTCCAATTCAACTTATTGAGCTATAGTTGCTCATACCCTTATAGATCCTTTTGCAGGTTTTGATTTCTGAACACTTCAAGCACTATGCCGCCCTACAATTACCCAGAGGTTAGTCAGTTTGAAGCCAGGGGTGTGAGGATTAAGTTACTTAGTATAATGTGTAACTACAGTGACCACGTAATTAGGGATGAAAGACTAATAGTTATTATGTAATCTAGTGAACTGTTATGTTTATGTAAAACTTCCTGGGAAGCTTTGTGGACTTATATATATAATTATACATGTTATTAGGCATTTATACTATTTATCATAATTGTAGTTTAATTGTTAATCGGACTATTTACTTTAAAGCGAGGAGTCGTCGACGCCTTGTGTAGATCATATCTAATGTAGGCACTATGAGGCAAGTTACTATCATTGAATGGTTTACACGGTGGGACTGTTGCGACTCTGCGATTTCGGGGCATAACAGCATATGACACTTTTATGTTAAAATTAGCCACTCAAGTTTGGTGGGACTTGAAAGCAAGACATTTGGGGAATAATATTACTTGGTAAAGGTTTAAGAAAGAATTTAAGAAATAATACTTCCCTCGTAGTGTCCAAAACAAGATGGTGAGAGATTTGTTTAAACTAAAGAAGGGAGGTATGAGTGTGACTCAATATGAAACTAAGTTTAATAGACTATTAAAATATGCACTTGATTTATATCAAGATAATGCTGAATTATAGAAGGATTTGTTCCTTACTGGATTTGACCCTACAGTACGTTGTAAGTTAGAAGACTATAGTTTCTCTACTGATAATGACATAGTAGATAAGGCAAGGCAATTGGAGAATAATCCCATAGGGATGTAGGTAATGTAAAGTCAAACGATTAGCAACTGTTATCGACTTAGTTCATCATGTAAGAGATCCTATCTTGGAGCAATTAGTAATTTTGGATAGAAGAGAAGGAAACTAGTAACCTTAGTTAGTAGCTCATTACAACTAGTGCTCGGCTTGAGTTTTTATGATAAGGATGGTAATATTAAGTGTTGAAAGTGTGGTGCAAATTATTTCTTGAGAAACTGTGCTCAACTTAAAGGAAAATGTTTTATATGTAGAGATTATAACCATATGCAACGAGCATACCCTAAAATAAAACTCATGAAGTGTAACAAATGTGATAGAAATCATTTCTCCAAGTATTGTCTATAGTTTGGAAAAGGAGCTAAGAGGATTAGAGGTTCTGATATCACGACCGCACCTGCTTGTGTCTTTGCTATGGAGGATATGAGAAATGAGGAGGATGGAGATTTTGCAGATTGGATGGAGGAGTACTACTATGACAATGTTGAGGAGATTATGGGAGTCGAAGAAGAAAACAATGAAGGACTTGTGACAAGTACGTACTTATACTACTTATTTTGATGATAATTTAAGTGTAAGTTAAATTGAAGTACTTAAATTTTGAGATTTATGAATGTAAGTGTAGTTAGTAATCATCGTATTAATATATTTTAGGAAAGGTGCTTATAAATGGACAATCTACTTTTGCATTATTTGATATTAGAGCATCTCATTCCTTTGCAAGTTAGAAATTTGTGGATGAGAAGAAGATTAGTGTGGTTAAGATTAATACAACTTACAGAGTTAGAACTCTTACTAGAGAGAAGGTAACGACTTGAGAAGTAATGGACAATGATAGAATTAAGATTCAGGAGAAGGAGCACCTTATAAGTCTTGTAATATTACCTTTATAAGGTTATGATATAATAGTGGAAATAGTTTGGTTGTCTAAGCATAAAGCAATTGCAGAATGTAGAAGTAAAACTATTACTCTAAATGATGGAGAAATGGTATTTTAAAGGAAGGCTAATGGAAGCAAATTGAACTTAGCTGTGGTGGAGATATGTGATGAATTGTATCAAACAAAACTAGAAGAGACTGATTGGAAATTTTGTTGGGTGTTTACCATGGAAGTAAAGAAAGAGGCACCTAAAGTAGTGGACATACCGGTAGTGTGTGAATTTTCGAATGTAGGTTTAGCTCTACATCAAGAATTAGACTCCACTATTGAGTTAGTTTCTAGAATTGGACCTATTTTTAGAGCTTCATATTTGATGTCACCTATGGAACTTCAAGAGCTATTGGACAAAAGATTTATTCGTCTGAATGTTTCAACATAGGGAACACCGATATTGTTTACAAAGAAGAAAGATAGTATTATGAGATTGTGCATAGATTACTGAGAAATAAATAGGGTTACCATTAAGGATAGGTATCCACTACCCCATCTTGATAATTTGTTTGATCAACTACAAAGTGCAACTATGTTTTCTATAATTAACTTAAAATCAGGATATCATCAATTATAAGTTAAGCCGAAGAATGTACCTAAAACTGCATTTAGAACACGATATGGTCATTATAAATTATTGGTGATGCCATTCGGTTTGATGAATGCCTTGGCTGTATTCATAGATTTGATGAATTGCATATATCAACCATATTTGAATAAAATTTTCATGGTGTTTATTGATGACATTTTGGTCTATTCAAAAACCAAGGAGGAGCATGCAGAGCATTTACGGTTGCCATTACAGAAGCTAAGGGAAAATAAATTGTATGCTAAGTTAAGTAAATATGATTTCTGGTTAGATAAATTTCTTTTTTAAGTCATAGTGTGTATGGTTAAGGAATCTCTATAGACCTTAACAAGGTGAAAGCACTAATGGATTAGAAATAACTAACTACTATTTCGAAGATGAGGAGTTTTCAAGGATTGCTCTAAAATTGCCAAACCATTGACTCAATTGACCTGGAAAGATGTAAAATTTGAATGGGGTTAAGGAATGTGAGTTGAGTTTTCAAAAGTTAAAGAAATGACTAGTTACAGCACCAACATTAACATTACCTAATTTGGATAAACCTTATAGTGTATATAGTGATACTTCTCGGAATGGATTAGGTTGTATACCAATGGAGGATAGAAAAGTTGTTGCATACGAATTAAGACAATTGAGGCTACGTGAAAGGAATTATCTAACCTATGATTTGGGGTTAGTAGCTCTAGTGTTTTCTTTAAAAATTTGAAGACATTATTTATATAAACAATGATGTGAAATATATACTGATCATAAAAGTTTTGAAGTATTTCTTTACTCAGAAGGAGTTGAACTTAAGACAAAGGTGATGGTTGAAGCTAATTAAGGATTATGATTTAAATATAAATTATCATCCTAGAAAAGCCAATCTAGTGGCGGATGCTTTAACTTGGAAGAATTATGAACATGTCGCATTACTATTAAGTTCCTAACGTGAGTTGGTATGTGAGTTTGAAAAGTTGAAAATTGAGTTTGATTGGTGTAAGTCTAATAGTCAGATAATGAATTTGGAACTGCAACTTACTTTATTAGAAAGAATTAAATAGAAGTAAGAGGAAGATAAAGATATGATGGAAATGAGAGAAAATTTGAGCAAAGGAAATGATTCTGATTTTAAAGTTAATGAAACATGCATACTAAAATTTAGAGGAAAGATATGTATGCCACAAGATCTTGACATAAGGAAGGAAATTTTGGATGAAGCACACATTACAGGTTATACCTTACACCCAGGAGAAAATAAGATGTACTAAGATTTAAAATTGATGTTGTGGTAAAATAGAATAAAAAGAGATGTAGCATAGTATGTAGCAGAATGCATGACATGCCAACAAATCATAGCAGAACATTAAAGATTGAGTGGACCATTACAACCTTTAGAGGTAGCAAAATGGAAATAGGATCATATCACAATGGATTTTGTGGTAATACTACCTAGGACTCAAGCAGGTTGTGACTTAATCTGGGTAATCTAAATAGATTAACGAAGAGTGCACACCTCTTACTCTATCGAATGAGAGATTCAATGGAAAAGATGGCTAGGCTGTATATCCGAGAGATAATAAGATTACATGGTATGCTTGAAAGTATTATTTTTTATCAGGATAGTCAATTTGTATTCGAATTTTAAGAAAGTTTACATAGAGCTTTGGGTACAAAGTTATAATTTGGTACAGCTTATCACTCACAAACAGATGGACAATCTGAGCGAACGATTTAAACCCTAAAAGATACGTTGTAGGCTTGTGTATTAGATTTTGGAGGTGATTGGGATATATATTTCCCATTGATAGAATTTGCTTACAATAATAGTTACCATACAATTATACATATGGCACCTTATGAAGCATTATATGGAAGAAAGCGTAAATGGCTACTGTATTGGGACCATGAGGAATATGTAATGATTAGACCTGACATGATCGATCAAACGAATAAGAAGGTTAAGATTGTACAACAACAAATGAAGGAAGCTTAGGACCGTTAAAAGAGTTAGGTCGATTTAAAGAAAAAGCCATTAGAATTTGAAATTGGAGATCATGTTTATATTAAGATAAGTCCATTCAAAGGACTTAGACAGTTAGTTACAAAAGAAAATTTGAGCCTACGATATATTGGTCCATTTGAAGTATTGGAGAAGGTTGGTAATGTATCATATAGAATAGCCTTAACTCTAAGTTTATTAGGCTACTACGATGTATTCTATGTTTCCACATTAAGAAAGTTCGTTAAGAACATGAATGTAATTGTGGAGATAAATCTAGTAGAATTAAAGAGGACTTTTTAAGCGGTAGAGCAACCCATAAAGATAATGGATAATCGGGTTCAAAAGTTAAGGAATCGAAGTATGAAATATGTGAAGGTACAATGGAACAAAGGTCCAGACTTGAAGATTACTTGAGAGCCGAAATCAACAATAATGAAGTAGTATCAATGGCTTTTCTGACTCCTAGGTTAGTAAAAGTATGTCAATTATCATTTTGGTTAATTAAGTGAAAAGTAGATGTATAGAAATTTTGAGCACAAAACTTTTTCGCGGCGGGGGGTTATGGTTAGCAGTGGGGGATAGGTTAGAAATGTAAGCCCTGCATCTAGAAGTTTAAAATCGATACATAAAGTTTAAGTTAATCGAATAAAGTATTTGATCGAGCCTAAATTATATGATAAAGTTATGAATCTTAGTAAAAGTGACCCCGTGGGTTTGAATTTAAAAAAATAAGTTATAAAATAATAGAATATTATAATATTGAATTATAAGCATATTACCTGTTATTTATTAGGAATGCGTAAAATAAGTTTTAATAACTAATGAGTTGATAGAAATAAATTATATTCACATTAAAAATCATAAAATAACATCAATAATATTTACGGGTACTTATTTGTACTATATGTGTATTTACATGTAGGTAAAAATATTTTAAATTACTTAAAATGCCCGAAATATATTAAATTAATTCTAAGTAATTAAAGAAAATTAAAAAAAAATCAAAGAAAAATAAGGAAAAATCTAAAAAACTAAGTAATTGTCCAAGTTAGGTCATGATAAGCTAGGGATTAAGACAAAACAATTAACCAATTACATTAGACCAGCTGGAAGGCTAAAAAAGAAGAGATAAGGGCTAAATGTCAACCAAAAATCAAAAGAAAATTACCAAACAACTTTATATAAGTAGCAATCCCCATCTGGAACTCATTTTGATCTATTGGAAGTCTAAGAAAATAGAGAGAAAAAAAAAAGAGTTAAGGATTTTTACAAAAAAAAATAGCAAAACTAGTGTGCAATTACGGCTTAGAGAGAGAACCTACGACCAACAATCACCTGGAAATGAACGGCCACCACCACCATACCCTACCCCCATTGCCCCTTGTTGTTAACATACTTGGAGCTACCACTAGTGGTCAGAAGTCGATTGAACAAGTGAATCCAATTTCAACTCGAATCTTAATTAATTTATTTAAATTATTAAATTTATTTAGAAAATTATGAAATTTAGTATTTTTAGGTATTTATGTATATAGATTTAGGGAAAAATTTTGATTTGATGAATTTAGATTTAGAAATATACATTACTTATAAAAATCCCGCAAATCCAAACTTATTTTGATCTAAAAATGAATAGTCTTAATAGTACAATTTTGAGCTAAAAAATTTGGTGTAGCCTATTTAGAGGGTGTAGAAAAATGCTATGAAGAGATTTTTAAAAATGAACTTTTGATTTTTAGGCCTTAAAATGAGTGATTTTGGGCTAATTTAATAATTAAATAGATAATTATTGATTTAATAAATAATCAGGTGTTTTAAGATGTTAATATTTGATTTAGTATGATAATTATAGTATTTAGAGTGTTAGATGTGATTATTATGTGTATTATGTAGTAAATATGTGTAAATTGATAATATGTGAAATTGGATTTGTAATAAATAAAAATATTAGATTAAAAATGATAATATAATAATAGCAAATATATAATAAATATTGATAAGAAACTTAAATTTAGTGAATTATATAAAAAAATATAAAATTTTCTTACCTCAGGAGTAAATTTCATAGTTAAATGAGCACTATGATATATTGTACGAACTAGAATACTAGTAAGGGCTAAAAGTGATATTTAGGATACCTAAATATAATGTGATTAATTTCATATTATAATTTGGAATGTATTCTTAAAATTTACATATAACACTTGTAGTAAAAAACTAATCGAAACTGGATTTAGAAATTGATTTTGAAACTAGCCTAGATAAGATCAATAATAAGTAATATATATTTGGAAAATTGCGTCAAATCATAATTTAAAGTATATGTGTCATAAAGATATAACTAGTAAAAGAGTATTTATATTATAGGACACGTAGAGATAAGTAAACCAGTAGCAAGTCGAGTGAGTGAACCGAAGATTTCAAGTAAATTGGGTTCAATACAACTCTATATTTTGGAGTACTACATTAAAATACTCGAAGGCTTATAACTGTATGTGATTGTGGTTGTAGGTAGTTATATGTGCATGTGTTTGTATGTATATGATTACTTATGTTTTGGTGGTTGTTATGAATTGAGTGATATGGGATTGTTTGATCACCTTAAATTAAACTTAATTATAAGCAATTTAAATACCTCAATTAGACATGCATTGCAAACCTTTTAGGAACAGTTAGGATTTTTCAACCAAATACCAATACCTTCGAAAAAGATAGCACTAGATAGCATGATGGTTTTTTTTTTTTCATCCTTA
Organism: Lumnitzera racemosa; assembly: GCA_024138005.1. Classification (NCBI taxonomy): domain Eukaryota; kingdom Viridiplantae; phylum Streptophyta; class Magnoliopsida; order Myrtales; family Combretaceae; genus Lumnitzera; species Lumnitzera racemosa. Next base: position 15,779,983 of record JAMXBC010000011.1, on the reverse strand, counting down.
ATCAAACTAAGTGATAGGAGAGGAGGTCGCAGTAAGGATGATGGCAATGGTTTGAAGGATAGTCAAGGCAGAAGCAATGTCTCCATTGCACAAACTTAGATTTGGTTGTGAGTTGTTGCATAAATATGAAAACTCCTTAACTCAAATTAGAGTAAGTAAAATTACTCTAATTTCATACCAGACGGGATTACGTTGTGTAATAGCATTTGCGTATTGCATTATATGTAATTAATTGTTTGAAAACCTTATTTTTATTTATTATGCATTCTTAAGTCTCTATTCTAACTTACTGAACTATTGATTACTCATACCTTTATAAATTTTCTTGCAGGTTCTGATTGAGATGTTATGATATAATTATCCTAAGGTTGGTTTCTTTTTTAAGTGACTTGGGAGAGTGAGAATCAACTGGTTAAAGAATCAAGTCTTTTAATGTTTTATTATTAGTACTCTTAGGCTTATGTACTGGTCTTGTAATACTTTACTTATCAAACTAATATGGTATGTAAATATTTCCTAGGATTGTAAGACAATATAAGTATCTTTATGTAAATACGACTTAAGATTTTTAGTTATATTTATAAATTTTGCCTATAATTATAAATAAATTATTTTACTTCAAAGCGAAGAGTCGTAAATGTCTTGTACAAATCATATCTATGATATGAACTGTGATGTCGGTTACTATCATAAGTTGGTTTATACGGTGGGATTGTTATGATTTTACTACTTTAAGGCGAAACATTTATAATAGAAAGGCAAAGAGAATATAAGGTGTACGCTCTCAAGATAAGGTATCCACTAAGCATCGAAAGTATCTAGGGATTATATAGAGCAACGCTCGATCCTTCACTTATCGGAGCTTCATGCAAGTTAGGCATAGGTTAGGACAGATCGGCTAAGCGAGAAGTACCTCAACTATGGGTCTAAACAGATCAACCTAAAGCCTTTTTGAGTTAGTATAGGCTTAAGGGGCCTATATCTAAAATCTCTTATCAACAGTACATATTTTGTGTTTTTTTTTAAGAGGGGTATTGGTGGTTAATTTTAGACATAAGCCCCCAAGCCTAAGCTAATCTCCTTAGTCTATAGGTTAAGCTCTCTAATGTTCAAGACAACTTCCCTTAGCCCTAAATTAAGATCTTCCTCAATACCTGAGCTAACCTTTCTTGAGCTAACTCCCTTAGAGTAACTCTAAGAGAGTAGGCTTAACCTTTATGCTCCATTAGTCATAGACATTTCGGTGTTACATGTGAAGATGTTAACCTAACCACATGTATAGCACTTAGACTCTTCGAGGATCCTAAAGAGAACTAAGTAAGCTTTCCTACGAAATGCACAAGAAACTTTAGAGAGAGAAAGAAAAGAGTTTTAAAGAGAGAAGCACTGAAACTTAAATAATTCTAACTCAAACGATTGATGAATACAACTAAGGAGAAGTCCCTTATATATACAAGTAGTCTCCTCAAATGAAATCCTTAAATGAAAAGCTAAGATCAATTTGATCTAATGATTTTTATTACATTTATGTTTTCAATATTACTTATCATCCACCTCCAAAGATACACAAGATCCAAAACATTCTATGACCTTCTGGAAACTTTTGTCTTCTAGAAGCTTTAGTGAACTCGAAACTTGGGCTTTGGGCTTCTTCTTAGATGGGTCTTGAAGAACCTCATGATTTGGGCCCTTATTAGGGGTCTATGAGATTTGCATAGTTTGACAACACCAGTATGTCCAATGATGAGGCCTATATACCTATTTGTACAGTGCCTACAATTCATTAGATGTGACACCATGGATAGAGCTATCTTGTGAAGGTTTAGATAACCTGATTGTACAGCACCCTTTAAAGCATTGAATACAAAGCCTAAAGCAATCATACCCTAGTAGTGTGAAAAGATCTTACCAACTTCGAGCTCCCAAAACCTAAGACAAGATATCTTAGGTTGCAAGATATGAGTTGATTGAAACTTAAGACTTTGATTATAAATATTTCATTCTTCTCCACTAAAAAGTAAGACAACATAACCTAACACACTCTCAGTTAGAATTTACTCTTATCCTCTCCACTACTTGAGACAAACTTAAGTATCATGTTGATCTCACCGAAAAATCCCCCTATTATTCTACTCATCCTGTTTGTTTTGTGATCACTCTATCCTTGCCTTAAGGATTCCTCAAGCCCAAAATCTTTTATCTTGTAGACTTGTTGCTCTCTCTTCATGGCTCAATAATCCAATTACTCTATCGGCTAAGATCCATGGACGATGAGGGGGAATGAAGGAAAGCAACACGTTGTAAAGGGTTTTACGAGAATTATGTAAATTTGCATGTAAAGTATAATGTGCACTTGATGCTTTTGTAACAAGCATATTTATCCGTAAATGTATTATAAGCCCAAATCTTAGCCCCCATTATTGCCGAAGAGTTGATGTGTGGACATCATAACTAATTGAGTGTAGAGCATGAAGAGAAAATGAAATGATAATTAGAGAGATAAAGCGAGGAAAAAGAAGAAAAGAAAGAAATGTCAGAAAGTAATTATTCCAATTAAAGTCATCAACATATTGCAAAACTTGGGGCATTTGTAAGTGTCAATACATTTACCATCTGTCGTGGGGTCATCAAGAAGTCAATCCTAATAATATTTTTCTTTTTAGGAATTCTGGGTTTTATCAGGTTCTTCAACAGGGCGCTTTATATATATATATAATAGTTGTAGACCCATGATCTAATTATTTTTACACTTATGATATTTTTGCAGTATCATTTATTTATAACTAGAAAAATTGTTACACTGTGGCATATGCTTGAAATTAGTAAAATCTTTTGAAGTAGGAGCTCTTTCGTTAATTTACCGAAAGAAAATTTAGTAAAATATCTTTCAATTTTACTTTATATTTATAAAATAAAAAAAAATTGCTATTAAGTAACAACTAACAGCCAAGTTGCTGCACAGAAGCTTTTTAGATTATAGGGATCCACACTTACCCAAAAACTCCATTTTAACATCTAATGACCTTGGTTATATATATATAAATACATATACATATAAATATAACTATAAAATGACGTTTTCAAAAAGGTTTTCACGTGATGTTTGGTATAAATGAATAATCCGAAATAGAATGAAATGAGAGTTAAAATGAGAAGATTTTTTTTAGATGAAATGGAATAGCATAAATATTTAAATAATATTATTTGTATAGTTTCTTTAAGAGATATAAAATTAATTTTAATTAACATAATTAATGAAGTGGAATGGAATCGTAATTTTGCCTTCTGAACGGCGAAATCAAATTCTTTCTTAAGGCTAGAATCGCCGATTCCATAGAATTGCAATTCTGGATTTAAAATGTATTTTCAAATAATCGGAGTGAGAATGAAACCTAAAATTGCAATTTCATGAATCGGCTCGGAAATGGTTGGGTCTAAATCGCCTCCCAAACTATTGATCCCTGAAGGCCCAAGTGGTTCAAGGGATAGGGATTGCTCACACTAGCAAGTTGGTTTAATTGGTTTACTCCCTTTTTTAAAAAAAAAAAAGATAGAGAGAGAGAGAAAAGTAAAGCCACTAAGTTAGACAAAATAATTTGATGATATTCATTAAATCATAACATGTCAAAGTTACCTTTATTACGATAATGAATGATAATTTTCTAAAAATAATATAATTAAACTAATAATAGAGAACTAATCATAAGTTGATTATGTGTTAAGAATAAATAGAAAATTCAATTTAAGTTAATGTAAATCCTTTTTGTAAAATTTGTTAAATGTTAAAGACTTAAATATAGGAAAAAGATAAAATTTGAGAGGAAAAAAATAAAAAAGTTGGAACTATATTAACTAAAAAATTAATAAAAAATTAAAAATTATTAATGAGTTAATACAATTTTTTTTAAAAAAAAAAGAGCAAGGAGGTTATGTTTGAGAAAAAAATACACAAAAGTTAAAACCAAATCAAGTTGAAAATTAATAAAAAAATAAAAATTAATAAAAAAGCCGATTCAATAGCCGGAGAATTAGCTCAGAACCATAATTAGTCGAGTCAGTCAAGATTCAATTTTTATCCAGCCAGTGAACTAGTAGTTCCAGACCAAATATAGGTCGGTTCGATCCAATGAGCAATACTATTCTCGCATATCATATTAGTGTAAACAGCATAATTATTATTTTATTATATACGTTGAATAATCATGTTAGTCTGAACGTTTGACTGCCCATTGGATTGTAGCATACAGCAGCGAAATCATAATCGAGACCTAATTGAAAATAGCATGTTTGCCGAACTCTGTATTTGCTTTCCTTCTCAATCATTTGGCATAACCAAAAGTACTCTGGAGTTAGGTGCAGTAATTGAGAATTTATCAGACCATAATGCAATATTTGACGTTCAAATCCAATGTGCATGTCAGTTGATTCTTTCAAGTCTAGATTATCACTTTCGTTATTTATTCATCTTTGATTCTAGCTACAACCATATAAGCACGAGACCCACCTTAAAGCTGTTCTATTAGGTGAGATTACACTGATTAGGATTTATTTGATAAGATTGGGGATACTGAAAATTATGGGGGCTGGTTTCATCTAATGGTGTATATTTTGCATCAATAAAGCACGACAAATTTCACGTGTTTATAGTTTTGTATTATTTATATTAAATGTTTAGAATTCCAAATCTTTAAAATGTACATTTATTTTCCTATATCGCTACGTTGCCTTTGATAAATATAACAAAAACATGAAAATAGCATTAACTATAACAAAATTATTCTAAAACTTAAAAATAAAAATTGGAATTTTTTTTCACTGATTTCATTAGTTTGTTTTAATTTAGTATTTCTTAATTATTTTATTTATGGGAAGAATTGTTAGATAAGTATTTGAAAGCATGCATTTATAGATTTTCAATTTAAAGACTCCATTTCAAAGATAAAGAAATAATGGCATATTAGGTAGGAAGAAATAGTTTGAAAAGAAATAAAATCACATGAAATAAATTTAAATATAATCAATACTAGAATCATAAATCTATTTTTCAAATAGAATGGAATGTGCATATAATAATATTTATAAAAAATCATTAAATGTCATAATTACATTAAATAATATTTAATATGGGGGAACGAAAATGCAATTTCACCTTTTAAAAGGTAAAATCGAATTTCTCCTTCAAAGGTGAAATTATTAATCATATAAAGTTGAAATTTTGTTTTCTAAATACACTTTAAAAAAAAAGAATGGAAATTGAAATTATAATATAAGTAGATTGTATACATGAAGCAAATATAAGAGTATTGATTTGTAGTTTACCTAAAAATCTATATGAAACAAGCATTAAAGGGGAATAATATCAAGAAGTCCTTGAAAGACCTCTATATTTATGAGATACCAATCAAAGTTTTATATTTCAAATGAGCAACTAAAATCATTTAAACTTGTATCCTTCTAAAAGAACAAAGCCCTTTGTCACTGATTTCTTTTATAGTTTTAAATTATGTTGATTTATACTCATAATTTCGATTTGTCACACTAATAAAGTAGAAAAAAAAAAAACTCGTCAGAGTCTTTTTAAACATTCAAGTTTCAATCTTAATTAACCATTTTTTATTAAATTTACAATTTTGTAATAATTTCTTTGTCTTATCAACGTGCAGGTCGAAATTGTGAGGATGTTATTGGTATCACTCCCTATTTGCCATATCGACTCGAACCATGTTTCCAATAAAACTAAGTCTTAACCTATTACTTTTATTGCAATAAGTGCCTCTTCCCAGCGTGGCTGCACTGTCTTCCTTTCCCCTCAATGTGACTTTCGGAAAGAAGTAGCAGTGAAGGATTTCACATGGTACAGTGGTATAAATATAAAGAATTTGAAATGACTCATCATCCATAACACTAAAACATTAGTACAAATCTAAAACGGCTTTTACGATTTATTTGGAAAGGTATTTGATGACTATATCTTGTTAGTATTCTTTTTTATCTCAAAGCAAATATTTGAAAAATTTATAAGAAAAATCATGAGAAAAAATACTCAAGCAATCAATGTACTTATATAAGCATTTTACTAGAAATTGAGGGAAGTCCTTTCTTTCTTACTTTTATGTTGCATTTATTTTTCCTGCAAAGGGCATACTATTTTTTTTTTTCAGACAAATGCAAACAATCTCGTTCTCTCTAACGCAAATTTTCCCAATAAAATTAGCTCTAGATTCTCTGATGGTGCTTTTTTTTTTTCTCTCACACTTTTCCGGCACAAAAGATGTTTTATATGGTGGAAGGAACACTTAAAAAGAATCGTGTCTATTAACTTTTTCACACTCCTGCCCGTGATAACCAGGAAATGGCTCCATCTCCACGACCAAGAAATGATCATTCAATTACACGCTACCTTTTGGGTGCAGAACCGTTAAAGTTAGCAGGCTTTACGGGGCGAAATATTAACTCAAATCACTGCTGCAGAAATGGAGAATTCAAAATGACAAAACTAAACACCATAAAGTAAATTTCCTCATTCTAACCCTGAAGGCTACTCTATCCTTTGGATTGGTTTAGGCCAGAGGCTACTTGATAAGGGATGATAAGCCTCATTATCCTTTCGAATCCCAATGATTTTTTAGCTTATGTCAAATTACCACCTAAATTATACAATTAAATAATGGAGAATATATCAAATATATAATTAAAGAGTGTCAAGTGCGTTTTTATACATATAAATAGAAATATATTATAATAATTGTCTATGTTTATTACTTTTAATTATATTATATGTTTTTATCAAAGAATTAGATTTATTGAAATTGGATCTACATGTAGTTGTAGATTATCATAATAAAATCTTATATGGTATTGAAATTATAAAGAAAACTCATCATACTACCAATATACTTCATCTTATAATACTTTGATTCATTTAGGCCTCTACCTCTATATTTGTTTTCTATTTTAGCACAGGATATAACTAAATTCAGTTTTGACCCAACTCTAGTTAAAAGAAAGGAAGAACGCGAAAATGGCTGGATAAGGGCACAACTAGGAACCACAACAACGTAGGATAGGGGCAAAGCTAGACCTTATTTCCACATCATGGGTTGAAATATGCTTTTCCAATCTCCATTAGTAACATAAAGTCTCTAGGAATCGATGCTTGATGTAATGAATAATCAATGCAAATTGCTTATTATTGATCCACCGTAAATATGGTTATTTGTATATTTTTAAAAAGTTGTAAAAAGATTTTTTTTTCCCTTAACTATATATTACAACTTGAAGAATAAAAATTTTAAACTTACGATTCATCCAATTTAAAAAAGGGAGTTTGTAACACCATATTACAGTAATCATACCGTTAAAAAAAAAAAATATTTTAGAGGGTATTTTTCCAATGTCGTCTTAAAAAAGGGTTCCCACCACAAACCCATTGTACTCACAAGTCAAAAGGAAACAAAGACCGAAACTAGTTGTTTGTCGGGGATGTCTCTTTGCTCCCATTTCGTATAAAGAAGATAAAAACACATCCTCATTGTCCCAAAACCAAATCAGAAAATTCAGAACGACTCAATCTCTCTCTCAGTACCGCTGTTCTGCTGCATCCCCACGTTGTATTACGTTACAACATAGACTAACTTAGCTTAGTAATGCTCGGTTTGAAACTGAAACCGAACCGAATCGAAGAATAAGAACCAGAGCCAAACAGCCCTTAGTTGAGATGCCTGCGACCAGGTTGGATGCGGCGGATGTGGGCGCTCAAGTTCCCCATCATTTCAGATGTCCGATTTCGCTCGAACTGATGACCGACCCGGTCACGGTCAGCACCGGTCAAACTTACGACCGGTCCAGCATTAAGTCATGGATAGCTACTGGGAACACCACATGTCCCGTGACACGTGTCCCTCTGGACGACTTCACTCTGATCCCCAACCACACGGTCCGCAGGCTCATCCAGGAGTGGTGCCTGGCAAACCGGTCACTCGGTATCAAGCCAATACCCACACCAAAACAACCGGCCAAGCCGGTTCTGGTCCGCTCGTTATTGAACCAAGCGAACTCAGCATCGAGTCCGGTTAATTCTCGACTCAATGCCTTATGGAGGATTAGGAATCTCGCCACTGACTCGGCCAAGAACCGGTCCATTATTTCTTCTCTGAACGTCAATGTGAGGGAGATACTTCTTAGTATCCTCTTCTCGTCGGACTCGGAAGAGTTGGCTCACGAGTCTCTTGCCATTCTCGCGATGTTCCAACTCAGCGAGACGGAGTCCAGGTCGATCGCGTTGGATTTAAACCGAGTCGATTACTTGGCCAAGCTATTATTTCACTCGTCGATGGAGGTGCGAGTCAACTCGGCGGCACTCATAGAAATGGTTCTCATCAGAATCAGATATCTGGAGCTGCGACATCAAGTTTACAATTCTGATGAGATTTTCGACGGCACGGTGAGTATAATCAGAAACGCGTGCGATCGGCGCGCTTTGAGAACTGGAATCAGAGCGCTGTACGCGGTATGCCTCGTGAAGCGCACACGCCACAAGGCGGTGGAAGCTGGAGCAGCGGAAGCGCTGATTGACAGGTTCGCGGACCTGGAGAAGTGTGAGGCGGAGCGTGCGCTGGCAACGGTGGAGCTTTTGTGCTGGATACCGGAGGGAAGGGCCGCTTTCGCGCGTCACTCGCTTACAGTGGCGGTTCTGGTGAAGTCGGCGCTCAAGGTGTCAGTGAAGGCAACGGAGTACGCGGTGGGGTCACTGGTGTTGCTGTGCACGGTGGAGGAGGAGTCCCGGAGGGAGGCGTTGAGGGTAGGGGTGGTGACGCAGATGCTTCTGGTGGTGCAGAGCGGCTGTACGGAACGCGCCAAGAGGAAGGCGCACGTTCTGTTGAAACTGCTAACTGAGTCGGGTTGCTCGTCTGGTGACCGTATGGATAATTTCGCGTGTAGTGAAGTTGTAATTTTTTAATTTTTCCTTGTCTTCTTGATGTTTTCCTATTTTCTAATTTCTATTGTATTCCTGGTAACAAAATAGGATTATACGCTATAATTTTTTCCTTTTGCTATTTGTGTTTTTCTTTTTCTTTTTTTTTTGGTTTTTTAGGTTTTTGGTTGTGTCCTCCTACTTATATGGTGGAAACAAACTAGTTAAAGGCTTCACATATGTATGTATGATTAATCATTATTAACAATTGTAATTAAATCGTATTACTGTAACAACAATATATGGTTTAATGGGTCATGTTTTATATAATTACATCAAATGCTTACTTTGTGTTGGTGATTTTTCATCTAATTTGTATTGAGTTTTTCCGAGCTTACAAAATAATAAACACGACAAAATGAGTATCGAAGTTTCTTTTGGCACAATTTTTTTTGATAATTAAATAAGTTTCCAACCGATATAAAAAAAAAACCCTAATATGGATACATTAGAGTATTTGAATTATTTACAAACTCTTAGGAAAATCCCCTCCTTTTGGGTCCTTGTCCATATACCTCAATTAGCCATACGTATGATTATGGGGTAATGAGGCTAGATCCATTTTGGGTGACTAGGTTAGAGTCTAGTGAGTTTTTGATAAGTATGGGACGAGTCTTGACATAATGGCTCAATGATGGGTTTGCTCTCGTGCTGTCTCATGGTCGTCTCATTACATTAAATGCATTATGGCTTTGGACGTCACTAGGGATGGGGGTGTCGATAGGAATAGAGTGGTTAGGGGCCAAGCACCTTTTGATTGTCCTTGCTTTATTGTGAAGCTCCATGGTTTTGTTTAGGTATTAGTAGTATTGTTAAGGTGCTTAGAGGTCGAGCACCTTACGATCGTTCAAGTGCTTCCTCCCATGCACTAAGCTTAGGTCACTCTTGTTGGACCCTCTATAATAGAATTCTAAGTACCGAGTTAACGTCTTACCAAGTTTCGGGCTATATGAATGGCCCGCTCGACCCTGTGGAGGCTACCCCATTATGCCGTGTACTCTCTACTCTTCCCTAACCAAGCTTTTGGATAGATCTGTTTAAACATTGATACAAGAAGACCTACCATGCTCTAATAGTTCTACCTTGGACAACTAGTTGTGTCCTGTTTTGCCTAGCCTTCCTCACTATACCAAGTCTGTTATACCCTTCTAAGTCTACTTAGGTGTGATCTGCTCTAGTCTAATAACTCTGTCCTGCTCTGACCGTCCATTTGCTTTGTCAAGATCGATAAGCTCGCTCTAGTCTGTTCAACCAAAACCTGCTCGGTGTGCTAGGATTGTTCGACTATTCCATACCTGCTCACCCATGACAGGTCAGACCAAAACAGGTTGATTATTCCCATGTCAAGTCAATCTTGCTATTCTAGGTTGGTCCCGGTAACGTTAGGTCGGCTATAGGAATATTAGATCAGCCTCGGACAAGATAGATCGTCTAAAAAGCTCAAGTTTACCCAAGCCAAAGCTCAGGGTCTTTAATAATTCCTCGGAATTCAACATCAACCCCTCACCCAAAGATTTCACTTAGCTATCTATTTTACTTATAATTACACTTATGTCTATCTTATATTTACAGAATTGCCACTAAGACATTCTTAGTTATTTTATTTATTTACAACTTTACCACTTTGTATAAATAGAACACTTGTATAAGGTTTTAGATAAATTTGATATTGTAATGAAAAACCCTTGAGACTTTTCTCTTGAAAAATTCTCTTCTTTTTACTCTTATCGATCCTTTTAGTAAAGATTGTAGCTAATAATCTTATTACTTGGACCTGTGTATCATATCTAGCAAGTCTTAAGCCATGTTGGATCTTATTAGTACGTCATATTTAGCTCAATAATGTCATACCCTAAAGTGACAAAGTCATAACAGTCCCCTCGTACAAACTATTCTGAGATAGAAGCTGGCTATACAACCACTATCTTAAACTTGATTTATACAAGGCGTCTACAACTAACCTATTTTAAAATAAACAGTTCATAATTTAAATAAGTTACTTACTTATGAACTTAAAAAAATTACACACTTGCATTAAAATAATCTGAGTATCTTACAAGATTTAATAATCTAATCACAATTTAATTGAGTAATTTGTAAACTAATGTTAAAAGCTTTAAAATAAATCTAACTAGAAAGTGTATTTAGTCTTCAGTTTACATCCTCATTCCTTAGGATCCTGCAATTGCTAGATTCAAGGTTGATATAAGTCACTTTCTTGCTAGCACTTGTAATAACGTCCACAGGGATGTAAGCAACTACAACTCAGTAAGTTAGAACAGAGACATAAAACTATACCATAAGTATAAACAAGGTTATCAACTAAATTATTGGGTGTAATACATGTTCAAGTAAATGCCATCGTATGACATTGTTCGACTCGTCATGAAATCAAAGAAATTGTATCCGCTCTAATTCGAGTTGAGGAGTTGCCGTTAATGTAATAGCTCATGACCAACCCAAGTTTATGCAATGGAGACATCGCTCTTCCCATGACTACTTTTAAATCATTGATTTCAACCTTGTCGCGACTTTTTTACTTGTCACTTAGTTCGATTAAGCTGCTTCCTCGCTAGCACTTGCAATAACGTCTATAAGGATGTGAGCAATCACAACTCAGTAAGTTAGGACAAAGACTTAAAACTATACCATAAACATAAACAAGGTTATCAACCAAATTATTGGATGCAATACATGTTCAAGTAAATTCCATTGTATGATATTATCCAACTCGTAGTGAAATTAGAAAAATTGCGCCTGCTCTAATTCGAGTTAAAGAGTTGCTGTTAATATAATAGCTCATGACCAAACCCAAACTTATACAATAAAGACTTCGCTTTTCCTGTGACCACCTTCGAACTATTGATTTCAACCTTACTACAACCTTTTCACCCGTCACTTAGTTTAACTAAAGATGAAGAAGAGACCAATTATGCCATCCGCCACTACCCCTTTCGAAGGGGTTGGTGTTTGACCAAAGAATCCTAATGTTCTCCTAATGGGTTACTATGCAAGTCTGGTTTATGATTACAAATCATATATTTGATTAAGTCCAGTTTAGCATGATTAATCAGTTTATACAATAGAGGCCAAAACAAGAATTCAAAATCATAGCATTAAACTAAAAAACAAGCACATGCATACAGTACCTAACAAGCATAGCTTCAAGCCTACGAAATACAGCAATGTATCAATCCTAACTTATTTGGACTTTTTGCTTGCTCACTTGAGGTCCGATTTGCTCAGGCTATCGCTGATCATCCCTATAATACAAACGTGGTTTCAGTTTCTCATATAACTATTATAGGTTGGTTTTATTTTATAACACTTATTGTTATTTTTGGTTTAGGGTTTAATATGCCCAATTATCTAGGTTCTTAAGTCTTTTACTATTATTCTTGATTCGAGCTAAGTTCAAGTTCAGTTTCCCACATTGATTTCTAAATTAGATTCTAGTTTATTTTCTGAATATAATTTTATACACAAACCCTAATACTCATTTCAACCACATAACATGAAATCAATCACATTGTTTTTCGGGTCTCCTAAATCTTATACTTACCCCTAATCAATATGTTAATTCATTCAATATATCTCTTATTTTACTTAACTACTAAATTTACCTTCCATGTGAGAAAATTTTACATTTTTCATATAATTACCTAAATTTAAGTCTCTTTCTAGATTGTATATATTTTCCTATTATTATTAAAATATCAATTTTTATTCTAATATTTTCTATTTATTATATTTTCCATTTTTCATATTATGCATTATTACCTATTATGTATATAATACACATCTAATATTTTTATCACTCCAAATATCATCTACCAACATCAATTAACATCTCAAAATATCTAAATTTATCCCAAATCAGATTTTACACCTAATTACCCTAATTTACAAAATTAACTTAAATTTTATTATTTTTCCTATTATTTATTTACTACATAATACTCTAATAATTACATCTAATACCCTAAATGCTACAAGTATTATATTTCATTAGATTTGAACATTCTAAAACATATAATTGTTCATCAAATTAGTAATTATCCATTTAATTACTTAATTAATCCTAAATTGCCCATTTTATGCATCATTTTAAGAATCATATATCACAGGATATATTTTCATCAAAATAATATTTTTCTAAAAACCAAATATAAAAATATTCCAAAATAACAAGTTTTATAATTTTCCAACTAATTTTGGTATTTTTAACAATTTAAGAAAAACCAGGTAAAAATTGGAACTCATTAGAACCAATGGCTCCAACTACCGTTCACGGCGGCCATAAGTGTGTTGACCCATCTAGCCGCTACTATCATAGTTTGGTGGTGGTGGCCATCCACTCCTAACTACTTGTTGGATCTAGGTTCTCCTTAGAAGGCCCAATTGTATAATTTTTTGTAAAAACCTTAATTTCCTCTTAATTTTACCTCTCTTTAATTTTCTATAATTCTAAATATCCAAAATGAGCTTCTATTTTTTTTTACTATTTATAGAGGCATAAAGCAATTTTGATGCATTAAATTGAGGTGATATTGGCCTTATCCTCTTACAAATTACCTTTTTTTGTTGTTTTAATCTAATTAGTTGATTTTCTACTTTAAGTTTTCTACTTGTCATGCCCTTATTCTAAACATTTTTATAACTTTTCTGAATTTTCTTGATTTTTCCTTAATTATTTATGAATTTTCTTTAATTATTTAACCTTATTTTAGCTTATTTTGCGTATTTTAAGTAATTACGCATATTTTTATCTACAAGTAAATACATATTTGGTATTAATAAATACTCCTAAATATTATTTAAGTTATTTTATGATGTTTAGTATGTATATAATTTATCTCTAGTGATTCGTTAATTATCGGAATGCATTTTATGTATCTTCGATAAATAACGAGTAATATACTTAAAATTTGAAAATTTTATATTCTTTTATTTTATTACTTATTTTCTTAAATTCAAACCTTCACAATCGTTTTTACTAATATTTCTAACTTCATCATAGAATTTGAGTCGAATCGGATAATTTGTTCAATTATCTTAAATTTTACAAACCGAACTCCAAGTAGCTAATTATGAGGCTTATAAATCTCTCATGGATTCGCTAAAACCCCCCATTTTAGTTTATTTTATTTTCTTGTTCGTTGTGGTGTTTTCTTTGTACGTCTTACCCCGAAGACGCATCACTCTAGTCCTTTTTAGGCATTGAAAACTAAGCCAAATTTTAACCATCAACACTATGAATGTGTTTTTCAACTTTAAGAGGTTAGTTTAATGATTAAGATCATAATATTTCATGACAATTTGTTATGAGATTTTAGGTTTAAGATCTAAGGAGATGGCATGGTGAAGTTCCTGCCTTGTTGACTAATTGGCTAAAGTTAAACTAGCAAAAATGATCATAGAAGAAGCAAAAAAATGTTCTTTATGGTTAGTATTTAGCTAGAAATAATGATTATTGTTTCAATTATGCACATATAAGCTTCTTTTAAGATAAGTAGGGACAATATAAAAACGACTGGAATTAGGAGCATAAATGAGTCAGACTACTCATATGCCACTTAAGTTCAACTTAACAAAAGTCAAGTAAAGCTTGAGTTCAAGCTGCTCAAGTAGTTAATCAAGTCGAGCTTATGCTTCATAATGCATGGCTCAATTAGTTTGTGAATCTAATCGAGCTTAAGTTGGATATAAATATCAATCATGTTCAAGTCAAATTTAGACATTGATATTGTTATAATTAGAAAAAAATTATATTTTTAGATAAATTAAGCTTAATGAGCTTTAATCAAGTTGAGATCAAACTTATTGAGTGTCATTTCAAGTGAAGCTCGAATTTAAAATTCTTAACTCAATCAGTTAGAGTCGAGCTCAAGCTTAAAATTTTGAGTGGAGTTCTAATCATTTAGAATCCTAAGTAAAATCATAAGAGGATGTTTTACTTCAGTATAATGCATTTTATGACTTCTAACTTTGAACAAAAATAAATAATTTATCCTTGTACACTTCAATAATGGGTTGCCTGTTAAGCGTCATACATACACTATTCATCGCCATACCTTTGAACAACATATTATCTTTTTATTTGTTATCTAGGTGTTTGTGATTGCATACATTAAACGTTTAAACTTATTTGGTGATTTTGTTAGTGGGATGCTTAAGCTTAGTCTTTAGGGGCTTGCTTAATAGGAAGAGCTAAGCTTGCACAAAGAGAGTATTTGAGCTAGGAAGGAGCATTGAAGGTTGCTTTAATGCGACTAATCCAACATCAACCTTTTGCACGCGAGAGAGAGAATAAGCTTATGAAGAGCTACTAGACCCTCAATACCTATAAACGTTTATGGGTTTAAATAGGAAGGATAGTTGAACTTTGATTGGTGAATTTTTACCATCTAGCTCCTTACAGGTGTAATCACCATAGGTAGTGAATTCTTGTAGGACAAAGCCTACTGGCTCCTTTAAGTATGCACCATTTGCTCTCTTTTGTCTTCTTCTTCTCAAGCTAAGACTAAACTTGAGGATCGAGAGGTCCATAATAAAAATGAGCCAACAAAATTGTTTTTTTTTTTTTTTAAAGTTTTAGTTGATATAAATAATTTTCGTTGATGGTTCAACTTTTGGAAAAGGAAAATATAACAAAAGAAGTAATGTTAGGAAAAGATATATAGTTCAAAGATTTAAAAATATAATAAATAAAAATTGTCAATATATAATTGATATGTAAGGACACTCAAAACTTTAATATTGGTTGCAAGAATGAATATGGTGAGAGTTTATTCTTGCATCCAATTATAATATTCTACATATTGAAATCTTACACGTTGCTTAATATTTGCCCTTTGCTTTTGTCTATTTGAATGCTAGTGTGGTAAAAAAAACTAATATATTATCACCATGGTAGCATTATTAATAAATTATATTTGAATATTATAAATATATATTAGTTAATTTAATAATAAAAAATATATTAGAAAGAAATAAAAAAAGAAAAATGGTATAATTTTTTTAATGGGATCCTATTATACATATTATGAATATATATTGAGATATATTAAATAACTAAATTAATAAAAATAAAAAAAATTCATAAAAACTGAAAAACATAAAATCTACAAAATTTTAAAACAAAAAGTGGATTTCCAACAACCCCTAATCCTTGGAATGGCTAGAGCAACCATAAAAATTTGAGGTAGGTCAACAAACCCATTTAATAGTAAGTTACTCAACCCAGTGGTGGTATTAGGAGACTGGCCATTGCTTAAGGAGGGTCATAACCTCCCTTAGATGGTTACAGATCCTAAGGTTTATCAATTGAATGTTTAAATTATGTGTTAAAACTCAATTAGAGAAATTGACATCACATTTTATGTAGGAAATGTAGAAAGAAATAGATTGGAATAAAATGAAATGAAATGAAATAGAATTATGATGAAATGATAAATTTATTGTGCAAGTGGCATTACTAATTCCATATCTATAATTTGATTAGTTATAGTATATTCAAAATGAAGTTGAGTGCGTATTTAATTAAATATTTATTAATAAGGTTATTTAGGTAAATATTCATTAATGATAATGGAACATAATTGCAATTCTATCCCTCATAAACTAAATCGAATCTGCATTAAAGTTGAAATTTGGATTCGAAAGAACTGCAATTATGATTTCTAAAATTGCTTCTAATTCAAATATGAAAAAAGGGAATGAAATTCAAAATTCCAATTCCACTTAAATCTGAAACCATGATTCCATTTCAAATCTAGCCAACATACAAAACATTCTAAAAAGAGGAACTCAATAATTTATGAGACATAGTTAATATATGAAATTTTAGAAATTATATATAAAAAAGATACTTCATGAAACTTTTAAAGAACCCATGCATTACCATTAGTGTGCTCACATGCCGAACTCAACTTTCATTCCCCCCACTACTTTCTGTTTAGTCACTGATCAAGAAACAGAATCGTCTTTGGACCAAACGTGACAGACGGCACTCAACACCACATACTTCCTGTTCTAATGTTGCATTTGACGAATTAAAAGATTCCTTCTACTATCCTTTGGTTCTCTAATATCAATTTTTTTTTTTTTTCTCCCTCTTTCTATTGAGGCATATACCACCAATTTATCCTAATCTCGGTGTAAATTTATTTTGTCTTCTTTGACAATCATTTTACTTGATCAAGGGTTAGGCTCTTATATTAAAATGGTGATCACTTTTATATTTCCATTAATCATATCTTGTCAGGTAATGATGAATAAAGAAATAGATAACATTGCAAACCAAACTAAAATTGATATTTGATTTCTCTCCCTTTTTTAAAAATTTTGGTTCACTTTATGATTTGGGTCGCAAATAATATTTCAATTCTTGATTTAGCTTAGCTGCTCAAATTGAATCAAATCATTATATATCATTGGGGGGTGGGGGGTGATAGTATTAAAATCATTATCTAAATTTTTGAAATTTTTTAAATTTATACTTGAAATTTAAAATTATTAAATGTTGGATCTAATCAATTATATACTTGTTGAGTTTACTATGTTACTTTTAACTTATGCTCTTTGACCAACAAGTATTTACCCCGCCATTTTAAGAAATTGGTACATCTAACAAGTAAAATCTCAATTACGAGCAATATTTTGCATATTCAAATTTTAGGTGTAAAATTAGGACAAATACAAGTTAAATTGGATTTATAATGTCTAACTTTAGATATAAAATTACAAAAAATACAGAAAGCTCAGATAGTAATTCAGCGAACTCAACTTCCCAAATCCTTGAAAAATCACTTTCATATCAATTAGTAAAACAAAGATTTCGGCTTTAGAAGAGGGAAAACTAAAACAATAAAATTATGCCGTACATGTATGAAATTACAAAAGATTATCACCTCGTATGTTAATGTATCTCCAGAAGAATCAGGCTGCGAAAGTGTAGCACTCGATATTAAAACAACGAAGAGAATGTAGACAGCTCGAGGTCCTCGTCGAGAAAATTATAAATTTTTCATTGTGAAATCCTGAAACTTATAAACCAATTATGTTTAAGCCAACAAATTAATTCGGTTGCACATAGGTGCAATGGTTCGAACTGTGAAATAAATTCGATCACGCCGGTTCTCATAATATTCAAAAGAAAATTTATAAACTAAACCATCTGATTCCGTTTCTGGCCTTAAAATGATCAAATTGTGAGATGCGATTCGATTGGGAGGGGTTAATTGAGCCGAGCAGGACCGCATCCAACCCCCATTACCACATGATGGGGACCATCGATAGAAGAATTTATATTTAGTTATTTTATTTAGACCATTATTTTAATTAGATTTAGTTTCTCCAATTTTTTTTTCCGCCTTGATATGATTTTAATTCGTTCATTTAGTTTTCTTTATTCTTTATCTTATAGATTGGTAATTAATTGCTTTTAGATTAAGTTTATATTATAGTACTCATTCTCGACTTTACTTTTATATATACATAACCTTATTGTTAGATTTTTGGATATAAATGAATCGTCTTATTAAATAAAATTAGTTTCAAGATGATGTGATATCATTTTCATCTAATCTTGTATGCATTTGTTAGTTCTTGGCCTAGTATAACGGTTGCTTATTTAGTTTTTAAATTTAATTTATGTGATCATTCGTAACATTTTATTCCCTTAAATTAATATGCTTCGTCGATGCCACATTAAAATATGCAATATCCAATGCAAGTACTACTCTATATTTGTTTCTTTACAAGTGATAGCATGTGAATAATGAGTATAAAGATGGGAATACCGTTTAGATATAAAAATATTTCATCTCTTTGTACTTTTTAAAAGAATAAATGAATATCCAGCAAACTAGATCCTAATTGTCTCTATGAATGGATGGGAATAGCACGGAAATTCTAGCAAACAAAATGCAACGTCAATGGAATTTCATTCCCAGTTTTGAGAAAAAAGACAGGCTCATAATTGATAGATACAATTGGTTGGTGGAATAAGTATTTTTAAGGAATGTCCAAAGGTTAAAATATTTGACTAATCCAATAATACTATTTGTTACAAGCAACATGTTATTGTAACGAATCATGTAAATATTGACTAATCTGGCTAAAGTCGATCTTAGTAAAATAAAAGTGTTATGCAAGGAATTCTCGTTTTTCCAATGATTCCATGTCCTACTAACCTTAGAACAGTATGTCCCCAACTTATACCATTTGCCTGCGACTTGAAACCCAACAACAGCACGTTATTGGCGATAAACCCCTATAACATCGTTTGCCTGGCGATCCCCAAACCTGTAATTACCATACTCCGTGCTCCTTCCCAGCCTCTTGCGTTTAAAACATCCTAGTCTTACTTGATCCGTTTGAGGCAATAAAAAATTTATGAGACATGTAAGTTAAAAGTATTTAGAGATATTTATATATATATATATATATATATATATATGGAATTTAGTAAGTAAGACATAGAGTCTTGCATGTTCTTACCACTTTTACAAATACGAACACAGCGGTTGCATTTCGATAGCCTTGGGAGCATGACACAAGTAATGCAGGATTGACAACGACAAGGGTTAAAAGGTGCTAATCATATTTGGCTAACTAATACGGTCAGGAAATATGAGGAATGTTGAACAAAAGTACAACAATTATGGGGTAGATAATATTAATTACAAGATTAATCAAAATTTTGCTAATCCTATATTAAGCCGAGCATTAACTGTTCAGTGTTAGCTATGTGCGCGTTTAAAATGCTGGGTCTGAATGCAGAAGCAGGGTAAGTTTGGTCCTAGTCTACTACAATGTTTGTTCTCACTTCTCAGAAAAGGAGTCCTGCTTCCACACTCTTTGGTCTTTGGACGGTTGCAGTCTGACAGAATGACAAATAGTCAAATACTATGTATGAATGCATATGCATATCTTTAAGGCCAATGAAAGATGTCATGCAAACAGAAATGATTGTCCTTCTATTATCTTGTACACAAAAATATGTTAAAAAAAATTAGAGTTTTGGAAAAAGAAATAACAAAAATAGAAATGGATCTTTAAATTTACTCTCTATATTTTTCTACAATTATCCAATTAAAATATTATCATGGATAGTTAATAATTAAGATAACAAGAAAGGAAATGGCATTATAATATTATCATAAGATATTTTAAAATTTTAAGAAATCTCAATCTTTAATTGGTAAATGTTGACAGGGCATTTTAGGCAAGAACTTCTTCGACCTGAATAGATCCACCAAGCCTTGCCTCGCTAGGCTTGCCTCTATAGGCCTCAGGCCTAAGGCCTAGCTTTTAGTAGCTCAGGCTTATGAAAAATTGTAATGGCTATAAACTATAAGATAATGATAAAATAGTTACATCCTAAATATTAGGGATACGTTGGACATGATAGTTCTACTTTTCCACACTTGCAAGAGAAAATCTCTTTTGTCAACTGATCTCTAACGACCGGCTCTACTCCATTATAAATACCAGACATCTACCTAACGGTAACCCTTTTACATACTCTGTATTCTAAACCTGCGTACTCAATATTCGATACACAAAAAGCATATTACTGACTTAAGTATCGGAGTGGCCACGCTGGACAATCTCCCAGCATCCCTTCACTGTGCATTGTTTTGCAAGCTTAGTACGTACAGACCTTAGTCAATTACCGGCAAAAACCGAGGAACGAAATTGGTGCCATTTGTGGGAAGTTGAATTCCTACACCCAAAATCCTAAACACACTAAACACATAACCCACATCAAGTCTTTCTACGTCATGTCTTAGCGCAATGAGCAAAGAAATCAACGGTTATTGAACAACTAACCTAGGGACAATCAACCCCTCCTAAGAGTTGTGCTAGAAGAACACCTAGAGTATACGGAGAACCTGGTTGAGCAGTATGCTAAGTTAAACAGGGAGCTCCGAGCTCACCTGAAAGAAGTAGAGGACGCAATGAACAAACTCATTACCCCAAAGCTTTAAATGTCCGCACTAGGCGGGACAACATCCAACAACAGTTGTAGAATAGAAGGAATCATCAACTCGATCCATTGCTGCAACAGTAGCTAGCAGGGTTGGCGGCTACCAGCAATCGAGCTTAGGCAGGTAATGAGCAAGAAGCCAACTCCCAGGGAGTTTAAGCTCATTCAACTGCACGACGAGCTCACCTGGCGGATGACACTGACGTAAATGAGCTCCCTATGATGGTAAGGTGACTCTCTGAACAGTGGGGTAACAAGCCTATTGGCAATATTGAGTTGGTCGCCAACAATAAGACCCCCTTCACCAGGGGTGTATAGGATGAAGTACTGCCCTCCAACTATAAACTTCCATCCCTGGACCAACATGATGGCATAAGTAACCTCGATGACCATCTCCTCCACTTCTACATGCTCATGAACCTTCACGGTCATGAAGATGTCATACTATGCAAGGCTTTCTTAGGCACACTAAAGAAGGTAGTACGGATGTAGTTTAACCACCTCCTTGACAATTCGATTAGCTCCTTCGATGAGCTGGCCGGGAAGTTCAGTCTCCATTTCAAGGTTAGTAATCCCCTGTCCAAGGACACATCGTCCTTATACTTGGTAAGGTAGGGTAAAGGCGAGTCCCTCCACGACTACGTAGTCTGGTTTAATAACACCGTGGTCAAGATCCTTCAATTGGACGAGGGAGTTGCTGTTCATGCCGTATAGCTTGGCATTAGACCCTTAGGAGATTTCTTCTGATCACTTGCGAAGAGCAAGCCAAAGACCCTGGTTAACCTCTAGAATAAAGCCTAGAAGTACATTAACTAGGAAAACAACATTCACAATAGGCATAATGTTGACTGAAAAAAGGTCAGGCAAAAAGTAGGACAAGAAATTGTACATTAAAGATCACTTTGGTGGAAGAATGTCGAGCAGGCCAAAGGGGGAAAGCTCTTGGAAGAAGAAACGCCGAGCTAAGCGCGACCCTCTCCCCCCTCCCATTTACAGCCAGAACATGCCTTTGAATAGACCCATAGCTTAGGTCTATTTCGAAGTGAAGCATTGGAACTTATTGCAGAGGCCATAGAAAATGTAAGGAAACCCTAGTTGCCAAAACTCCGACAAATACTGTCAGTTCCACGACAATCACAACCATGCAATTGAAAAGTGCTTCTAATTGAAAAATGCTGTCGAATATGCCATTCAACGCAGCTTCTTCAATGAGTATGTAGCATATCAGTGAAACGATGACCAATCTGACGATGACACTGATGGGACATGATGGGAATCATTCAACCATATCCAAGCCAGAGCCTATTAATAATTGCAGAGGTCGAACTGCAGCTAGAAGGACGAAAGGAAGGAAGATGAACACTCGACATCAAGTTTGTCGTCAGCCAAAGTACCAAAAGATCACACAGCTGAGTACTTGGAATCAAAGAACCACTTGGCACATCAGAGAAAGACTCATGCCAACTGATTCTATGACTTTGTAATTGTGGGCCGACCTCTCTAGTGTCTCAGCCAAACCACGCGAGACTTTAGGGACTCTTTATTGTACCCATACATCTAATTGCCGACCCCTTCCAATTCGGGTACTACTTCTTCCAAGGCATATCGAGTGACTTCATGCTGACTTCTCTTGTAAAACGTACAGTTTTGTATTTTTTTTGTACGTTTTCCTTTATTTTATTTATAGGCTCAATTCTTTAGGATTTAAGGCCTTATACTTATTTATAATTTTTCCACTAAGGTTTAAGACTTGCTATAAATAGCAATTGTTGTAAACACATATAGATAGATAGATAAATAAAGACAAATATATATACAGAATGAAACTTTCCTCTTTTGAGTAAGGCTATACTTGAGTTAGCATTTGTCGGATTATCAAGTGTGATTAGACTCTTTAATCATTCCCACATTCTTATCAATCCTATTCCCAAACTATGGTGAACCCCTTCATTTGAACATATTAGTGAGTTGCATCTAATCTTCATTTGAAACCCTGAGCAACATTTAGTGTTCATGAGTCAAATCGAACTCTATTTCAAGCTCAAACCCCTAATTGTGTTTGTATCTTGATGAGTGATATCCATCCACATTCACTATCAAAACTCTTCCTGTTCTTCGTACCCGTTTTTCCTTGAATACCCATTCTTGTTCATTTCCAGATCCGTTGCTGTTCCTTTTCTCTTCCTTCGATCCTTATCATATTGGTATCATAGCTTTGGGGGGATACGCATGCTAATGTTCTCAAAATAGATTTGTGGTTTTAACATTTTTGTTCATCTTTGTTCATCATTGTTCTATAGTATAGTATACTATGGGTAGTAACTATTTGTTAGTAGTGGTAGTTGCAGAAGCCGAGTTGTGGTTGTTTCTAGGTTGCTATTATTTGTTTGTTCAATTCTCCGGTTAATTACTATACAAACAAGAATGTTGGAGGATAGTGTCAACAACATTGGAGACAATCCTCGTAAATGCTTGAGGAGACGTGTTGATAACCTAGAATATCAGATTTAAAATCTCATCGACTCTATTTAGGAGCTTACTAGGTTAGTTAGAGGCCGCAAACACGATGCTCGAGAAGAAAGGGGGGAATAGACACCCATCAATAGGAGTGGTTCTAATGAACTTTGTAATGATGTGAGACAGCTGAGAAGAGCTACTGAATCGAGGAGATAAGAAAATCATCTAGTGCCAACAAGGAGGAATGAAAGGAGTGTTGACTCTGAAACAAATTAAGAAGCTCGGAGAAGAGAGCCGAGGTCAAGAAGAGGTGTAGCTGAGCAGAGGTCTAACAAAAGTGGCCAAACCAAGGAGAATCGACCAACTCGGAATGCAAAGACTAAACCCCGAGCACTTGGCCGAAGACTTGACAATGTTAAGCTGAAACTATTGACCTTCTGTAGAAGTAGCCGACCTGAAGAGTTCCTTAACTGGGTTCCCCGAGTCGAGAAATTGTTCAAGTGCTATGAGTGTGATGAATGAACAAAGGTTAAGCTGGCTTTACTATCCCTTATTGAATATGCAAGTCTTTGATGGGATAAGCTAGTTGCCAAGCGAAAAGCTGAAGGAGAAGAGCCGATTAGAACTTAGAGATTCATGAAAAGGTTGATGAACCAACGCTTTGTTCCGACTTATTTTAAGCAGGAGATGCTCTATGCTTTCCAAGACCTGAGACAAGGTCAAAATACTGTTGAAGAGTATTTACAAGAGTTTGAGACTTTGATGATGAGATGTGAGATTGCCGAGCCACAAGACCGCACCATTGCCAAATTCCTAAGTAGACTCCGGGATGACATTGTTAATATAGTTGAATTACAACCGTTCAACACTCTAGATGAGCTAATTAATTTGGTATTAAGAGTGGAGAGGTAGAGGAGAAGAAGGCATCAGAGGCCGAGTAATCGACCCTAATAAGGCAGCCCTAAGCTTGAGAGATATACCGAGAGAAGGCAAAAAAAGAAGATAGAGACAGGAGAACCTAGCCAACCAATCTATGCTGAGAAAAAGATTGCCAAGAAAGAGAAGGCACCCGGCAACAAGGCCCGAGAAGTGAAGTGCTTCAAATGCTTAGGTTATAAACACATTGCATCCCAATGCCAGTATATTACGTCAGCCATATACATCATGGGCTTGAGGTCAGGTATACTCAAGCAAAAAAATTTGCATTGGCCGTCATCATTACTGCCAAACAACTAAGGCCCTACTTCCAAGCATACCAAGTGATTGTACTCATGGACCAGCCACTACGTACCATGCTGCAGAAACCCAATGCGTATGGATGGATGATGAAGTATGCAGTGGAACTAAGTGTATATGGAATCCAATACTAGCCACTAACGGCTTACAAGGCCCAGGTTCTGGCCAACTTTGTGCTAAAATATACTAGAGAAGAAAGACTGCTGGGTGATGACAAACCGGTCTGGACTCTCTACGTCGATGGATCATCTACCACTGGAGGTGGAGGTATGGGCCTTGTATTGATCGGCCCACATAAGGTCTCCATTTGTTACGCCCTTAAGTTCAGGTTTGATTCTAGCAACAATGAATCCAAATACGAGGCACTTATCGCTAGCTTAAAGCTGATTAAAGAGAACAGGGTCAGCTAGTTGCGAATATTCTCGGACTTTATGCTCATTACACAATAGGTCCAAGGTGAATATGAGGCCAGGGACAGCATCATGGCCAGGGACATCAAGAAGGCGAGAGGGCTCTTAGTGGACTTTCCCTCTTGGGACATCAAGAAAATCCCTCGAATGAAAAATTCAGCAGCCGACTAGTTATCCAAGTTGACCTTCGCTAGCATATGGAAGCCCAAGATGAAAAACAACAAGATCTTCATAGAGTACCTATCGGAAAAAAAAAAATAGCTTTAAGCCTAGCTGAAGTTTTAGAATTGACCACGGTAGCACTAGAGCCAAGCTAGATGGATCCCATTTGAAGCTACTTAGAGGGGAGAACGTTGCCAGAGGATAGGAGGGGGTCGAAGAAGCTTTGGCACCATGCTACCAATTATACACTAATTGACGGTGTCCTATACCATAGGGGAATCAGCTTCCCCCTGCTCTGGTGTCTCTGAAAAAGGGAAGGACAGCACATCATGGAAGAGCTGCATGCCGAAGTGTGCAGCAATCATATCTAGTCCCAAGCCCTGTACCTTCAGGCGTTACGACTCGTATATTACTAACCTACCATAATGCAGGACGCAAAGGCCGTAGCCCAGAAGTGCTAAGAGTATGCCCTAATCAATCATACACCCAACATCGTGCTCCAACCCCTGACAAGCCAATGGCCATTTGCCCAATGGGGGATAGATATCCTCAACGCCTTCCTGAAAGCATCAGGAGGATGGCAATTCATAATTGTCACCGTGGATTACTTCATAAAGTAGGTAGAGGCTAAAGTCGTGGCCAGAATTATGGAGAGAAGTGTAGAAACATTTGTTAGAAACAACATTCTCTCCCAATTTAGAGTTCCCTATGCACTGATCATGGACAATGGCCGACAAATTGACAACCCCAAGTTCAAGGAGTTCTGCGCCAAGCACCACGTCGCCATGTACTTCACTTCAGTCGCCTACCCCAATCGAATGGACAGGTGGAGGTGACCAATTGGGTCTTCTTAGATAGCCTTAAGAAGCACGTGGACCAATCTCATGGCACCTGGGCCGATGAGCTACTTAATATCTTATGGGGGTACAGGACTGCGCATTGCACTTTGATGAACGAGACCCCCTTCCGTCTGGCTTTTGGGTTAAAAGCTGCCCTCCCTATCAAATTTGAACTCCCTAATATCCGGACTCGAAGCTTTAATGTTACCCTGAATGACTCATTGCTGCAGGCTAGCGTTGATACAATCGAGGAAATCAGAGACCTCGCTGTTGCTCAGGTTACTGCATACCAACATCAGGCCACCCGGTATTATGATTAGAAGGTCCAACATAAGGAATTCAAGGTTAGTGACCTAGTATGATACGAATTCGAGGGGGCTAAGGACAGATAAGGCTAACCGTAGGGGTGGTGGGTTCGATCCTACCGAAGGAACGAAGAGTAAATGGAAGTCAATGGTTTGGCAAATCCTGCGTACTAACTCTACGGATATGATGCACCGTACAACCACAAACAGACCTAAGACTTGCCTGATGTGATGTACCAGCTTGAGTGATAGGGTTGCCCACCATAATCCTTACTAAAGGGATTGATGAGAGCTAGTAAGGAAGAGAACATTCTGAGAGAAAAGACTTAAAAGGGGTTCTTCATTAATTTTGTTATATATCTATATTGTGACAAATGTTACTATTTATAGTATGTCCTAAACTGTAGTAGCAAAACTGTAAATAATATATAAGGTCTTAAATCCTAAAGAATTAGGCCTGTAAATAAAATATAGACAAACATGTACAAAAATATAAAATTGTACGTTTTATAGGGAGAAGTCAACATGTAGTTATTCGGCATGCCTTGGAAGTAGTCTCACGGTGCCTGGCCGAGTAACTAAAGAGGTTAACCCATAATTGCCTAGTTCCGAAGTCAGTCAACAATAGTTCTCCAAGGTGTGCTGAGTGAGTCCAACTCTCAAAAATGTTCTATCATGGCCTATCGGCAAGCGTAATGCTGAGTAAGTGATTGTACAGGCATAAGTGAGGATCAAGTGTTGTCTTGACTTTATGTTTCTTGGTACTCTATCTGCAAGAAATAGTGATATTCGGCTGGGCAGATAGAATAAGTCGGCAAGTAGAAGATCTCAGCTTTAGCAGTTGGTTTGGGTCGATATCCCAAGGCCTATCATAGTGTGGCGAAAATTGGAGGCCATTAGTTCATGAAAAGGCCAAGGCAAGCTGGCCCCCAATTGGGAGGACCCAGTCAGAATCAGGGAGAAACTGAGTAATGGAGCATATAGGCTGGAAAGATTGGATAGCAAGCTTATCCCGTGCACATGGAACGTTGACAATCTATACCTCTACTGTAAGCCCCACAACCAATCACTCAAGGATTCAATCGGCTGAAAGATCCGATTGAGCATAAATTATAAGTAAAGTTAGAAATATTAGTAAAATGATTTCGTAAGTTTGAATTTAAGAAAATAGGCAATAAAATAAAAGAATATAAAAATTTCAAATTTTAAGTATATAACTCATTATTTATCGAAAATGCGTAACATGCATTCCGATAATTAACAAATCGCTAGAGATAAATTATATGTATACTAAAAATCATAAAATGACATAAATAATATTTAGGAGTATTTATTTGTACTATATATGAATTTACATGTATGTAGAAATATGCGTAATTACTTAAAATACGCGAAATGTACTAAAATAATACTAAATAGTTAAAGAAAATTTATAATTAATTAAGGAAAAATAAATAAAAATCAATAAAAATAAGGAATGATCCATAATTGGGTCGTGGAAGCTGGGGCAAATAAGAAAAAAATTAGCCAATTAAATTAGAGCAATACAAAAGCCAAAAATTAAGGGATTTGGACAATGTTTTGTCCAATTTAATGCATATTAATTACCACAAAGTTCTATAAATACCCCAAATTTTTTAGAAGCTCATTTGGGCAGTTTGGAGAGTGGGAAAAATAGAGAGCTTTGAAAATTCAAGAGAAAAACCAAAGAAAAAAGAAAAGAAAAGGAAAACTGTGCAGTTAGAGCCATAAAGGAGAACCTAGACCTGACGAGTAGTTGGGAGTGGATGGCCACCACCACCATACCGTAGTGGCAGCGTCCAGGTGGGCCGAAACACCCATGGCCGCCGAAGATGGCCAAAGCCACCTAAATCGGTGAGTTCAATTTCTAGCCCGATTTTGTGTAATTTTTTAAAAATAGTAAATATTTTTAGAAAATTATGAAACTTGTTATTCTGGAATATTTTTATATGTATTTTTTAGGAAAAATATTATTTTGATGAAAATATGTCCCGTAATATATGATCCTTAAGAATCATGCAAAACCGAGTATATTTCGGTTTAAAAATAAATGACCTTGAGAGTGTAGTTTTAAACCCAAAATTTTTGTGTAGACTACTTAGATGATATAAAACAGTGCTATGAAGCCTGTTTTCAAAAATTAATTTTCGAAAATTTTAGATAATTTTTAAGCCTTAAAATGAGGCATAAAATGGGTAATTTAGGATTAATTAAATAATTAAATGATTAATCAATGATTTAGTGAATAATTATATGTTTTAGGATGTTAAAATCTAATGAAGTGTGATACTTGTAGCATTTAAGGTGTTAGATGTAATTATTAGGTTAATTATGTAGTAAATGAGTAATAGGGAAAAATAGTAAATTTTGAGCTAATTCTGTAAATTAGGGTAATTAGGAGTAAAATCTGATTTATGATGAATTTAGACATTTTGAAATGATAATTGATGTTGGGAGATGGTAATTAGAGTGATAAAAATATTAGATGTGTATTATGTACATAATGAGTAATAATACATAATACACAATTATTAGAAATATAATAAATAGAAGATATTAAAATAACAATTGATATTATGAAAATAATAAAAATATATAATAAATCTGATAGAAAACTTAAATTTATGTAATTAAATAAAAAATGTAAAAATTTCTCACATCAGGAGTAAATTCGGTACACTAATACAAATTTAAGTGTACCGGGTGAAATAGACTACTGACTAAGGATAGTGATGGTATTTAGGATATCGGGAAGTAATGTGATTAATTTTACATTATGAGTTGAACTGAATTTCTAAGGTTCTGGTATAAAATAGTACTTAGAAAATCGAACTAGAACTTAATTTAGAAATCGATACGGAAATTGAACTCGAACCTAACCCCAAACCTAAAGTAATTGTAAAAGATTTGAGAACTTAGATAATTGGATATATTAAACTCTAAACAAAAGATCACAATAAGCGTTATTGGATAAAACGAACCTATAATAGTTATAAGAAAAAAAAAAATTGAAACCACGTTTGTGTTATAGAAATGATTGGCGATGGCCTGAGCAAGTTGGACCCCGAGCGAGCGAGCGAGGAGTCCACGTAAGTTGGGATTAATACGTTGTTGTATTTTGGAGGCTTGAGATTATGCTTGGTTGTACTTGTTAGATAGTTGATTGTGTGCATGTGCTTTATTATGAGTGATGCTACGATTTTGTTTGTTGTTCTAGCTTGTATTGTATGATTTGTGTGAAATGATTGATCACCCTAAATTTGACCTAATCAAATATATGACCTGTAATTATAATCGGACCTACATGGCCACCCATTAGGGGAACTTAGGATTTATCGGCTAAATACCAACCCCTTTGAAAGGGATAGCGCAGGATTGTAAAATGGTCCCTTCTTCATCCTTAATCGAACTAAGTGACAGGAGAGGAGGTCACGGCGAGGGTGAAGTCAATGGTTTGAAGGTAGTCGCGGGAGGAGCCATGTCTCTATTGCACAAGCCTGGGTTCGGTCGTAAGCAGTTGCATTAACGGTAACTCCTTAACCCGGATTAGAGCGAAGGCAATTTCTCTAATCTCACGACGGGTCAGACAACTTAGTGTGATGGCATTTGCTTGAACATGCATTGCACCTAATAAGTTGATTGATAACCTTGTTATGTTTGTGATATAGTTTTAAGTCCTCCATCCTAACTTACTGAGCTGTGGTTGCTCACATCCTTATAGACGTCGTGCAAGTGCTAGTTAAGAAACGACATTCAATTACTCTGAAGCTAGTAACTGCTGGATCTTGGGGAGTGAGGAAAAATATTTGAAGAACAAACATATATTCTTAAGGTCTAAGTTTTTATTTTAGAATTTTTCATTTTTGAATGATGTAATAACTGAATTATAGTGTATATATATATATATATATATAAATTTTCTCATTTTTTTAAGCAAATGATTTCTTTAAATTACAAACTGTTTACTTCAAAGCAAGTTAGTCGTGGACGCCTTGTGTAGATCAGGTCTAAGATAGCAGTTGTAAGGCTAACTTCTATCTTAGAATAGTTTACATGACAGGGTTGTTACGACTTTGCCGCTTCGGGACGTGATATCTACTTTGATTAAAATTTCATCATTTACTATTTTATTTTCAATTTGAGTCAAAATAAAAAGCTCTCAATTGATTATGTACTTCTCTCTCTCTCCTTTTGTTTCAATCGCCTTGTTAACCTTTCAAAAAGGCATACGAATAATTACTCGAGCAAGTCGGAATATCATCAACCTGACCCCCTTAGGGTAACCTTTGTAAGGGAAAACACCCTTTGTACAAAGGAATCTTATGAGCCGGGCAAGTTAAAATGTCACCGACCTGACCCCCTTAAGATAACCTCGATAAGGGGAAACACCCCTTACACAGAGGAACTCCCACGAGCAAAGCAAATCGAAACACTACCGACTTAACCTCCTTAGGATAACCTCGGTAAGGGAAAACACTCCTTACACATAGGAACTCCCACAAACTGGGCAAGTCAAAACGCCAACAACCTAACCCCTCTTAGGGTAATCTCGGCAAGGGGAAACACTCCTTGCAAAGGAACTCTTATGAATTGGGCAGGCTAGAACGCCACCGACCAGACCCCCTTAAGGTAACCTTGGCAAGGGAAAATGCCCCTTACATAGAGGAACTCCCTAACAAAATCTTGACTAGGGGTCCACGAAGTTTATAGAGAGAATAACGAAAGACATGAAAAATGTCGTTTATTTATTCGACACTTTTATTTACAGAGCAAAGGCTTGCATCCTGGCCTTGAACAAAAAAAAAAAAAGAAAAAAGAAAAAATACAGAACCCCGCTATCACCTGGGATCAACTAACTTAGGTAACTTTGAAAAATCCAAGACATCAATCTGATTTACAAGCACTTCAGCCGATAGGCCTTAAGCTATAAGGGAGTACGAGACATACGAATCAAGAGCGGCAGGACCTCCTACGGGTGGATCTTCCCCAGGGACAACTTTTGAGGCATCTTCCTGCCAAGTTGCCAAAGCAGGGCAGGATCTAAGAGTACCTTCCCTTCTAGCCAGGGCCTTCCTTTTTTCAATGAACGTAAGGGAGTCTAGAAAATCTTAGAAGCTCAGGTCCAACTATGGGTAATGGGAGAGGATTTCTCTCTTAATGAAGCAGGTAGAATTAGTAGATAGGTCCTCCAGCTTCTTTAGCTACTCTTCGGTGGCCCTATAGTCGGCAACCGCTTGCCTTACAGCAGCATTGCTGAGGACCTCCTTGCTCTCCATCTTGGAGATGATCTCTTCCATCTCCAAAACCCTGCCCTGCAGCTCCCCAACTTATTACTCTAGAGTAGCCTTCGAGCCAGCCAGCTTGAGTGATGTGGCCTTAGCGCCCTCACATTCGAATGCCTTCATCGCCAACTCGGTTTTCAGCCTAACTATGGAAGCCTTCAGCTTGACGTTCTCCTTTTCAATTCAAGCCCTAGCTATACCATCCTTCTCCAATCGTTACAAGAGACGAGCTTTCATCTTCTACTTGTTCTTGAGCCAATCCTTCAGTTTCGTAACCTTCCGGGCATCCCTCTCCTCTTCCGCATGCTTGAGTCGTGCCTGAAGCCATGCCACTTGTACAACAGAGCAGCGGATGCACTTGTTAACTTGAGCAAATTTTCTTAAGTACCTCCTAATGTGCCTAGGAGCTCAATTATTACTAGAACTTACCAGAGCAGAATT
This sequence comes from Lumnitzera racemosa, assembly GCA_024138005.1. Taxonomy (NCBI): domain Eukaryota; kingdom Viridiplantae; phylum Streptophyta; class Magnoliopsida; order Myrtales; family Combretaceae; genus Lumnitzera; species Lumnitzera racemosa. Next base: position 15,747,861 of record JAMXBC010000011.1, on the reverse strand, counting down.
GAATTAAAATAGGCTTTCGAGATATCGAAGAAAATTAGGGGGAAACAATCCATAATTGAACAAAAGTAACCGACATGAAGCTTCTCAGAGGATGTGACTCACCAACGAACAAAACTCGACTTGACACCTCACTTAGTATGATGCAAAAGTTGATGTCAAGATCTACCCACCACTAATCTTAAGCTACTTAACAAGATTAGATAAGAGTGTAAGGGGTATATCCTTGGAGAGGATTGTTTTACAAGAACAGAGTATTCAGTATTAAGATGTAAGTTATCTTCGGCTTATAAGAGAAAATGACTATTTATAGTAAGTCCCTAGAGTAGCATTACAAATAAAGAAATTATAAGAAAGTATTTATAAAAAGGGGATTTTAGTACATAAAAAAAGGTAAAAATGACAACAAACCAAAAAAATGGAAAAGTAGTTAAATGTAACATGAGGTGAACAGCTGGCAATGCAACATTAGTCCCATACAAATATTCTTTGAGCACAGTAAGCGGAAAGGGTTCAAAATGTTACGGCACTAAGGGGGGTTGGTACGAGAGAAAAGGTTGTATACCGAGAGAAAACTACTCGGCTATTTTAAGTGAGTCTCTTGTCACTCAGCAAGAGATTCTCTGTAGCAGTTGGTTAGAGTACTTGGTACAGGGTCCTCAGCAAAGGAATGGTCGGCATTATCACTGCCAAGTGTATAGATCAACATATGATAATGTGGGGAGCTTAGGGAGTTCAACCACCTTCCTTCGATGTACAGTTTCTCGTCATCAGCAAGTTGCTGAGAGAGAATTCTTCGAGAGAGGGATTGGAGGCCTCGGAGGCGCGCCCTGGGGTTAATTGAAGATTTACCCTCAAATCTTAGCTATGTCATCATTAGGCATATATGGAGTTAAGTCAGCAATGTTGAATGTGGTAGATATACTGAAACCTTCGGGTAGCTCAATCTCATAGGCATTATCATTAATGTATCTTAGGATCCTATAAAGTCCATCTGCTCTAAGTGATTTGCTCATCCTCTTGCTAAAGAAGCGTTCTTTGCTAAGATGAATCTAAACAAGGTCTCTAGGAGCAAAAATGATTTGTTTCCTTTCACGACTTCCCATTTCCTTTTATCGGGCTACGATTTTGGCCAATTACTTGGCAATTCTTTTGTGCAGCTTGTGAAATTCCTCGGCACGCAGCAGGCCGGATTAACTCTCCCCTTATCTAAATGGACTGTTAACTAAGTCCAAGGATAGGTTCGAGTTAAGTCCATAAACAACCTCAAATGGCAATGTTCCAATGGAGATGAGCGATTATAGGCAGATTCAATGATGGGCAAGCATAAATCCTAGTCACGAGAGTTCTTTCCAATAGTGGCGTACAGAAGACTATTGATAGTTCTATTAATTACTTCAGTTTGGCCATCTATTTGAGGATAACAAGAGGTATTGAATAGAAGCTTAGTGTCGAGTTTCCTCCATAGGGTTTTCCAAAAGAAGTTCGTGAATTTGGAATCACGGTTAGACATAATACTTCTTGACACTCCATGAAGTTGCACATTTTCCTGTAAAAGAGGTTAGTGATGAATGAAGCATCGTTTGTTCTATGGCAAGGGATGATGTAGCCCATCTTGTTAAACCAATCAACCACCACTAGGATCGAGTCGTATAGCATTTGGGGAAGGTTAAGCATGAAATCCATGCTTATATCAGTCCATGGCCACTCAAGAATTTGTAGGGTATATATTCTCTATAAGGATCTCTCCTCCCTTTTGTATACTTGTAAACCTTACACCTTTCTATTATTTGGTGCATACCCTTCATTATCTTAGGCTAGTAAAAATGCTTCTTCAATATTTCAATCGTCCTCTTTTCCCCAAAATGCCTAGCTAGACCCCCAGCATGAGCTTTTCAAACTAATAGTTCTCTTGCAAAACCATTCGGTACACAAATCTACTTGCATTTCATCAAGAACCCCTCACTCAAGTAATAATCCGTCCATTGCTCCCTTATTACTACACTTGGCTACTAAAGGCCTAAAATGTAGGTCAAGCTTATATCGATTAAGTAAAGTTCCAAATCTAATTACTTTAGCTTGTAACGTCGTGATGAAGGTATGACCACGAGAAAGCGCATCAGCCACTGTGTTGGTGCTTCCCTTCTTATACTTGATGACATAGCAAAAGGTCTTCAGGAACTCGAATCACTTGGTATGACGCTAAGAAAGCTTCTATTGATTGCAAAGATGCTTGAGAGATTCATGATCAGAATAGATGATGAATTCTCTTGCCAACAGGTAATGCAGTTAGTTTTGAAGTGTATGGACAAGGGCATAGAACTCCTTATTATAGGTTGAGTAATTTAGGGTAACACCATGGAGTTTTTTGTTGAAGTAGGCAATGGGTCGGTGCTCCTGCATAATCATAGCACCAATGCCGGCACGAGACACATTACATTCAACCACAAAAACCTTCTTGAAGTTTGGTAAGGTAAGCACTGGAACAGACGTTAACTTACACTTCACATCTTCAAAACTCCTGTGGGCCTTTTCTGTCCATTTAAACTCAATGTTCTTCTTGGTCAGTTAAGTCAACGGCGCAGTTATATAGCTGAAGTTCCGGATAAATCTTCGATAGAACGAGGCTAAGCCATGGAAGCTCCTGACCTCGGCAACACTAGTTAGCGTATGCCACTCATTAATGGCTCTAACCTTTTCCTCATCAACTCAAACTCCATTCCCTGAGACGACATATCCAAGGAATACAACCTTGCTCTGACAGAATGCACATTTCTTCAAGTTGCCAAAAATTTATTAGCACAGAGTATGTTAAACACCAACCTCAAGTATTCAATATGAACGAGAAGGTCAGTACTGTAGCATAACCAAATAGTGGCTATCATATTGTTGATGGTGGCATAACCAAATAGTGGCTAGCATAACGAGAATGAGTTATATGGTGCACATATCTTTTCAAAGATAGATCTAAAGAGTAGCTATCATCAAATACGAATGAGACCGGGATTAGGTATCGGTACTTGACAGCAATCTTGTTGATGGTACGGCTGTCAATGTACATCTTCCATGATCCATCTTTCTTTGGTACTAGTACAACGAGGATGGCACATGGACTCATACTTTCACGGACATATCTACGATCTATCAACTCATCAACTTGCTTTTTTAGCTCGGCTGCCTATTCAGGATTGAGTCTATAGGCAGGTCGATTTGGCAGGGTTGCTCTAGGTTAAAAATTGATGCAATGCTTAATTCCTCTCAAGGGAGGTAATCCTTTTGGCATCTCGGTAGGGAAGAGATTAACAAATTCCTGAAGTAGCTTCAGCACTTCAACAGGAAAGTTCTGGGCCTCTCTAACCTTTAGGAGTCTCTTGACTAAGAGAAATACATAGTCTTTGGCCTTGACCTCTCATGTAAACTGAGCTTAAGAAATCACCAAGAACTTCCGCTGTAAAGATCTAGCAACCTTTTTCTGGGCCTCTTGCACTTCCTTAGGACTCATCAGTGTCAATATAACTTTCTTCCCATCCTTTTAAAACATGTAGATATTTCTATACCTATCGTGTAACACTCTCAAGTCAAATAGCCACGATCAGTCGAGTAATATATGAGATGCACACATGGGAAGGACATTACACAGCACCTCATCCCTATACCTATCACCAATTGTAATCGATACTTTGACTTGCTCTGAGATGTGCAATCTTCCTTTCTTGTTCAGCTATTGAATCTTGTACGACTTAGGGTATGGAAGAGTTGGCAAATTCATAACCTTAACTACCCCTTGAGCGATGATGTTGGTACAGCTCCCTCCATCAATGATCACAGCGTATAGCTTACCATTCACCCGACAATTTGTATGAAAGAGGTTCTCCATCTACTCATTCTCATTAGCCACAAAAGTATTGAGAGATCACTAAACAACAAAGCAATACTCTGTTCCACCCTCAGGCAGTATCTTGGCTTCCTAATCTTCCTCTAATTCTTCCAACATCTGATCGGTTGTCAGTTCTTCCTCTCCTTTACTTACACTTTCTACTTCAAACTAGGGCTTATCTCCCTTAATGGTCATGACTTAGCAGTTCGGACTTTGACTAGCCACATGTCAATAGTCAAGACGCTTAAAACATTTGATTTCTCAGGTTTTTTATCCTAAGCTCTAACCCTAGTCTCTTTGGATCTCAAGTTCCTCAATCTTGCTCTTACCTCAGCCTTTATCTGGTCAGCTTAACATGTGATCTTGGCATTCAACCTCGAAACTATTTGATACCCTGTTACTCCCCGATCTACTTAGCAGGCCATTCCTATTCGGCATTGGTGCTCGGTTACTTGGTATTCGGCTAGCCTGGTTCCACCGTTGCCTTTCAACTCTCTAGGCTACATGGATGGTTTCATTTAGAGTTGTGAGGCTCTGTAGTTCCACGACGTAACCAATCTCGGCTCGAAGTCCTTAGATGAACCATGCTATAGTTTAAGTCTCAGGCTCGTCAACATTACATCGCATCATGAGCACTAAAACTCTTGGACAAAGTCGTCTACGGATTTGTTACCTTACTTCAAGTCTTGGAGTCGTCGAAAAGTGTCCTATTTGTAGTGTTCAAGAATGAGCTTACTGCTTAAAACTCTCTTCATCTCATTCCATGTACGGACTTCGTATCGAGCCTGCAAACGAACATTTTGTAGCTTTTTCCACCACATTACCTCATACTTAGAAAATTCTAACGCGGCCACCCTATTGCGGACATCATCTTTATAATTGTAGAAGTCAAATATCTTTTCAATCTTCTCTTCCCAGTTGAGGTAATCATCGATACTACCAGACCCATTGAAGCTCGGAATCTGTACTTTAAGTTGCTTGGCACTCTGAACTCACGCTCATCCTTCCCATCATACTGGTCTTCTTCCTCTTTGTACTCTTTTATTTTGTCCAACTTTAACTTTCTTCTCGCAACTCTATTAGCATGTTACGGTAGTGCTTGGTTCATAAGGAAGGCTTTCTAAGCTCACTCGTTCATCTACCTCCTCAGCCTATCTCTTGTTTCTCAACCCTACTCAATAACTCTTTCGTGCAGTTCAGCCTCTAAGACCCTATTCATTGAGACAATTAAATTGGCTACAATAGTAACAACATCTTGTATCTGCTCATCAGTAGTACGTGGTGTGTGTTGGCTAACTCGACCACAATCATAAGCATCACTCTCGACATCGTGAATCTCTCCCTGTACACTAGGGTTCGACATTCTCAATACAAGCTTCAGCAAGGACACTTCACTCAAATGCTTTCTGCACACAAATATCTCGAATAGTAGACACAACAGACTAACACTATGCAGCTCTCGATCTTAACCTCAAGCTATGGTATTAGGAATATATGGTATGCCTAAAAGCTCAATTATCACTAGGACTTACTAGAGCAAATTTGAATCGAAATGAGTCCTTCGAGATATCGAAGAAAATTAGGGGGAAACGGTCCATAATCGAACAAGAGTAACTAACATGAAGCTACTCAAAGGATGTGACTCACCAACAAACACAACATGACTTAACACCTCACTTAATATGATGCACAAGTTGATGTCAAAGTCTATCCACCACTAATCCTGAGTTACTCGACAGATTAGATAAGAGTGTAAGGGGTTATGGACTTAGAGAGGATTGTCTTATAAGAACAGAATATTTAGTATTAAGATGTAAGTTATCTTCGGCTTAGAAGAGAAAAGGACTATTTATATTAAGTCCCTAAGGCAGCATTATAAATAAAGAAATTACAAGCAAGTATTTACAAAAAGGGGATTATTAGTACGTAAAAAAGAGTAAAAAGGACAACAAACCAAAAAAATAAAAAAGTAGTTAAATGTCAGACGAAGTGGACAGCTGACAGTACAACATTGGTTTCATACAAATATTCTCTAAACACAGTAAGCGGGAAGGGTTCGAAATGTTGCAGCACTAAAGGGGACCGGGATGAGAGAGATGGTGGTATGTTAAGAGAAAACTAATCAGCCATTTTAAGTGAGTCTCTCGTTACTTTGCAAGAGATTTTCGGTAGCAATTGATTAGAGTACTCAGCACAGGATCCTTGGTAAGGAAACGGTCAATATCATTACTGCCGAGTGTACAAATCAACGTATGACAATGCGGAGAGCTCAAGGAGTTCAACCACCTTTCTTTGATGTACAGTTCCTCGTCATCAGCGGGTTGCCAAGAGAGAATTCTTTAAGAGAGGGATTGGAGGCCGGCGCAAGTAATGAGACCACTGTTCAGCAATGCATCACCTCCCGTTAGAAGTCTCTGCCTCTAACAAGCACTTCTTTTACCGATGCAACTCTTCCTGCAAACTAATGACCTTTTTCTAGGTAGCATGGGACTTGCTTAGCTCAAAGAGCACTTGACTGTGGTACTATAAGATGAAAATAGAACACACAAGTTAGTACCAGGCGCTAAAATACAACACCACAATAGCATGGAAGACCTACTTACCTCATTAGGGTACTCAAGTGGCCTACAGTTTGTATGGGGTCGTTCGCACCCTCTTAGGAGATCCTCTTTAGCATAGCCCAGTCACCAAGGGTATAAGACCCCATTGAAGCCTAGGAACTTTCCGCGAGCCCTCTTCTTCTCTATCTTGGGGCTTCTATGAATGAGTTTAGCCCTAGCCCTATCTTTCAAAAGTTGTTGAGGACATCCAAAAACTTATCCCTAACGTCATCTATGTTCTAGAAAAGATGAGCTAGGGGCTACTCATTCTACTTCTCCTTGGCCAAAATGTCCCTTGCCAGGGGCTTCTACCTCTTTGACCTTGGACCCGACTCTTTGGGTACCTCGAGAGCCTTATACTTGTTGCCCGCAACAGCAAGAGGGGTGGCTATTTCCCCGGTTCCTTCCTTAATTGCCTTTAGAAGGAAAGCACCTATACATCGAGCACCTGTACGTCAGGCCCCTCTACGTCGATACCTTCGTCACCTACAAGTATGGGTTCGGACGAGGGGATAATAGCAACGAGCAAAGCCATGCTCAAAGGTACTACGGCGTTGGCTCATCCTGGATGACGAGTAAAATCCCCTGAGGTATAAACCTCGGCCACGGCTTGCTGGTCTCTTTAAGCCTTGGCTTTAGCCTTGCCGTCTTCCCTATCGGCTAACCTACCTTCGATGACTCTTGGCGTCGGCTCATCAAATCATCCACATACGAACAAAACACCCTCAGAGCCAAGCTCTTACCTATAGGAAGACCGATCTAAAGGTTACAAAAAGAAAACAAGGAAAAATCAAAGGAAACTACCACTACCATTTGTAAAACATAGCCGTAACCAACATGACTAAGGAAGTTCACCTATCTTATAGGCGTCGGATGAAGCACCCAGACACTAGCACAATAAACAGGTACGTAGCAATGAACTAGTACCTTCAACCCACTTCTCTGCTACAGCTTTCTTCATGCTAGGGAAGAGTTTGAAGATCGAACGTCGAAAATACCTTTTTACGGTTTCCACAACATTGATCTCCTGGCCACTTCTCAACTCCATGAAGGCCAAGATCTCCTTCACAACCTCGGCATCACTCAGACTAAGCCTCTTCTTACCTCTAATATGGACCATTCCGGTCCATCGGGTCTAGAAGGCGGCCTATTCAAGTAGCTCTACCATTACATATTCGTCCTGCCAGCTTTTGATCAAGTCGACAAGACTACAGAACAATTTCTTTCCTAAGCACAACTGGAGGTAAGGCTACCCCCCAACGCTCAAAGCCACCCCCTAACGCTCTTCTACATGTAGAAGTAGCAGAAGAGCTCGGGAGTAGCCCTTATCACCAGATATTCGCAAAGTGCTTGGAACACCTTCAATACCCTCCACCCATTCGAAGGGATCTGTGATGGGCTGCAGCGGTGGTAGTAAAAAAACTCTCTCTCAAAATGACTTGGGAAGAGGTGCTGCTTAAACTCCAGGCACTTCTCGAAAACTGCAAAGCGCTTCCCCAATAGTAAAGCCACCTATTCGTCCCTGTACGGCAAACTAATATTCTACCCGGGTATCCCTATGAGGAAGTTGCTGATGACCCAGCCGAGGGCAGAATCCTTACTTTTGTTGATAAGGCTGTCAGGCCCCTTCCCCCTACTAAGAACGTCAAATAAATCCTTAGTTGGAGGCAAGGGAATATATGCATACATGTCTCTAGGGATGGCATTGATGATTCTAGCCCTATCCAACGCTTTTACAGCCATCCTCGTAGGTTGGTCAAGTTATGCTAGTGACAACACTTCACCTTCCTGCACCCGAAAAGGATCACTCCTCCTAGAATCTGAACTGGAGGTAAGTTCCAGTGAAAAAGAATTAGTCTCGCCCTTGTTGGTAAACATAATTGTGATTGTTGAAAAGGAAAATTGAAGCTTCTAAAGAAGGTTTGAGAGTTCGAACGCGAACACAAAAATTATGACAACTAAGCAAAAAGATTGCAAAAAAAGCATTCTCTCTTTGTAATCCTTCTATTTATAGGAAAACCATCAGAGAAGCCGTACAGGTGGTAATGGGGATATGTATAAACACGAATCCCTTGGAATGCTACCCAGCAGACATGTAGAAAGCATTTCGATCGAACAACTACCTTTAAAAGGGCAAAAAGCATGTGGTTATATGCTAGTTTGCTGCAACACGACACCTATCACGTTGCATTTAATGCACAGAATACAAGTGAACAAAAGTTGCATTTTAAACTCCCCTTTAATAGGAAGCTTCTTCAGGGCCCATCCGATTTGCACTTAGTTAACATTATGAAAACATGACGTACCTATGTTCACTCGGTCCCTATCAAGTCCTATTCAAGCAAACTAGTCTATAGCATTGGAGCACTTTAGCACCCCTGCTCGCCTAACCTCGAACACTTTCAAACCGACAGACTAATGCCTAGGACGACTTACCACTTCAAACCTTCTCACCTCAAATCATCCATCACTTTGGATTTGTAACCTCATCACATCGGTATCATGGCATCGGATTGAACATCCTAGAGTCAAATTGCTCACGTCTCAATGGCCTATGCATTCCTTTTCCTTTGCCTCTTCTTCAGTAATGAGATTGCGATTAGGGGGGAAGGCAAAGTGTTGATAGGACACTTTAAGCAAGGACCTCTCAGGTCCAACCAAATCTGCCAAGCCTTGCTTTGTTAGGCTCACCTCTGTAGACCTCAGGCTTGGCCCTATGACATTGGCTTTGCGGTAATTTGGCAATGGCATGGCCATAAAATTGCAACTAAAAAAAGTATATAAAATTTTAAAAATTAAGAAAATAAAAGTACCAAATGTGAAAAAGAAAACAAAATAATAATATACTTAATTACATATACTTATATATAATTTGATGTATAATTTATATATATATGTCAATGTATTAAATCATATATAATATATATGTACATCAATATGTATAAAAATATTGGAAAAAAGATTGTAAGATAATTAAAATAAGTAAATTTGTCCAAAAAAATTTTTAGAAAAAGGAAAAAATATAGAAGGCATAGAAAATGAAAAAACTAAAGAAGAAGATTCGACTATTGGGGTTTAAGGGGGTGGGTGGTGTCATGCACCCCATACTTGTGGCCACTAATTACTCCTCAGCCTTTGGGTAGTTGGAAGTTTTATTTTTAATTTATAATTTTTTTAAATTTTCTATTTTCTTTTTATAATTTATTTCTTTTAATATATTTAATATTATATACTTTAATTTTTTTTAACATTTTTCCTTTTCTATTTTTTTGTATGTTTACTTTCTATTTTCTACTTTGCCTATTTATTTTATAATTTTGCATAATTTGTTTTATTTTTATATTTTATTTATAATAAAATATCCTTATTAGCGCATTGTCAACGCCACGCATCAGAAAACATAACACATCAAAACAACTTAATAATATTATAATAGCTCTATAATTGGATCTTTTATTTGAATCACTTAATCAAAATTAATTCTTTATTTGAACTTTTCAAAATGTTGATATGTTATTTAAATTTACTCTCCAAAATGTCGATACCTTATAGTGTAACCCAATAGAAAAATTTACATGATGGATATAATTTTTCCCCACCAATTACACTAATAAAATGCATAAATGTTGGTTTCTTTTAATTGTACATTTACATCCCTTTAAATGGTTAAGTGTTTGTCTTTACAAACATTCTGGTCATGTGTCCAATTCCTATCAAGTTAATCTTCTTCGATCTTCTCGCATAAAGTACTAATAATTAGTAACAATTGCATTACTTATTGTGCTATTTTCTTCATAGTTAATATTATGAAAATGATACATATTATTAAACAACATATCATTTAGCCATTTATATTGAAATTTTTTTTTTAAGCATTGCTAATAAAATAATCTTAAAAAAATATCATAAAAAATTATAAAAATACTTATCTTTATACTATAACTTTTTATTTTACCTACACACATATACATATATATATATATATATCTTGTGATATATTTCTAATGATAACCAAAATTTACAAACGTTTTATGTCACTTCCATTTTTTATAAACTAACTGTAAATTTCAATAATATTAATTATATACTCTAATAAAAAGGTAAAAAAAAAATTGTTCTTTTAATCTTTTACAAAGTGTATGTACCACAAGAGTCAATTCCTAAAAACTTTCTTATTATTGCTTACTAATAAAATCTTATATATATATATATATAATATAATATAATTATAATAACAAGGAGATCATTTCTACAACTAATCCTAATATTGACCCTTCCGAGTGTGGTCTATATCTATCCACAATGAAACTTATCTTGATTGTTTTGTATTTTGGAAACTCATTAGCAATCCAACGTTAAATAAAAAGGACATGCATACACAACTAAAAGAATAGGAGGTGTTGATATAATATTCAAAGGTCTCAAGGATTAATCTCTCTCTCTTTCTCCCCTGTTGTGTGGGGCTATGACCATAAGTTTTATGTCACATAAACCTAAAGAAGGTGTGTAAATATATATATATATAACTAAAAAAAAAAAAATCAAGCAAATTAGATCCATTATCGCTTATTACAAAAAGTAAGCAAAGTGGAAAATAGAGAATCTTTCTAAACTCAACCAAGATTTTTTCTTTGTGAAATCCCCATGCACACTATTGAAAACGTTATCACAACACTGCGTTTGTGTTTGTGCTCAGATCATGAGCTATAAAGCCTATAATTATACTAACGAGGAAAACTTAAAAAGAGTCAGAACCCCTAGTTGGCGCCTAGCATTTGCACGTCATGCATATATCACATGCTCTCAACCCCTTGGGCAAGACACCGACACCATTTATAGCCTACTAGCTTAGGCCCGGAATTTTCCCTCAATAATATTGTAAATATACTTCAATTGAATTCATTTAATTAACTGTTGCAATAATGCATGATTTGATTCTAGAATCGCTTAGTTGATTACCCCTTTCTTTTACTGAATTCTAAAATCTATTAGATTCACTTTGGTAATTAAAATTGTTCGGAGGAATTTGTTATCATATACTATAGTTTAGGGTTTGGTAAATGAAGGCAACAACCTATTCTTTCCAGCAACCAAAACAACCATCCGGCAACAATTATTAATCACCCTACGTAGTAAAAACGATATCTACCATGTAATGCAATCTATCTCCATATCTCATGTAGAACTAGCGAACCGCTCACTACAACTGAGTCAATCTGTCGGTCGTTTTCCAGAATAAGGAGAAGCTACTCGAGAAGATTCAACATTTCATGTCATGATCACTCTGATCTATTGACTCTCTACGCTCGCATTGTACGAAATGATGACTATTTGCAATTTTTGTGGAGGCCATGTGTAATAGTATCAAAGTACGAGATTCTCACCTACGATGCTTACATAATTTGCAGCCATAACGTTGATACGTGTACAACTAACTTGAAGGCACATCATTTAAGCACAACAAATTCACCTAAGGAGGTATATAAACCAACCGAGCCAAATCTAACAGTATAGACCTTGAGCTGGACACGAAAATTCAAATTCCAAACCCAGCTTAATTAATGCCCGTTTAACACTTAAGACCACTCGATCGATAAACACTTTATTTGACAACGAACATTATTTGTGATTAATATCAACTAACAGGATTACCAAACAACCAAGGGGGAAGGGCCGAAAGGAAAACGAGTAGATGAGTCTTAACAACCACATACATGAAAAAATCTTCTCGAGTGCAATGCCGTACATCCATCGGCAGTGCACAAAAAAATGCATGAAAAATATATAAAATCTAATCAAGTATTATGATATTGTAGCTCTCATCAATAGCTAGAAGGTACATTAACAATGCATATATCCCAAGTTTATATGGCATATGCGATAATGGTCTTTTCGGGAACAGAGCTCCCGAAATTGTTTTCAGATGAACTTTTTTTTTTTTTTTTTTTTTTTTTGGGGGGGGGGGAGTATAATATGAGGATTCTATCCATGTTGTATAACTTATTCCATTGATGGGGAGTTTATGTTCTGAAATAAACATGCTTCCCTTTCATCATGTATGCAATCCTGTTGTTTTGCAAATAGGACAAAGATTCTTAAGCTTTAGCCACTGCATGATGCAGTTGATATGGAATTCATGGCCACAGTCCAATATACCAAGATCATCCCCATTAGCATATTCCTCCTACAATGACAGAAGAATCAAGACGGAAGTTGGAAAATCAGTAAAGCAAGCATATATTTTGGCACCACATAAAACTGCAGTGACATCATATACATCCAACCAGTCGCCAAACTAATTTATTTTGACATCTCAAATCTAAATAACAATAATAATGATAATCGCCTAGCCAGCTTTTTATACTAGGTTGTTATTTTGATGCTAACAAGATAAATCCATGGATATGAAATCTCACTCACCTGACAGATACAGCAGGGTTCCGAATCCATCAGGGACATTTCATCATTGGTTTGCTTGCTCTGCTGTTTTATGCACCTTAAAATGGTCTCCTCATTCAGTCCGGTGTTCACATCACCAATGCGTTCTTCCAAAGCCAGCAACTCCTGCACATGAAAAGCAGAATTAGCGACATGTGTCATGTTATTAAACACTGGAACACTAATCGATGCCCTTACCTCATAAGACATGTTATCCACATCGAGGCGCATATCTCTATGTCTGTCATGTATTTCAGCAAAGCCGTGATACAAGATCGGGTCAAATAGCATATAGTCCTGTTACAAAGCAGCAAAAAAATTACAAATAGTTATCCTTATCAGTAAATTTCTCCCACCTTTTTCATGCTGCTGAAATTGCAATTTAATTTGAACCTATGATAACACCAAAAGGCTCCAAATCCATCCTATGTCACAGTGCAATTTCCAATATTCTTTTGTCTTTTTTTCTTTTTCCTTCTCAGTTACTAATTCTCACGTATATCAAGCGAATCCAAAAATTCTCCTAAAGACAAAATGGCTTTCATGCAAACCCTATTTTAAAAGCACCCAGAGTATTGTCAAGCCACAATCATCCTTAGGATAGAAAATTTATATAGAATAATGAAATAAAAGAAGAAAAATCTGAACTACAGGATGGCTGATTATTAAAAAAAAAAAATTACAACTGACATCTAATAAAAAATTAACTCAAAAATATTAGGTCTTCACAGAATATTGTATAGTAAAAAATTCAGGCAGCTAAATAAAAGAGTCAGAACCAAACCTCAGCTCGTAAATTTTCACCTCTGCGCATGGCATTCAACACATGACGAATCTGAAAAACAGAAGAATCAATCGAGGCATACAACCAGTTGGTAGCAGAACTAGAACCACCATTAGGAAGTACCCAAGTTAAAAGTAGATGAGACAAAAGGCAGGTAAATAACACCAGACCAGTTGCAAAATCTTTCATTCATGATAGCCAATTATGCCATCCATATATTATATATGGGACCTGTATAAGTATATGGGAAGACCCCAACCAACGAAATGCTAAAGCAGAATGATTTAATTATATAGGCTTAGAAAATGTTTCCTTTGACATGAAGTGCCCAATTACTAAAATAGAGGTGACATCATAGGGATACACCTACCCTTTGGGTTTAGTGAATGAAGCCTGGACTTGATTCAAACTGGGGAGACACCCAAGCGGTAAATGGAGACAAACTGTAAATTCATTAGCAATATATCTGCAATAGATGATCCAGCTTGACCCATTTTTCAACTATGAAAACAATGCTTTTTTCATAGTCAACTGTCCCCAAGAAAATCCAAACTAATTCTTGTAGACATTGGTCTCTCTCCTTAATCTTCTTATAATCATGCTTCCAAAAGCCTCATAGTATGACTCATTAGTTCAATGCCACTATAATTCGCACAGTTCTGTATATTCCCTTTTTTTGCTTTCACATTCAGTAACAGTCCCTTTGTTCTTAAATTAGTACCTGAATGCTTTCTCTCCACCGATGAGGCATTTTCTTATTCTCAAGATCACTTTAAAAAAAATTGAGTCATACAATCCTTCTTTATCAAGGCATTTTGGCACTTCGATTGGGATGCCATTTGGTCTGACTACCTTTCCATTTTTCATCTTCTTTGAAGCAGCTTTTACCTAATGCTTAGGTACTCAGATAGAATGATAGATTTCCAACTCCGAGGACTTACTAAGCTCTACTAAGCGCAATAATTGACAAACTTATATTCACAATAAGTGCTTCAAAAACAAAGAGAGTAGAATACTGATTTCTGCACAATCTATTCTTCTGAAATCTGCATTTTACCAAATTTTTCAGTTAGAACCATCGAAAGAGCAAGGAAAATTTTGGTTAATGTTTACTACAAAATGTAATATAGCCATCTCATACAACTCAAATACCAACAAAATAGCTCTCATTCTCTCTGTTAGAATAGATTGAATATATTACTTTTAAGGGTATTTTTGAACTTTCACACTAGTATTTTTGAACTTTCACACTAACATTATATAATACGATATTTTCCTAGTGTTTGTTCAACTTAACACTTTTCCTGACCAAAAGTAATAGTCATACAAATTATCCAGCCACTCAGCCGGAACCTTCTACTTCAACCTGCCTTTACCAAATTTTGCAGTGTCTTCCTACATGCATAAGGAAGAGAACCTCACCTGAATTAAGAAATGGCCATTAGTCTAATATGTAAATCACTATCAACAAGCAGTCCATGAATTTGCCAAATACAGCTAACAATTAATGAACCCCGTTTGAAAGGATTGTCCACCTCTGAAACCATTCACCTTACAACCTTCACTGGAAAAGAAAATTGTTCTTTATGGACAACTTGGTACAACTATGCAGCCTTTTTACAAAAAATGCAAAGGTTTGGCTGCATACAAATGTGTGTTCCCTCACTTTGCCCCCTGCCTAGCCAGGAGCACCAAATGAACCGCATGAGCTTCTTGGTGTTACAGTTTGCATACAAGAAATATGTGAAAGCTTCATAAAAGCATTGCCAATTACAGCAACAACTTTTCATTAGGAAAGAGCTCAAACTACTTAAGGTGCTCATCCCCAACAACAGTAACATCTGGAGCATGGGAAGCCTAGAATAATTAAATCAAACACCAACCAGACTGCATATTCCATGATATTCCTTTCTCATCAGGTCAAATCTTCCACCAGATTAAAATTATTGAAGGCTTGATATAAATATTGAAGACTCCTCCCCACATCAGCCATTCAGCAGAAGATAAAAATTCCACCTTCCATATCTTAAAATGCATTAGCTGATGAAATATGTATACTCTGCAGCATGAATCCTTTTACAATCATAAATCTCCACAACAATTTTCTAGATATGCCCAATAACTCTATAAAAGAATCGAATCCTAAGTTCCCAATTCAAAGAAAGACTTTTCACCACTCTGCATTTAATGGATGAAACTTCATAATCAACTCAATTTTCCCCTAAGCATCTAAAATGGGTTATAACCATAGAGGCTAAGGACCCACCTCAAAAGATCATTTTGGTAGAAAAACTTGTAGTTGCCATGCTTTGTTCAACAGAGCTCCAGGGACTGAGAATGTGATTCCAGTTCGCAAGTTTGTGAAGAGCCCATAACAGAACTATACAGACTTCAGGGTCAGAAATTGAGACATTTTGTTGATCGGATGTATCACATCTTTGAAAGGAGAGGATAATTCCTTTTGGATGAAAGTATACTCTTGAGTATTCCAGTATATTTTACTCTGCCTCTTTCTAGTAACTTCTTATTCTCAAAACACACAAAAAGTCTGACAAAAAGAACAAGATTCGTAAAGTCTCCACATCAACAATAATTCATATTGCAATATGAAATTAAAACTATATTTCCTTGCTTAAGTTTTAAAATGGGTTTATTTTATCCAACATGACATAAGAGAACAAGACTTTTGAAATCCCTACATCAACAATACCATCCCCATTTAATTACCTTGCATTACATCCCATAACCAATTTCCTGGCTACAAGTGAAGAAGAATCAAATATACAAATAAAATTACATCTATACATAACATATCAAATGGTAGTGTTATCAAATTCAACAGACAACTGCAGCACCAATAGAAGGTGCAGGCTTGTGTATAAAATGAATATTATTTTTAATTAAGCACTTCTGGATAAGGCAACAGCATATTATATCTTATTGTCTCCATAGGGGAAAGGTTATGGCACAAAATTTTCCTCGAGACAAATTGTTTATAATAAGGTATTTCCCTCCACAAAAATGCTTATATGATGTATTTACTGAATTTTTGCACATGATAAATCCACCTGGAGCACTGACTTCATCACCTGACCAGATGAACAAATAATATTCAAATATGAGTGTTCATGACGCCAGAATGATGTCCCTCTTCTTATAATTAGTCTTCTTGCATCTAATCTCTCTAGCTTCAAATGTTTGCAAACAACAAATTTGGAAAACTAGAGTACATTTTCAAAGAATCGATCATCTCTACATTGGTGTTCATTGCAAGAGATCAGATGACACTCTATTATCACCTTCATTTGAAATATACCACAGTACCATTCTTAAAATAGTAACAATTTGAACAACTACTGTATGTCATGCCTAGTTTTACAAAGAAGGGCTAGCCTGGTGCACAAAGTGCTTGTCCTCACATTTTTTTCATAAAGGAGTTCTTTTCGCTGCTTGAACTCATGACCTATAGGTTTTCAGGGGAGCAATTTGACTATCATCCCAAAGTTCAGCCTCTTCTCCATGCCTTCTTCAGGTGCTGGTTAAAATCTAGCAGGTGGCTATTTGACAGAGTTTTGTTGAAATTCTATTCCTTCATATTATTATTCAGAATACTTTTGCAACAACTCCAGACTCAACACCCTTCTAGGTTTTCTGTGATTCAATTGTTCTCAATTCTCTTGTTTTCTTTCTCCATCCACCCTCAACAGATGAGTATGTCCCTCAAAAGCAAGAATGGCAACACTAAAATATCATTACTACAGAGAGAAAGATAGGGGATCAGGACTTTCAGAGGCTGGAGAAACCTTATCTATTCATTTTTTTATACTGGATAAGGAATCGGAGCTTAAAAGTGTAAATAAGTCTAGTCATGTTCTTGAATAGTCAACTACATGCTCGTTGCACTGAAAAAGAAAATGGTCCATGTAAATTTTTTCTCTTTTTTCCCAAATGTAAATTGTTAGAGGAATTGAAACTACAGGACTAACTGCCATTCCAGGTGGAATATATCATGTTATGCAAACTGTAGCCCATTGGACTAATGCAGATGAAATAACTAAATATCAATCATCTTAACTTAGTGCAAGATTATGACATACAGCATGCAGCAAATTTTCATAGACAACAATAGGACAAAGAGAACATAATAGTAAACGAACCTCGGATATAATGCGGTGTCTCCCCTCTAAAACCCTCAATGATTGTGGTAGACCTGGCACATCATCACCTTGTCTATCCATGAAGGATGCAGACCTTATATAATGTTGACGTAAACTCTGGTGGGAGGCTGTCTCTTGTGAGGAAGAAGAGGGAACTGATGATGGTGGAGGAAAATGACTGCTGCTTCCACCAGGTTCAGAGTCAACAGATGGAAACAAAGACCAAGGTGCCAATTCCATTAATCGCCGTCGATTTGGTGTCAGGTGTTGACGAGATACCCATGTAGGAGAAGTCCGGATGCTTGAACTTGAACTAGGCCCAGCACGAGTACTAGAAGGAAGACCACTAAGATTGCTAGTGTCTCCAGGGGCTAGACTCCAAGTTGTTGGATCATGAATCATATTTCTAGCCTCAGTAGTTGGTGCAACCATGGGATTGACAGGAACATTCCTATGAAGACTTCTGAAATTAGCTTCCTCCCTTGAAGCAGCAGCTACCTCACCAGCAACAAAAGAATTTGACAAACTGCCACTGCTTGAAGTGAAAGCCCCATTCCAGGGGAAAGCATGTGTACTTCTTGTGGAGGCAGCCGCATGCATCATATCGGAATAGGTTCGCAAAGCATTTGCATTAAGTAAAGGACCCATGGAACCACCAGATGGACTAGGTCTGCTTGACTGATGATGAGAGTAAGCACTAGAATGCCTTCTACTCCCTTCTGATGATAGGTCAAATGCAACAGAATCTTGTTGAGATCCTAAATTTCCTCTTCTCATGAAACTTCCTGGAGGAACTTCTGTGTTTCTTGTAATGCTCAAAGAAGGAAAGGGTTCAAAAGCAACTTCTTGAATGCCAACTCCAGCTCCTGGGTTCAGCTGCTGCATATAACCATTACTAGGAGAATTCCAAGAAGGTGACACAGATGAGTCCACGTTTGCTGAAGGATTGTTATGAGATAGACTACCAGGCAAAGGAACATTGTTGTTTTGGGAGATACAGCTAGAACTTGCACCAGGTTGTGACTGTCCAGAAGTACCTTCAAAAGCTTTTCTCTTGCATGACAATCCCCAGGTGCCCATAGAAGAACTCGAGCTGCCGCTTCTTTCATCCAAATGACCAGATTTTCCAGATGAACTAGGGGCGGAAATACCACTCTCAATTTCTGGAACACCAAAATCAGGGAAACATGGATCTGCAGAACCTGCAATTTCTGCCCGCCTACCACCATTATTACCAGCATATCCCATGCTTAAATTCACATTCTGAGATGTGAGATCCAAGTTTGCATTCCGCAGCCCAGAAGGGTTCCCAGTAACACGATCGCCATCAGAGAACCCAGGAAATAGGATATGAGGTGTTTCAAGTTGCCTTCTGGCTGTGCTGGGACCAGCACTGGAACAAGCACTTTGAGAAGAAGGATATATGTGTTCTACTTTCATCTCATTGCAACCGACTTCATCCCCTGAGTTTGATGTAGAACCAGGTTGCACCATATTCCAACTACCAAAGCCTTGGGCACCATGACTGAGTTCATCAACAGTTGATGGTCCACTAGAAGATTCCATGAAATTAGCCAAGACCACTTCAGGGTTTGACCTGTTGTTGACAGAATTGTGCTGGTTCACGCCATTATTTTGTGATAAGGGTCCCAGATCAACCTCAACATTCTCAGGGATCGAATTTATGGTGCTACTACGACCTTGCATTTGGACAACTTACTCAACCAAGCCTATAGACCTGTCTACCCCAAGCTACTACTGAGAGTGGCCCAAATGATCACCTCTCACAGTTTAGCACTCAGTGACGGTACATTGGCATAAAGCCAGCTTTAGAGCTGTCAAACAAATCCAGCAAAATAGTGTGAATGAGAAAATCTCAAAGTGACATTAAATCAAAATGAAAAGGGGCAATTAATCAGCCCATGTCTCCCTAGCAAGCACAAATTAGTTGTTCATTAGATTAATTCAATGAGGTATCACAACTCATCCCACGAAATTATGGGATTTGAAAACCCATAGTAGGTATATTAGGGGTAAAATCACAATGCACCTCTACCTTTTGCCTGCCTAACCATTATCTTGGCAACATAAGTGGCATAGTTAACACAACTGACACCTACAACTTAAACAGAATCCACTGCTATTAAGCCATCATGGACAAACTGCAGGGAACAAGCTGTGCACCCACATATGAGCCAACCAAGATACTCTTACTATCTTGTTTAAATCAAAGGCATTCCACATGGCCCCTAACCACCAAACACCACCCTCGTTATTCATATTCACAATGTATCTCCCACTGCCTTCTTAAAAAGAAGACTAGCTCATCCATAGACTGAACCATCAAGATTTGCATTATCCGAAAACAGAAGCAACAGTTCACATCCTTAAATTTTAAGATCTAATCTTTCTTTTTTGGGTAAATAAATTCAAGATCTAGTTAAAACAATTTCAACTATAAAATGGAAATCTTATCAAGCAAAGACGATTTCTGATTAATGAAAAGCAAATCGACTGTAGTTTGTTGGAGGAAAGAATATCCTGCTCCATATTCAAAATTCCTAGGTAAAGAAACACCTGCCGGGCAAGAACCAGCTCAGAGCTAGTTGAGGTACATCTTGGGATGTTTCTTATAACTTGACGGCTCCAGTAATTTGTAGTAGCAGCTCTTTCAGAGCTCCTTGTCATGTATTTCTTTCAATAAGGACATTCTATCTGTAAAGCCCAAACAGGCACAATTTAAAAGAACATAACAATTACCAAAACAGTACTACAAGCACATCCTATTCTTTTAGATCAATGAAGATGCCACTAACCAGTTCTGAAACTAAAATGGCATGACCAAGGGCCATGGTCTACCTTCAACCCCTCTATGCTAGAATCCTTTGACAAGCCAACTTAAGAGTTCTTACTCAGAATCCATATAACTCAACTCCTGCAATGGAAAAAAAAAATGGAAGTGAAACCTCTAAATTTTACCATAGCAATACTCAATAAACCTATAAACTCAAGTGAAGGATGGCTTGATTTGCACAAAATGCCTTCTAAACTATACAATTTAATGGCGGGGGAGGGGGGGAAGAGTACTTTCGTGTACAATATATCAATCATTTTCCTTGACTCTTGATGCTATCAATAGAAATATAAACCACCACAAATTAACAGTTCACACTTAAGTCACCTCCCACCACCTCCAGCAACTAACTACAACTGCTTAATAAAACTAATCGGAACTGGTTAATCCAACTGCAATCGATTAACACACTAAAATCTAGTAATTACAAACACAATCAATCAATCATACAGCAAGCGTTTTCCTCCGCACAACCCAATCGAACTGAGAGAGCATTAGAAGCCAAAGTGAGCATTTCTCTATACATAATTAAACAAAATATATCACCCATTACATATTCAACATCAAAATGCAGAACCCAGAAATCACAGGATGCAAAAAATATAAAAAATAAAATAAAATAATTATGAACCCAAACAATCTATATGCACGTAAGTATAAAAAAGTAGCAAAGTTAAGATTCAACAAGTACCTTTAAATGGATTCCACGATCCTCCTCCTTTTAACTTAATTATCAACAACGCAAACCTAAAATTAAAATAAAATTCTAAAACATTACATCCCCCGGTTAAAAACCAAAGGAAAAAAAAAATCTTTGATGCAAGATTGAACCTTTCTCTCTCTAAAAGATCAGTTAAAGTAAGAAAAAACACCCATATAAGTAACCGATCGGAGCAACGTTAAAGATTGAATCTTTGGCGAAGAAAACAAAAAAAAAAAAAAAAAAAAAACAAAGAGTCAAAACCACAAATGGGTCGGCGATAAAAATGGGTGTAAATTACTAAATGGATTGATCAGAAGTGTATCTAACACAATCTAAGTTTTAAATGTTTTTGCGTCAATTTTCGGTATTTTTCTCTTTTTTTTCCCTTTTTTTTTTTATTTATTCTTGTTTGAGGATAGATAATCTGAACATGACGAAAGCTACTGAGCAAATGTAAATATAGGGGGGTGGGGGGTTGTGGGGTGAGAGAAGATTGAGTGTAATTTCTCCTCTCTCTCTTTCCATCTTTTTTGTGTATATTATGGTTAGTGGGAATAAAACTGAAAAACACTAGAAATTTATTGGAAAAGGAAAACAAAATTGTTAAAAAAAATAAAAAATTATAGAAATAAAAATTTTAAGAAAATATTTTAAAAAATACGGAATATGAAATCACCTTCTTAAAATGAACTAAAATCGTTTTAAAAAAAATTAATGTCAATCAATCCAAAATGAAATCACTTCAATATCGTATATTTTATAATATTTTTATTAAATAATATTTTAGAGATTTTTTCTTACCTTTTTTTTTTCCTTTTCTCAAAATTTATCTCATCTTATTTTTGTTTTGTATTTTATAGTAAAAACATTTTTGAAATGAAAGTCATATCGCATGGGAAATTGCAATTAGTGAATTACTGTTAAGGATTGGAAATTCCTTATTCATTCTATATTATTAGCACTTCAAATTTGTAAAATGGGGTAAGATATGAATAGAATTAAAATTTTTAAAATAATAAAATAAAAGTGCGATAGCTAAATTTTATTGATAGATAAAAAAATATGTTAAAGAAAAGAAATAGTTATTCTCTTAATACTGATACTGAAAAAGAATTGCAATACTTATTTTGAGGTAACAATAATTCAATTGAATGATTATCCTAACAACCAAACGTATTAATATTATAGTTCTATAAAAAGCAACAACTATTCTACTCTGTTATTGTATTAATATTATAATTCTATTGAAAGCGATAATTATTCTACTCTATAAAGTAAATTAAATGTGTTACATATAAAAGTATTATCTTTGTATAATTTTTTTATAAACCTAATTAAATAATAGTTTTTTTTGTGATTACAATAAAAAGAGAGATATTCGAACTTTATCTTTTCTATTGAAAAACTAATATCTATACTATTAAGCTAAAAAGTCATTTATAACAGTTGTTCGGATGGTTATTAAAGCAAAATGACAAATATAAAAAAGGTTTGCTTATTATTTTTTTATTCCTTTTATGTATTGGAGAGCCTACTAAAGAAAGAATCAAACACAAATAAATAAAAAGAAAATTTGATATATTAACGAGTGTGGAACAAGTGCATATTAACTATTTATTTTAGAAGTAACCACTAATAAAAAAAAAAAAAGATATTCATCAAGCCACGTTATTGTGTTACCTGGCATAAGTACTTTGACTAATTTTTTACGTTGCATGATATTCGTACATCACAATTTAGCTTGATGAAAATGTAATGATGAAATTAGATCGTGAAAACTTTAAAAAATATTTAGGTTAATAAAAAATACATGATCTCTTATGCTACTTTTGCAAATAGATGGCTCGAGTTTTTTTTTTTTTCTAAAACATATAACTTGAGATTTTTTTTTTTAATTAGATATAGAGAACACATAGCATGTTCTCATTAGTTAAAAACTATTAGGTAATATAAATAATAAAATATTTTACTTAAAAAATAGAAAAACAAAACAGAAAAAGGAATAAAGCTATTTCTAGCCACCCCTTTAGAGATTGGCCAGCTTGGGTTTGCAACCCGGCTTCGACCCATTTATGTCTTCTTCGATTTTTTTTTTCTTTTTTTGTTTTTACGGTGGTGGGCCCTTCTTTTTGGGGTGGTGGCGAGCCACCCATCCACCATATGTGGCATGGGACGTATGACTCACCACATGGTCGTGGAGGCCGGCTACGCCTTTGCTTAGGAGTGGGGGAAATAGTTTCATTTATTTTTTCTTTTTTATGTTTTTACCTTTTTTTCTTATTCTTTAAATTAAAAATATTATTTTTATTATTTATATTATCAATTTCTTTTAACCAATGACAACATGCCACATATTTCCTATATCTAATTAATAAAAAAAAAAAGAAATCTCAAGTCATGTATTTGTCAAAAAATAATAATTCGGGTCTATCTTTTTACAAAAATAACATAACACAAATCATATATTTGTAGTTAACCAAAAATATTAAGAACTCTTTTTTTGAATCTTAATCCCATGTTTGGAATGAGAGAAAAAATTGAGAGGAGAATAGAATTGAGATTTTCATAATACTTTTCCTTATTTAGAAAAAAAATGAAAATGAAAAAATCTAGAAGGAATGATTTTAAGAGTTGAAAATTTCCCTCCCTTTTGAGGAAATCAAAGAGAAACTCAAAAAAAAAAAAAAATTCCTTACCCTTAAGATAGAAATACATCTGTGGATTGTAGGGACTTTTGTAGTATTTTACCAGAATAAAAAAATAAAATTATAATATTAATTTTCCTTCTACTTTAGTTTCTTCTGATTCTTTCCTTATTTAATTTTCTTTACTCTCTAATTCTTTACATTCTTCCTAGCTACTTTCCTCCTTCCATAACATAGTGTAAAATAAAATAGAAAGACAATAAAGGAAAGCAATTAATTAAGTTAAAGTGACACTCTGAAGAGCCTTCATGAGATTTTTATAAATAAAAATGGTCTTATCAATTTGATACACAACCTACATATTATAAGAAAAATAGTATGAATGGTTAGTTACTATATCTCTATATGTCGAATCCCAATCTATTGATGCTTATCAACAATAATCGTAGTCAGAGAAAACCTATCTCGATCATGCCTAAACTAATGAGCAAGTATGTTATAGGAAAATTTCCTTACGTAGTAATGGTGATAAAACAATCTTGCCTCGTGATACATTACATATTTTCTTTTTTCAATAAAAAAGATTATCTATTTTAGATTAGATATGGGTAAGTATAATATATGGCTTTATCTATAACCTGCTCTATTGGTATTTTTTTTTAATTTTAAAATAGAAGCCCATCCTCTAACATTCTAAGACTACCTTTATATTATACAGGTACCTTACAAAGTCTATAAATTTTCACAACTTAAGTGTGCCGATGTTTCCAAATATCCTATTTATTCAATCATATGAAGACACGTTATTGAAGAATTTAGAAAAAGTGACAATATAGGATCCCTTTTATGTAACATCGTAAATAAATGTGAGACTGCAAAATAAAAATGATAAAATAATATGTCTATAAAGAAGGTACATCTTTCTCGTGTACAAAATTTTCAATCTATTGGTTGACTTACTTTAATTATATGTTATGAAATCTATTATCGTAAGTTTACAATGTAACATTCATGAAAAATATATAGTAAATATTAGGCTAGTAAGAAAGAGGAAATAAGATAAGAGAGCTAGAAATTAAAACAGAAAGATGAGAAAAGAGAGAAACGGAAAAGTTGAAGTAGGAAAATTCTTTGTAGTTCTTAGGAAGATAGGATTGGGCAATTGCCCATATATTGAATTTCTTGTTTTTTTTTTTTTTTGGTAGAACCTAGAATGTAATATTATTTTATATTTATTATTATTATACTATTTAACATGTACCTATATACCTTATGTATATGTTACAAGATAGTTATTGAGTATAAAGACGTTTAATCTATACCTATTGCGTAGGAGTGTATTAAAAAAATTTGTATTAAATTAAAAACCTATCATGTGACATTTCAATATTCATCTTCAAACCTATCTAACTAAGCAAAATACTATATTATATATTATATAACATGATTATTTACTCATCCCTATTTCAATCCTTTCTTTTTATTTCTTATTTCTTTATCTTTATTTCATTTCATTTCACACTAGCTACGACTATCTCGTCACAGAGATACTTAAGACATACCCAATAAATATATTATGATATATAATTTAGAAATTTTGTGTTATAGTATCTTTTTAGTATTTCCCAATGAGTCAGCTCATAATTTTTGTTTTCCATAAAGTATGGGTTATTTTCAAATAGTCATGACTTTTCATATAAGAGTAAATATTATGAGTGTGAAGAATTACGTTGTTCTACGTTAAATGATTTATTTATTTTATTTTATTTTTTTTTTGTGGCTAGAAAATTACCTAGTGAAGTATTCTATTTCTTTTAGATTGGGAGGGTTCTTGGAGTAGTCTTTTATTAGATGAGGCCCACAGGCAATTCAAGTCTGATGTTCTCTTGTGGGGAGAGAAATGTGGGGTAATGTTACAATTATTAAAATGTTTCATCATTTACATTAAAAGCGGTTTTTTGAACAAAAATTTTTGTAACTCTTGGATATTACTTTTTTCCTATTATACCTCTTTTTTGCCCATCTTTTTTTTAAACAATATCTATGTTCTATTAACGTTTGGTCATTGGCTTTTTATCAAATACCATCATTGAGTTTAGAATTTAATTATGAAACAATACACTTTAAAAACTGAACCATGTATACATATTGAAACTATATCTTTTCATTAATATACATTTATGTCATTTTTTTCCCCATTTTTGTTATTTGTGTATTTTCATTATTAGCAGTACCTTTTAGCCATTTATAATCTTTTCATTTTTGTTAGTTATACCTTCATAATTAAACCTTTTGGGTTAATAACAATTATTATATTTTAATTATATGCTAGTGATATATCTTAATAAAAATAAAATTACTTATAAAAGAGGTAAAATTTACTTTTTACATGACTTATTTTTTAAAATATTTGAATAGAAAAATTACTTTCCTTACCTCCGACACTCCTCTCTTCTTTTTCTTCTTACTTTAGCCATCTCTTATTTCCTCACAACTTTCTCATTCTACCCTACGCTTTACATTTTCAAATCGCAACCCATGATGGTATTATTCTAAACTCTTTGGAAATAGACGGCAAATACTCCGATTCCAATAAAGTAGCCATAAAACAGTTTTTAATTACATTTATTTATATGAGTGGATATACTAAAGCAGAATTAATCTTCATGTTGACTTCTTTACAGCTTTATTAAATTTCAACATTTATTTAATTTTGGCTTTATGTTAATCATAAAGCATATATTATGCTAAATAGTAAATTGCTTTTTTAGTGCTGTCAACTCTATGCAAAATGACTAATGATTCAAACATAGAGACCCTAAGATGCTTGATCTCTATTCTAATATATATTTATATTCACATTCATGCGCTTTATTTGTGAAGGTAGAGATTTTTTATGACATTTTTTCCTAGCAATTTTATCTAAGGCCTTGGATTATGCATATAGTGTTATCAACCCTATGCAAAATGAAGAGTCAAATGATTCCAATATAAAAGCCGTTTCAAACTCTAATTAATATTCATGATCTTCCGTTGTAAAAGCAAAGAAATTTTTTTTCCTTGTTTTTAGCAATTTTATTTAGGGTTTTTAGTGTTATAGTCTTAATGTGGCACTTAAAAGATAGGACGTTGCAACTCACAACATGTCATTACCAAGTAATAACATGCAAAACATGCACAAGTATATCTATAGATATCCTTAAATACTACAAACCACTCATATATATTATCTCTAAACATTTACAACATGAGCGACTAATCCAAGTCTCACTTAACATCAAGCTACAACTATAAACCAACAAATGGAGTCTATTATGGCCCTTACAATAACTAATAACCACTAACAAAAACTACATAAGAACAATATAATAAATCACAACTAATAGCAAAGTCTAATCTCTAAATTCATCAACAAATACTAACACATCATACACACCACAAGTCTTAACCTAATATGTATTACATTAGACATAATCCATATCATCTCTTAAGTGGTGCACTAGATTGTATCCTAACTCATCACAATGGTCAATGTCATTAGTATTACCTGCAACTAAAAATTATGGTCCTCAAATGATGAGATAATTACCTAATATATGATACATCACAACCACATTCACATGAGCACTTTAAGAGTCAATCCCAAATGTGAGGAAAAAAACTTTAATGCATAAGTAATCCTTTATTATCTTTCATTTAAATCCGACAACCAATATATTTTCAATACCCCAAAACTTAGGATAACTCATGAGCACAAATCCCAAACTTATATATTTGTATTAATAATATTGTATGAATACTCGTTAACATCCTAAAGTCTATGAATCAACCAAAAATCTATCTAAGTCTTTTAGTTATGCAACTCTACTTAGGAAAGGTTGCATACCAATCATCAGGATACCATCCCAAGATTATTGGTACTCCCAATCCTAAAGTCCAGCCATATATACATAATACGCCCCTTATTAAGTATGATATAATTAAGCTTGTTCAATACTAGTTTAGATAAACACAAATGGTAAACATGATATTTACGTACTTATTATGGTCAGCATAGGTAAATCTTGAAATTCTTAAACTCCTATTCAAGGAATTATAATTTGTTAAGTCCTAACGCCTAATATCAACCTAAGTCATTAACCTAAATATAAGACTAATCTTTACCCATTTGCTTATAAGGAATTAATTGTTAAACTTGCTATATTTAATTATCTTATAATAGTCAAAATTTGAGTATTGATGAAGTAGAAGGAGGAAAAATGAAATTAAAAACATTAAAATTATGAAAATGAGTTACTATGTGTTTACAAGGAACTACGGCTCAATTGGTACAAGTTTCATCATTTGGACGATAAACTATGAGTGGAACAAGATCATTTTGTTCCCAAAGTAACATGCATCGACCAACTAGTTCATCTCTCTACTGTTCAGCCGGTCTTCCCTCTTAACTACTGTCTCACCAATTCTATCTATATCAGTAGACAGTAATGAGAATATGCAGATCTTACAGATTTTCCCTCTCATGAACATAGAGAAGATTCCTTTCAATCATTATAAATTCAAATAATTTTAATCCTTTAAAAAATATAACCAAAATCCTAACAACAAATCGAATCATTGTGAGGTTTTTAACACTTACTCGAATCTTGAAATTCTTGCACTTCTTGACCATTTTCGCTTACTACTCTATGTCGTTAATCCAAATTCTTTTTATAGAAAATACGCATGTTTCAACATCAAATGACAATAACACTAAGAAGACCAAACTCTTATTATTAAGTTTCAACACCATTCTTTTTCTCTCGATTGCCTTCAAACCTTTAAGTATTTCTGTTTTAAGTGCAACCACTATAAGATTCCAATCTAATATATCCAAACTGCATTGAAATAAAAAGAATTCACCACTTACCTTCACTTTCAAGTATGCAATTCAAAGGAAGAAATGAGTTTGTTGTAAAAGTTGTTAGGTGGGTAGGGGGTTGGATTGGGGGGTTTAGTGTAGAAAAACATGAGGGAGGGAGAAGAGGGAAAAGGAGAGAATATAAAAAGTCATAAATTTTCATATCGAGAAAAGTATAAAAAAGTCCTTAACCTTTACTTGTTTTTTTTATTGTAGTCCTAAACCTTTTTATTTTTTTTCCAAATCAATCCTCAACCTTTTTATGCCATATCATATTAGTCTCTCTGTTTGTTCTATTTACTCTTCCATTATTTTAATCCGATGTAGAATTTTTCAACACAAGACGTGTGACACATGGAGCCAAGTCAATGTCCATGTCATCACAAAACACAAACAACTTAATCCATTACGATTAAATAACCCGCAAATACAGAAATCAATGGTTATAATCCTCTCAACCAAAAACCCTAACCATAAGCAGTTTCTTAAATTGGGGGTTTGAAGCCCTAATATTCTCCATTTGATTGCAACAAAAAATCCCCATTTAAAGGAAACCTTAACCCTAAATCAACCCATCAATAATTATAGTACAAAAATAGTGGGAGAATGTCAAGGTCAATATGTTACGCCCCAAAGTCACGAAGTTACAATAATCCCACCATGTAAACTATTCTATGATAGTAACTGGCCTCGCAATACCTATCATAGACATGATCTACACAAGGCGTCGATGGCTCCTTACTTTGAAATAAACAGTTCAATTAAAAATTTTACGAAAGTTACAGTAAAAATTAAAGCTTCAAGTCAACATATATATATATATAATTACGTGTACATTACTGTAAAGTTCCTAAGTGATTGTACATCATATCATAACAATCAGCTGATTTACGTATCAAAAATCAGTCTTTCAGTCTTAAAGATACTAGTGAGACTCTAGATATACATTAACTATTAGGCAATTTGATCCTCATATCCCCAAGCTTCAAAAAGAACTAACCTCCGGATAGTTATAAGGTGGCATATTAATTGAAGTAATCAGAGATTAGGATCAATAAAAGGATCTATATGATTATCAGCAACTACAGCTTAGTAAGTTAAATAGGAGACTCATGAATGTATACAAACACAAACAAGATTATCAAGCAATTATTTTCATGCAATGTAATAAGTAAGTGTCATCACACAACATAGTCCGGTCCGTTGCGAAATCAAAGTAATTCCACCTACTCTAATCTCGGTTGAAAAGTTTTCATATTATGCAACAAGTCACAACTAAACCCAGGTTTGTACAATGAAGATATTTCTCCTCCTAAGACTATCCTTCGAACCAATGCCTTTACCTTCACCACAACCTCCTCTCTTATCACTTAGTTTAGCTAAGGATGAGGAAAAGACCAATTTGTTATCCAACGCTATCTTTTTCGAAAGTGTCGGTATTTGGTTGGAGAATCCCAATGATCCCCTAAAGGGTTACAATGTATGACAATTTAGGGTTTTAGAATCGATTATGATTAGGTTCAATTTAAGATGTTCAAACAATTTCACACCAATCTAGTCATTACAATCATCAATCACAACATAAATTCCAACACAAAGTTAGATTTGCAAACACATGCATACAAGTACTTACAATTATAATCATACACAATTTAAAGTCTCCGAGTACCCTAAAATAGTACTCCAAATACGGTAAAGTAATAAAACCAACTTACTTGGAATTCTCAGTCGCTCAATCACTTAATTGTAGGTTGGTTCATCTCCGGATATCCTATAATACAAATACATCTTTTTAGTATTTATACTTTGATGATACATTTTAAGTTATAATTCAACTCACTTCTCCATATATACCTATTATTTACTAATGATTCACTCTACATTTGCTAGAGATTCAGTTTCTGAATTAGATTCCAATTTTGGTTCTGAATTGTTTTTAACTACAAGGAATCCTAAATACGCTTGAATCCTAATTTAAAATTAATTACATTAAGCTCGAGTATTCTAATATCATACTGGGTCTTAATTTAGTGTTCTAACATATTGGGTATACTATAATTTTAATTTGTATATCGGATTTACTCTCGATGTAAGAAAATTTTACATTTTTTATCCAATTACCTAAAATTAATTTTTGTATCAGTTTTTTTTGTATTGATATGATTATTATATTATCCAATTTAACCTATTTTTTTATATTTATTAAAATCTCAATTTCACATATTCCTAAATTTCCTATAATTACCACATATTTGCAATATTAATTACAATTAGCACTCCAAAGACTAAGATTAGATTTCCACATCAGAGATTAACATCCTTAAGCATCTAATTACCTTCTAAATCAGTAATTAATCACTTAATCTCTTAATTAAACCAAAATTACCCATTTTTTTCATTATTTTAGGGCTAAAAATTTACTTAAAATTTTCAAAAATTAATTTTTAAAAAATGGCTTCATAGCACTATTCTATATCACTTAAGCATTCTATAGAAAAAAATTGAACTCCAAACTACACTCCTAAACCTATTTATTTATAATTCTAATCATACTCAATTTTGTTTAATTTCTTAAAAACTCTATATTGATAGAAGTGATTAAACTTAATCACTAGTTTTCCTTAAATCTACATACAATAAAATATCAGAATAATAAATTTCATAATTTTTTAGGTATAATAAACAATTTTAATGAATTTTGCAAAATCGGAGGAGATATGAGACTCACCTAGTTCGAAAGCTTTTTGGTCTCTAACACCGGTTTAGATATATCAGCTGGTCCAGGTGGTGGGTTTAGAGTGAGGTGGTGGTAGTGGTTCAGTTTCAGGTGATGGTGGTGTGTGGGTTCAACCTTCTTTCCCTATCTACACAGATTTAGAACAAAATTTCTAACACTCTAATTTTTCCTCTTAATTTCGATTCTCTCAATTTTTCTCAATTTCCAACTAACCAAATGAGCTCTTATGGGGTCTTGTAGGAATTATTGTGCATTAATTAGGATAAGACAATGCCCATATCTCTTCTATTTTATCTTTTTTGTTACTTGTTTTTTATTGATTAATTTTGGTTTCTTACTCCCCTTACTACCATGACTTGATCTAGTTCATTCCCCCTTTCCTTGATTTTTTTTTATTTTTCCTTAATTTTTTATAATTTTCTTTAATTATTTAGTAAATTTTTAACTAATTTCGAGCAATTTAGGTAATTTCACGTATTTCTACCTATACGTAAATACATGTAGGGTATAAGTAAACATTCCTAAATATTATTTAGATTATTCTATGATTTTTAGTATACATATAATTTATCTCTAACGATTTATTAGTTATCAAAATGCATTTTACGCACTTTCGATAAATAACAAATACTATACTTAGAATTTGAAAATCTTATATTCTCTTATTTTATTACTTATTTTCTTAAATTCAAACTTACAGGGTCACTTTTACTAATATTTCTAGCTTTAGTTTATAATTTAGGTTTAATCGGATCCTTTAACTGATCACCCTAAACTTTGTGTACTAAGTTCGATCCTACGGTTATTTAACTTATCTTTAGGGCTTAGACAGTAGAAAGGAACTACTAACACTTATGGAGAAGAGAAGATGTAGAAGGGAGTTTGAATACTATAGATAACTCTTTAATGCCAAGCCCTATGAGCATTGTAAAATGTTATTGCGGAATAGAGGTGCATAAGTCGACTTCATGGACACGGAAAAATCCAAGTAGAAGGTTCATGACTTGCCCTTTTACGGAAGGAGGGAGGGGACAACTATCACAAATGGATTAATAAAAAATTCTTTGAATGCACAAAGGAAGTTGTTCTTAGTTTGCTTGATGGGGATGATGTATTGGAGTTAAAAGAATTGAAGCACGATGTAAGGCCTCTAAATGAAAAACTCTAAGCTAAGAAAAGATCAAAGTTGCTCTTTAAGCATGCCCTGCAAGTTACATGGTTCATGGTTAGTGTTATGGTGCTACTCTAGTGGCTTATTGCAATAGATGAGCTTAAGAGAGACTAATATGATATGTCCACATCGGATTAAAATAATGGAAGAGTAAACAGAACAAATGGAGAGATTAATATGATATAGCATAAAACGGTTGAGGACTAATTTAGAAAAAATAAAAGGTTTAGGACTGACATAGAAAAACAAGCAAAGGGTAAGGACTTTTTTATACTTTTCCCTTTCATATATGAAACTACATGATGCTGATTGGACCTAAATGATCATATCGTCCCTAAAGTTTAGAACAAATAACCATATTGTCCATCTTTTACTAATTATAACACTTACTTGAAAAAGTCGATTGTTACACTTTGAAATCTAATTAAGTTTGTTTATAATAATGGATATGTTTTTAAAAAATCAATCTTAATATTGGTTGTTTTGTGTTTTTATTAAAATTAAACCTTCTTTTTTTTTTTGTTTGGACTCTTGTATTAACGACTATAAGTTTTAAATTCTTAATCTTATATTGAAGCAAATGTAATGTTAATAATTAATCATGTTCTTAGTGTTGTTGACTTTACGCAAAATAGTAAGTTTGATGATTCCAACATAGAAGCTATAAGACATCCAATTTGAATTCTAATTCATATTAATATTCGTGTTCATTAGTTAAGGAAGTAACCATTGTTTTTTTATTTATTTGTTAATGATTTTATTTAAGGTTCTTGGTGTTAGGGTCTTAAATGCTAATCAAATTTATTTATACAAATGGAGATATTGAAATAGAATCGATTTTGATATTGGTTTCTTTGTATGTTACATTTGCATATATACTAACTTTTGAGAGGTTTCATCTATCTTAAGATGAAAAAGATATTGAAACCAGACTTTTTGTTTTAACATTCTCATTATGATCAAATCCTTAATAAGCTTCTTTTACCACAATTTCAAAAAAAAAAAAAAAATCTTATTCTAAGCTCCCATATTCTATATATATTTGGAAATACCTTGCCATTTTGACCTAATTTAGTGGGTCTAAAATAGCATCCCATGATTCTTTTTTAGATAAACCAAATATTTGTTTAAGGTAAATAGAATAGTGTAACGTTTGTTATTTAAAAAAGAAAAAAATAAATATGTGTAATATTTTTTCCTACTTATGGTGTTATCGTTTAGCATGGCATTTAAATTTACACTTTAAATTGCAACTTGTCGATAGGCTATCTTAAACATGGAATCCTAAGTCTAAGCTAACCTTTTTGAACCATTGATTGGGCTCCTTAAGCACAAATTGAGCTTATATGACACTGAGTCGAGCTTTCTTAGGCTTGGCAAATCTTGCTAAGCACCTATGACAAGTCTCTATTTTGATGAACGACCTTGTTAAGCCTCAGTTTGTGTTCTTGAAGCCCAGTTGACCTCTTAGAAAGCTAAAGTGAGTTCTTAAAAGACAAGGAAAGTTCACATATTCAATTTAGAGAATTTAAGGCAAATCTGAGGATCGTAATCCACCATCTACATGTGGCACACCCCATATGCCTGTAAATACTAGGCAAGACAATAGATTTGGGATCTTAAAACCTTTTCTCTCAATACATTATACATTTTTCTATCAATCAATGCCTTTGTTGACTTAAGTGTCGAAGTAATCACACCAAAATTATCTCTAAAGCTTAGCTTACGTTTGCTACTTGTATAGATTGCCTTCAACTATTAGCCTTCCATTGAATTGAGCCATTAAGATTTTACGTTATATGTTTTAGGAAGTTACTGCTACAATGTGTCATCGTGATCTCCGTTCCACTATACCGTGCACAATTCAATAAAATTGCACCTTTTTAAAAAAGTATGGAATCTCTATACTCTAAACCAAAGTAGATTCCTAAATTTTGAAAACAATTTGTGAAATCTTTGATAAACGACAAGTGCACCGATCAATTTGGAGTATATGGTGAGCACCCATTGTCGTATTTTTCTCGTAAAAGGAAAGAAAATGGTTGGAAAGCTAGCTAACTAACTTCTAGACTATTATAGTTCTACTCTAATCTAAGTGAATAAAATTAAATATTCTCAAGCATGACATGCAAATAAACTAAGTAAGAAAGGAGTAACAACAATGAAATGAGACATAGATTCCAGCACATTTCTGGGCTACGAGAGATGGATTTCTTTAAAATCAAATAAAAGGGATATATATAAGCAATCATTTGAAACAATAGTAGCCATGCTATTAAGGTGTTTAGAGAAGTCTAAACATGAATTTTAGTTACACTTACAAAATTCAATCAACTTTCATCTAATGAATCCTAATGTAGCATAAGCATTGTATGACTAATCTCTCATCTACATAATCAACTAGTTACTAAAGTCCTATCATTACTTAAGTAATTGTGTTAGAATTAATTTTTCATCCTAATCAATTTTAGGTTGAGGTGAGTACTAGGATTTAAAACTTAATCTGCAAACCTTACATTGTAAGAATTAAGATTTCTAGGTTCTATTAGGATTGTCAACAACCAATTAAGATAATCTTGATCCCATTAGGATAACATAGAGCCTTAAATCAAAACGTGTGAACTGCTACTTAGCTATGCATTAACTCGACATTCATGCTTAATCCTAAATACCTTGGAAATAAGTAAAATTTCATGTTTACATAACCATAATATAAGAATACTAATGACTACCTTCATTTCATCAAGTTCATAAGAAAACCCAAATACATATATAACTCAATTATTCACATTCAAGGAGAATATTCAACATAACAAATAAACATGTGAATGTGAATGTGAACATTAACATTGTAATAAACATGAGGATCTATAGAATTTATAGAATTGTAGCTAGTGCCCAAATGCTATAGATGGTGGCATCCGGATGCTAGACACATGTCAAGCTCGCCTTCTTTTCTTTAATGAAACACTGTGTTTAATCTTCAAAGGTTAAAACCATTATTAGCCTTTAAATGGTGAAGCTTCATGCCATCTGATTGCTACTTAATTTAGTCATTTTTTGGGCATTAGACATCTAGACTCCATCTCTTATAATGTTCAGATGCCATGTCCTATCTCTTATGTTCTTCATTTCCTTGTGTTTTCTAAATGGATGCTAACCTCGTGGACTTGCAAATTTAATAAAAAACAACTAAGTTTTGTTCAAATCAATCAAAACACATTCAATTCATATAGAGCTTAGTTAGGCACTTATATTAATTCATTACATGCAATTTCTTCTCACATCTTCATAATTTATATTGTTTTCTAACATAATTACATGTAAAAATGAGAAAATTAGCTATCATAAGTATGTAGATTTATATACTTATCACCATGGTTCGAACATGCAACACCTGCAATTCTCATTCAAATCTTAATAATAACAATCCTATGGTAGAACAACCGATTGCTAAGCCCATAGCTGGAACCAATAACCAAAATAATTAAAACCTACCCCAATACCTAACAACTAGCCAGAAACAACCATAGATGATTGTGATTGACATAAAATGTTTCGCTTATCTTAAGCAACTTTGTGATAACTTAGAGGCAAAAAATTGAGAGTTAAGGAATAAACTTAATGTCATGTAACTGAAGAATAATCTACTACATTCTATAGATGATAATATATCTTAAAACAATAATCTACTACTAGCGACTAAAATTAAGTCCTAAGTTCTCCTAGTAACAACTCTAGAAGCATTGCAAACTCACACTCTTATGTCAACTTTAAGTAATCAATAAGCTCCTTCAAAGGCTAACTTACACCCATTCCTTGCTATTAAAGAAACCAAAAGAGATCAACCAGTTCATTCAATGCCTCTTTAAGTTGAAGTACAACAACCTTTCAAGAAAATTTGCTATACCAATCTCTTTTACTAAGGAGATTGAATCCGAAGTTATGTTGCCTACCATTTTCCTTTCGAGCTTAGACTCATATGATGGAATTATTAACCTTAATAACCATTTAAACCACTTTTAC
Source organism: Lumnitzera racemosa (assembly GCA_024138005.1). Taxonomy (NCBI): domain Eukaryota; kingdom Viridiplantae; phylum Streptophyta; class Magnoliopsida; order Myrtales; family Combretaceae; genus Lumnitzera; species Lumnitzera racemosa. Next base: position 15,710,972 of record JAMXBC010000011.1, on the reverse strand, counting down.
CTTAATGAGCTTATATTGTTGTAGAGATGTAATCGCGTGCAATGCTTTGCCGGGCACATTGAAGAATGAAGCTCCAATACGGTATAACATATTAAAGGTAAACTCTATAAGTAGTTTCACCGAGCTCACTCATATGTTTTGACAACACTTTTCAGTAAGTAAGGCATCGATGAAGAACTGTTTTTCCCTCTAGCTAATCAAACAACCTAAGATGAGCCTATCCAAGATTATCTTGCTTACTTAAATGCCACCATGATTGACATACCTAATATCGATATGAGTAATGCTACACATGCCACTATTAACGGTGTAAAACCATCTGGTAACTTCTTTAAGTTGTTGTCTAAGCATCTACCTAAGAATTTTGGTGAGTTATGAGAGAACGTCTTCGAATATATCATTATAAAGGACATCATTAAAGCTTAACGAGAGGCCAAGCAAGATAGGGTAGGTAAGAAAAATGATAAAGACCACAACTCGACTAAGGAACACCTTAGTCCTGAAGGTAACAAGGGTATGCCTTAAGATAGAGATATAAGAAGGAACGAATCTAACATCCCCTCTTATCGAAACCATACCCCTTCAAATAGATCTCTATGCAAATACTCTTAGAGATTAGAAACAAAAAAAAAAAAAAAAAAATTGTCCTATCTTAAGAAAATGAAAGGCAACCTTGCTACCACAAGGTTATTGAGTGCAACACTGATCAGTGCTGCAAGCTGAAAAATGCTATGGAAGACACCATTTGACATGGCTTCTTTGGAGAATATGCCCAACAATGTCATTAAGAGGCCAATAGACCTACCTCATGGAGGTGCATCGAGCCTAAACAACCCAACATGGTCGTTTCCAACAATAACAAGACTCCTAATGGGATCATGTATCCCCTTGTAGTTAAGGTCATCAATAAGAGGAAAGTTTATCATCTAACTCTTTTATACATGTTGATACATGATTGGTTTTACTTCTTTAGTACCCTTAAGGTTTACAAAGTTCTTCTACATTTTAACTTACTTTCTACAAAGAACAACTACTATGGAGCTTTCTTTACACTCTTAGGAATATAAATTAACTAGCTTCTTTAAACAAGTCGATGGGATAACTCAACAGCTATGTGTTCTTGTTAGTAGATTCATACTCAAATATAAAGATAGGTACTATTCTCAAAACCTAGGTGCTCCCCCATACAATGAACCCTCTTATCATTGTATGTACATTGGAATGCTCTGGTTATCAAAATCATGATTCTATTATTTATTTGAATGTATAGAATTGGTAAAATCGTAAGCTTATAAAGCCATATACTAAAATTCATCATTATACCAAAAGTTTGCACTTAAATGAATGTACATCCATTTTAACTAAAAAAAAAAAATCACAAAATTATAAACTCGTAGAATCGTATAGTTGACTCGCGATTTTAATAATTATGCTAAGACAAATATAAACACTTTCTAGTTATAACCTTTAAGTACTCATTATAAGGTCAATCTTTTGTTCGCTGTGAGAAAATAGAAACACTATTATAGAATAAGACCCTGCCCTCTAATCCCATGTACTTCCAATAATTATCCAACTCCCTTAGTCACTTTAAATAACAAAGGAACACCATTATGGAATTAAGCCCAGTCTTCCAATCATAGGTGCTCCTTATAAGGTAAACCCTACCCTCTGGTCACTCTATACAAGGATACCATTATGAAATGAGGCTATAACCTCTAATCTTAATGAGGGTACTCCCAACATGGTTAACCTCCATGGTTGTTATAAGTAAATTAGGACATTCTTGGGATAACCTCACTCTATTTTGGTCATAACTCAAAGATATCCCAACAAGGCAAGTCCCCTTTATTATACTATTTTTGACACCACCATAAGATATCACTAGCCAATAGCCACAAGCAACATTAGCTAGAAGAAAAATACAAGCACTCGAAAAGGAAAAAAAATATGGCTCAACACAATTTCTGGGTACCTAAATGAATTGCAACGCTGGTTAAATATCCTTAGTTTTGCACTTATAAGTAGATCAAGCAATTAAATAAGCATTATACTTGCCAGAGTAGGAGGAGGTGGAGGAAGGGAATCATTTATTAAAATAACTTGCCCTTGGTTACGATATTGGCTTGATCTACTTCAATTCCTTTTACTCAATCTTCTTGTTTAATTATTTCAGGCTCTTTTTCCTTGCCAGGGAAATCCAACAAATTGAGGTCTACATTGGAATACTTCATCCTAACATTCTTTTGTTTCTTGCATGCCATTAGTAAAAACATTGACCTAAATCTCTAGCCATTTGGTACTATCAATTATCTCATCTAAGACCTTCTTTCGAATGACATTGGGAATTTTATCACCTTATCCTTTGGCTTGCTCTCTTGAGGCTGCTAATGCTTTAACTTCTCTTTAAGTTGCTCGATCCAAACTTTATGTTCTCTCTCTTTCTTGTTAAGGGAGTGAATAATTGTCTCTATCATTGTAACAACATCCTTAGCTTCTACTGATTCGAACTCTAGTGCCTTTATTTTATCTCATAACTCCTTATTGTCATGATTAGCTTATACAAGCTAGGATAGGAGCTTATTCTCACTTTTGGCTTTAGACTCAACTTTTGTTACCACTTCTTAACTTCAACCTTAGTCTTTTGGACAAACGCTTTGGCTATAGCTACCCTTCAGTCATCCTCAACCACACTTATGTTGGCTTCCTAATGCACCTTCCAAACCTCATCCTCTATACCTTGCACTGTCTATAATAAGAAAGTTTTTGGGTCTATAATGCCTTCCTTAGGAAATTGTGATGATGCATTTACAATCTACTCAAGCTATTGATACAGGCTTTAACAATATGAGGACAAATACCAACTTTAGGCAAGTGCACTTAGTTAAGTTATAGTATAATACAGATTTGAGTTCAAGTTGTCGATCCCACAATGAACCATGGAATTTGAGTAAACACTAGATTATTAGCAATTTTCCCTAAAATTTCTAATTATTTAACATATCGAGTTAATTAAATAATTATACACAAGATAAAGATAATAAAATATAGAAACAATAAAGAAAATAAATAAGCAAGCTAAATAAATAAACAAGAAAATAAACAATGAGATTAATTTAAATTAAGGAAACATGATCCTTAGTAAATGTGTTATTTATTACCTAATTTTACATGAATTTCAATCTTAATTGCTCTTTTGGATTGTGAAGATTTATAATGTAAACGAACCAAACTTGAAACTCTTAATTAATTCTTAATCCTAACTATATTCCATGCAAATTACTTCTGCAATAAAGTATCTCGAGATCACATTAAAATCTTGAATCCATCTAGTAGATTACCCTAATTTGGAAAAATCAAATAGCTAATTACTTAGTCAATTCAATTACTTCTAATTGCATTAGTCCATCTATTATAAGAACTTGCAAACTCTATAGTTATTCATATAATAATTCATTAATTGGCTACATTAAATTAAATATAATATAAAGCAATGCAATTAGATCATGGAACACAATATCATAGATTGAAAAGAAAAACAATTATCACATTAAACTAAGGTTCAATAAAAGGTTCACTAAGAACAATTAATTACAACATAAAATACAAATAAAAGAGATTAAGAAATATGAGAAACCACTGTACTTTACCCTATACAAATATTCCTCTGAGGGCTCTCTCGAAACATTAAGCCTAAGACTTTATATATAGGTCTTAGACTAAGGGTTACAAAAGAAGTCATCCAAAAATAGAAGATTTGCAACTCATAGCACATATATGCCCTAAAATATGACTGTGATCTTAGGCATGTTCTTCTTCTTTATGTACAACTTGTATTTTTCAATGAAATTCCTTAATGAGAGGTACATAAGCAGGGTATACGGTTGTGTTCATGCACATGTTCTTCTTTAGACACTATTTCTTATCTGAAATTTACTTCGTTGAGTAGCTCAGTCAATGTACTTCCTTGTTAAAGCCCTAAAACATCATAAAATTGCCCAAAAATTTATTGAAAGCTTCAAAAACAGCTACAATTGAAATAAAAACTAATTAAGCTCCAAATCATCAATAATAATCACAAATAACAGATAAAAATATACAACATTACCCTAAAATATATGTGCTAATCGAGCATTATTGAATTCCGCCACACTTAATCTTTTACTTGTCCTCAAGGAAAACAATCAAAACAAAACTTTGAGAAGTTTAACGATTGCTCTTATAACATAGAAAAGTGCATCCTCAATTCGAAGGGCTCCGTAGTTTTTATCAAAAATCACTCTTTCTTCTTTCATTAGTAATGCCTTTAAAATAATTAAGTATTTAAGATTGAAGAGATATAAAATCTCAACAATCAATCCAAATAATCCAGAGTTAGCCTTATCACTTAAATAGAAACTAAACTAAAAATCAAAATAAACATTAACAAATTAAGAAAATGTTATGTGAATTGCACTACTTTAATGCAAGAGGAAAGAAATCTTCCTTGTATCATTCTTGTTACAAAAACTCAAACTGGATGTATGTTACATCAACTCATTCTTTAATTGTCTCCTTATTTTATATTTTTGTTGGAAGGCCTTTTCTAATCCAATTCAATTTCTTTAATTAAGCACTATTTTGTTGGCTATAGGAAAAAACCTTACTCTTCTAATGGAATAAGGCTGATCCATGCCACCTTAACTCTCATATTAGTAGTGAGAAAGAACCTTGCTCTTTTGAGAGACAAAGGCTGATTCTTTTCCAATCTTAACCAATCACCTTAGGTTAGCAATAAGAAAGAACCTTAGTTTTCTAAGGGACTAAGATCGATCCTTACCAATTTTGTATTTTGTTTTATTTAAGTCTTTCTTTTGCCTCCAACTATCTAGATTTTTTCAAAGACTTCAAAGGACAAGCCTCATTTGTTCATCTAATCTAAAACAAAATTTTAGGAAAAAAAAAAGAAACAAGTAACTATCCTTTTTAAATTAAGCTTAGAAATACAGATAACTAGTCCTTAATCTGTCAATATTTATCTTAATCCCCAGCCTAAATTTAAGCTCAAGTAATAGGAAACTCTGGATCATGGGGATTTAACTACTATTTAGCAAAGTGAACTAAGATAATAAAAAATCATAGGTTAAACTAGCAAGCAATATATATAGGGACATAAATTTCTAAAGTTATTTCTAACAAAATTAAGAAGAAAACTTAAGTATGTGGTATTCAAACAAAACATACTTATTCATATATATATAATTCAGTATCTCCTATTCTTTCCTTACCCTACACTTAAATTGTACATTGTCTCCAATGTACACCATTATGAAGGCATAATGTAATTAAAGAGGGAAAAGAAAAGTTGAAGATAACTGAGACTTCCCTAGTTTTTTGTTACATTGACATTGATAATTTTGCTGTCCAGATCTAAATCATGCTATTTAAAGTTAAAGGTTCCCTACAACATAGTAAGAAGACAAACTAAAAAGGAGAAAGAGTTAACAAGTAAATAAATAAATAAATTACTACTAATTCTAGCATGTCAGCTATTGTATTCCTACAAAGTTTTCAAAAGATCCGAATAAGTGCACCGAGTCGTCAAAAGTAAAAGTTAGTCTAAAATTATTATAGTCAACTAATAAAAACTAAGTCTTTGGTAAAGTAAAGAAATCAATCCTCTTCACTAAAGGCATCCTCCTCTTCAACTTCTTTAAAATCATTTACATCATCGAATCCTAGATAAGGGGCGATGATGGTGGAAAAGGGATATGGTGGTGCTCCAAAATTGCCTCTACAATTGACTTTGTATGCTTGAGCTTATGTTCCAGCATCTTTTGCTTTTTAATGAGCTTCCCTATCATCTTTTTAATCTTTCCCAACACTGAAGAGTGAAGATCTTAGTTATTGGGATGATGATAAGGGCCCGTCTCTCTCTAGCACTAGCGACGAGGCATTGGTTGCTTCATCTTAGAATTCTTCCACTTAGGGTACCAGAGGTGTTAGCGAGAGATTCATTGCATTTATTGATTTAAGGTTCATGGGGGTAAGGAAATGGGCCAACTCCATCGAAGGAGGTGATCAAATAAACTAATTCCCTTTATTAGCTTAGTAATGAAAGGTCTTGCAAAGATATATTCGGCTCTCCCTTTGATAGCTTCGCTTCCAAAAAAGAAAGCCATGCAGACACCTAAATTAATCGGGCATTGTGTCACCAAGCTATGTAAAAAAACAACATCATTCAGATTTACAACCCCCTACTACTTTTCCACCCCATCATACTTCTAGCTAAGCTCTAGTAAATAATTCTTAAAACAGGATATCTCAAGGTTGAGGCTTTAGACTTACCCGGATTATACATCAAGCTACCAAAGCTTAACCTAGCTTAGACTTGTGCATCACTTACCCCTATTAGTAACTTTACTGATAGGTTATGGTACTTAACCGTATGAATATAATCTTCTGAGTATAGGCTACGGACCACTGGTATTTTGTCGAATTGCATATATATTGGCTACCCCTTAACTTGAAATCTCATAGTATTCTAAGTCTTGTTTTCTATATGATCGATATCCAAGGTGAGGGTGCCAAGAACCTCTAATGTAGGCTCCTTATGTATAGGCTCATCGATAGTTAAGAGCCTATCTCAGTGTCTTACCCCTAGGTATCTTTGTACTACTATTTCATACCTAACTTTTGCCAAATTATCCCAACTCACTATTGCATTCTCCCCAAATCCATTCTTACACAACTTATTATAGCGTTTTCTTTACCATACTAGGGTATCATGCGACACTACTACTCACGCTATCTTTTCTAACAACTTATTTGACTCGAGGCATGATCTAAAATAAGTAAATTAATGAATTCATATAATCATGTTTATAAAAAGAAAAGAATTCAAAGATCACTTTCGAAAAGAATTGTTGAGGTGACAATTGTACTTGTCACAATTCAATCGATTCTACAATCCTAATATTGTAACACCAAATTTTACATTAATACAAAATCATGAACCGACTTTTAATAATCAAGAGCACATGGAACTTTCACTAGGGTGTTCTTAGTTCATAATCTTATAGAATCTAATTCAAAGCATGTTAATGGAATTCATGTTTCTACTATAGTAGTTGAAGCATAATTAATCCAAAAGTGTTTCTCTAGTTTTAACATATAAACAACATAGATTTATCATTAATGAATAAGAATAAATCAAGAACAACTCCTCTTCATCTTTTTCATAACAAGCACTCTATATGTTCTTCATCTCCACTTCAAGATCCTACTTTTAGGAAGGATTTTTAACTAACAATGTAACAGCAACAATTTGTGTCGTATACATATTCAAGAATCACTCCTAAAATTAAAGATCATCACACCTGCAAGTGTCTCACGCTTGCATCAAAACTTAACAAAATAATATGATTTCTCTAAAAAGTAACAAACGAAACAACAAAACTACGTAGAGATTGAGTTCTACATATCTTAGGTTTGTTGATTTTAAGTAAAAATTGCAGCAAGATTGCAAGGATAGTGAGCTTTAGAGTGAGACAGTATAAGAGAATGTAGTGTTTTGGAGAGAGAGTGAGAGTTTAGAATGAAAGGGAAAGAATTGCCTATTATTTTTTAACCAGGGAAAGAACATGGGTAGGACTATAGGTGTGATCGTGGCTATGTTTTCTATCCTAACATGCATGCTTTCCCGTAGATGTAATCATAGGCATGATCCTAATGATGATCTTCTCGCCTTTTAATTTTCTTGCTTGCTATGCTTCATTTTATTTATGAGAGGAACACAACCGTGTTCATGGTCATAAACTTAGGTCATGTTTCCCTCTAGCTTTTAAATCCGTCAATTTGTGAATTGTTTTATTTCTTCGCCTGAAAACACTTCTTGAACAATAGAAAAAGGCGATGAATTAAATTTCAAAAGATCAAAATTCAATTGGAATGCAAATTATTGGGAAGACTAATTTATTCTCAAAAGCAAAAATTAGTTGCAGATTTAACAACTAACGACTTCATCAAAATTGAAAATTGTTCATGCAGGGAAAAAACCAACGATTATTCAAACAACATTAACAAGTCAATTGAACTCAAGCTAAATAACAAAGTCTAAAACAATGATTATTCAACGAAATTAAAAAAAAAAAACCTCGAGTTGCCTTCCAAGAAGCATTATTGTTTAGCATTGTTAGCTCAATAATTTCATCCTTCCTTCAATTTTTCTTTGTCCCATAAGTCTAGGATTTGGTTTAGTATTTCCTGTTAAGCTTCCTTATTGCCTTTTTATAACCATTTTGACTAGCTCTTACAACTGATTTTTTAAATTTTTTATCATGCCTCTACATTTCAGATTGTAGCTTTAGTGGCTTGGAATTAAGCATTTAAGCTATTGATATACCTGTTTTGTCACTCCTCCAGGTTTGGGTTCTGATTTTGAGCTTAAACACTCTTGTTCTACTACTACTACTAACCTCCCTATGAGAAATTGGGGTGATTTCTACAACTTGGATTATAAGTATTAATAAAAGGGTTATTTTGCAGTCTATTAGTAAGAAAGCTAACTTCTTCCACGTCAATTGGTGTCTTGTCTTGCACTACATTCACTAATTTCATCATCCCTTCAATCTTCTTACTTAAATTGTCAACTTAGGCTGTTAGAGTAGTAAGTGAAGTAACTTCAAATTTTCCAGCTACTTTCACCTTATTTCACACATTATCTTACTAGGAGTTATTGATGACCATACCTTCCATTAGCTTTTGGGCCTGATCTAGTATTTTAGCACTCAGCATTCCTAAAGTAGTGGCATCGATCATATACCTAGATTGAAACCATTATAAAAGATTTGAATCTGTATCCACAAGGGCAAACCATGATATGGACAACATATGAGCAAATCCTTAAACCTTTCCCAAGTGTCATACAACATTTCTCCATCAATTTGGGCATACAATGATAAGTCATTCCTAAATTTGGCTATCTTGACTAGCAAAAAGTATTTCCCTACAAAGTTTCTCAACAAAATCTTCACATGTAGTAATCGATCTTCTAGGAAGCGAGTTGAGCCATTACTTGACCTTACCTTTAAGTGAGAATGGAAATAGTATTAGCCTTATTGCATCATCGATGACTCCATTAATTTTGAAAATGTCACAAGTTTCTAAAAAACTCGATATGTGGTAGTTCAAATCTTCATCAACTAAACCATCAAATTAGACAAACTACTCACCATTTGAATCACGTTCATCTAAATTTGAAAATTGACTACTTGAACTACAGGTCCAGTAATACTAAACTCAACTTTAATTGCTTTTGGTTTGGCGTACCCCATCATAGTTTTATTGACATCATCATTGTTCACAACCATATCTTCTAATTCTTCCTCTTTTGAATTTAAATTGAATTAATGGATCTTAGTTTATCAACTCCATTGCCTCACGCTCTCTCCTACATAAAAGACAAGTAGTCCTCTCGATTTCAAGATGAAATTTGACAACATCTATTCTGCTATTCCTAGTCATATACTGAAATAATTCAAAAATGAAAGACAACAAATAAACAAAAAATACCAAGAATAAGAATGATGAAATAAATAAGAAAAATATGTTAAAATAATTGGTAAAAACAAATTTTCTTAGTATCCTATTTAGTTTTACTCTTTTGTCTCCTTAACAACGCGCAAAAAACTTGATGTGAGCTCTAATGGTATGAGGACAAATAATACCCTTAGGCAAGTGCATCTAATCAAGTTTTAGTATAGCATGGATTTGAGTCTAAGTTGTTGATCTCACAAGAAACTATGAAATTTGAGTAAACATTAGATTACTAGCAAATTTTTCCTTAAATTTCTAATTATCTAACATATTAAGTTCATTAAATAATTATAAATAAGATAAAGATAATAGAAACAATAAACAATCAATAAAATAAACAAACAAGCAAAATAAATAAATAAGAAAATAAATAATGAGATTAGTGTAAACCAAGGAAACATAATCCTTAGTAAATCTATTGTTTATTACCTAATTCTATGTGACTTTCAATCTCAATTGCACTTTTGGACCATGGAGATTCGTAGTATGAACTAACTACACTCGTGTCTCTTAATTAATTCATAACCTTAAGTATACTCTATCCAAATCGCTTTTGCAATAAAGTATCTCAAGATCGCATTAAGAACTTAAATCCCTCTACTAGGTTGCCCTAATCAAGAGAAATTGAATACCTAATCGCTTAATCTATTCAATTACTTCTAATTGTATCAGTCCATCAATTACAGGATCTCACGAACTTTATAGTCGATTCATACAATAATTCAATAGTCAGCTATATTGAATTAAAGACAATACAAAGTAATGTAATTAGATCACAAAAACATAATATCATAGATTGAAAAGAAAAACAATTGTCATATTGAACTAGGGTTCAATAAAAAATTCACCAAGAATAATAAATTATGACATAAAAATAAAATAAAAGAGATTAAGAGACATGAGAAACCACTATACTTTACTCTTCACAAATGTTTCTTTAGGAGCTTTCTTTGAATACTAAGCCTAAGACTCTATATCTAGGACTCAAACCTAGGATTAGAAAAGAAACCTTCCAAAATAGAAGATTTGCAACTCATAGCATGTATATGCCGAAGAACATGATCATTATCTTAGATGTGTTCTTCTTCTTCATGTGCAACTTATATTTTTCAATAAAATTCCATAACGAGATGTATACGGCCATAGTAAATGGCCGTGTTGATCTATGTTACGCCCCGAAGTCGCAGAGTCGCAACAGTCCTACCGTGTAAACCATTTTATGATAGCAACTGGCCTCACAGTGCCTACCATAGACATGACCTACACAAGGCGTCGACGACTCCTCGCTTTGAAGTAAACAGTCCGATTAACAATTAAACTACAATTATGATAAATAGTGCAAATTTCTAATAACATGTACAATATTATATATATATATATATAAGTCCACAGAGCTTCCCAGGAAGTTTTACATAATATAACAGTTTACTAGATTACAGAATAACTACTAGTCTTTTATTCCTAATTACATGGTCACTCTAGTTATACACTATACTAAGTAACTTGATCCTCACACCCCCTGGCTTCCAACAGACTAACCTCTAGGTAGTTGTAGGGCAACATAGTGCTTTGAGTGTTCAGAAATCAGAACCTGCAAAAGAATCTATAAGGGTATGAGCAACTACAACTCAGTAAGTTGAATTGGAGACTCATGAATGCATACAAGCACAAACAGGGTTAACAAACAATTATTTTTATGTAATGCAACAATCAAGTGTCATTGCACAACGTAGTCCGGTCCATTGTGAAATCAGAGAAATTTCACCTGCTCCAATCCGGGTTGAGGAGTTTCCATGTTATGCAGCAGCTCACAACTAAACCCAGGCATGTGCAATGGAGACCTCGCTCCTTCCGCGACTACCTTCGAACCATTGACTTCACCCTCGCCGTAACCTCTTCTCCTGTCACTGAGTTCGACTAAGGATGAAGAAGGGACCATTTTACAATCCTGCACTATCCCTTTCAAAGGGGTCAGTATTTGGTCGGAGAATCCTATAATCCCCTAACGGGTTGCAATGCATGATATTATTAATTATTTGGGGTCGACTAATATTAAATTCCATTTAGGGTGTTCAAACAATTTCATATCAATTCAGTCAGTCACAAAATCACTTACAATACAAATTCAGCACGAATTCAGATACATCAAACACATGCGTAAACTACTTACAATCACAATCATATACAAGCCTAAGTCTCCGAGTACTACAAAACTAGTACTCTATTATAATAAGCAATAACCCAACTTACTTGGATTTACTCGATCACTCGATCCCTTAATCGCAAGCTGATTTTGTCTCTGGATGTCCTATAATACAAATAGGTCTTTTTACTACTTAAAATTTACGGTTTCATATTCTAAGTTATATTTTAATTCATTTTTGTCCATGTATGCCCATTACGTCATAATAATTCGTGTACTCTATTTCGGTGCTAAATGAGATTTTAAACTTTGATTTTTAAGCTTGAAATATACTCGAATCCTAATGTGAAATTAATCACATTAAGCTCGAGTGTCCAAATATCCTATTGGGTCGTAATTTGGTACTCTAAACTATTTAGTACACGCTAACCCTAATTGCGGTATTGGATTTATTCCCGATGTGTAAAAATCTTACATTTTGAGACTTTTTCTTAAGATTAAATGTCATTTTCAGATTTATTATTTTTCTGATTTCTATTATAATATTACCTAAATAACTCTATTTTTTTAGATTTATTAATTTACAATTTCACATATTACTAATTCTTATATTATTTACCTAATTTCCCTAATTAATCATACTTAATTCTCCAAACGCTAGGATTAGGGTTTCCCATCAGAGATTAACATCCCTAAACATCTAATTAAGATCTAAATCAGTAATTAACATTCTAATAACCTAATTAACCCTAAATGACCCAATTTTTCCATTATTTTAGGGCTAAAAATTAACTTAAAAATTTCAAAAATTAATTTTTAAAAAATGGCTTCATAGCACTATTGTACATCATATGAGCATCTTATAGAAAAAATTTGAGCTCCAAACTACACTCCTAAGCCTATTTATTTTCGGTTCTAATCATGCTCGGTTTTGAGCGATTTGTTAAGAACCCTATAATTGTAGATGTAATTAAACTAAATCAATATTTTTCCCTAAATCTACATATAATAAAACCTCATAATAACAAATTTCATAATTTTCTGGGTAAAATAACTAATTTTACAAAATTATTCAAAATCGAGCCATTTAAGAGACTAACCGGTCCAAAGCTTTCTGGCCGTCCAAGCCTGGTCCAATGTTGTTGGCCGGTCCTGGCAGTGGTTCTAGTGTAGGGTGGTGGTGGTGGTTTAGTCCCAAGTGGTGGTGCGTGGTGGGTTTAGCTCATGTGCCTAATCTGTACAGTTTTCCCTTTTTTTTATTTTTTGAATTTTCTCTCGATTTTTTCAGTGCTCCTATTTTTTTCAAATGCTAAACTGACCAAATGACTTCTGAAAAATTTTCCCTTATTTATAGACTTTTTTTTGTAATTAATGTGCATTAATTTGACAAGACTTTGCACAAATTCCTTGATTTTTGGCTTTTAAGTTGTCCAAATTTTATTGGTTGATTTTTCTTTTTCTGATCTACACCTGCCACGACCTAATCTTGATTAATCTTATCATCTTTTGATTTTTTTTTATTTTTATATAATTATTTTATAATTTTCTTTAATTATTTGCTTAGTTTTTGACCAATTTAGGTAATTACGCGTATTTTTATCTATACGTAAATACATGTGGGGTACACGTGAACATTCTTAATTATTATTTTGGTCATTCTAAAATTTTTAGTATACATATAATCTATCTCTAGTAATTTATTAGTTATTTCATTACACTTTTCGCATTTTCGGTAATTAATACTTATTATGCTTAAAATTTGAAAATTTTATAGTCTCCTATTTTATTACTTATTTTCTTAAATTCAAGTTTATGGGGTCAATTTTACTAATATTCCTCTCAATAGTTTATAATTTGGGTTTGATCGGATCCTTTAACCGATCGCTCTAAATCTTGAGTTCTAAGTTCAATCCTACGGTTACTTGACTTGGCTTTAGGGCTTACAATCTATGCATTCTTCTCTTGACACCATTTCTTACTTGAAATTCACTCCATTGAGCAATTCGGTCAATACACCTACTTGTTAAAGCTTCGAAACTCTATAAAATTGCCTAAGAACTTATCAAAAGCTTTAAAAACACTTATAATTGAAATAATAACCAATTAAGCTCCAAATCATCGATAATTATCATACATAGTAGATAAAAATATACAAAATCACCCAAATAATATATATGTTAATTGAGCATTATCAGTTACCTTTACCTTATCTACCCTGCAAGTATCATAAATCTTCATAAGGAACAAGCTCATTCGCAACACAAGTAAACCAATGATAGTATTACGAGTTTAGAAATAAGTACCTCAAAGCAAAAAAGGAAGGCAGTTACGTTGTATACTCTAACATGTATACCTCTTCAAATTTCTCAACAAACAAAGCCCTAATGTCTCATTAAAGCTCATATTTATACTTAGGTAGCACATGCCCCTCAAAATCTTGTGGTTTACCTTACTGTGTCCAAAGCCTCTCTCTCCTAAGTATACACTCCATTTGAAACAAAATTCATGACCATGACACTTCAGAGTATGTATGTAGGATGAAATCCAAGAACCATTGGCCTCATCTTGCTAGTTGCTTGGTGGTTCGAGTAGTCCATAGCTATCATCTTTCTAACCAATTCCTTGCTTGGAAGCTTCGGTCCTTAGTGACTTGCTATACAACACATTGATGACTTTGTCTGTATGAGTAACTTTAGAAATATTCCTGTTATCTTGATCTTGTAGTTGTTTCTTGATAAGCTCAATTTTCTACTCCTCTACCTAATTTTTTTTACCTTCAACCTTGTATTGGAGTCATTCTCATATCAACATAGTTTATCTTTCTTCCCTTTTGCAATAAACTTTGTGCCAAGCACGAGCCTTTAAGGGACCTTATCCCCTTAGCATGACCAAATGAATAACTTCCCTAATGCAAGCCCAAGTTAACATCGCATAAAGTTACCACAAGTAAATCCCCTATCTTCACTATCTTTGAGGACTTCCTCCATTTTAAAGTATGTAGAAATCCCATTTTTGCCCCATATATTTTAGGGTTTTTTTATTTCATTTTTTATTTTATAAAGAAAAGGGTCCTAAATAAAAATACAAAAAATTGAAAAAACAGAGTTAAAAATAATAAAAATTCATAAAAAATTAGTGAAAATATAAAATCGAAAGAATAGAAAATAATACAAATTTAAAAAAAATGATAAATGTTCAAAAAATAATACAAAATGTTTAGTAGAATGAGAATATTAGATTTAGAATAAATTAGCATTTTAGAAAGAATTAAGATTTAATGAGTGCTTTAATTCATTAAGATCAATATTTAAGAGATAAGAGTACATGAATTAATTTAGGCTATGGCCTAATTCGAATAACTAACCCAACTATTATTAAGCTTCATATACAATTTGTTTGCAAGTTAAAACATGATATGGGCCCATAGCCCATCTAGTATAACACTCAATCTTCACATTAAAAAAGTTAGAGGTCTTAGGTTCGATTCTAGATATATGCATTAAATGACTTTTTTATTTTTGCCCATACGCTATACCATGTATCAATCTTAAAGGGCTACGTATTCTATCATAACATGTGGCACATTTCTACTAGTTCTCTCAGTGGACGTGCTCGCTACATAAACATCTCCCTTATTAGAGAATGGACATGGAAAGTGGAAACCATGAACTTGTATTGTTGCCGTTTTCCAACATCCTATTTCTAAGCTCTCTTTTGTCCATTTTTCATTAGGATCAATACAAATCCTTAAAATTTATGTGTTTTTGACATGGAATATTGCTAATTGAGATAAAAAAAAAATTCACTAGATTCATTCATTTGTCCATCTAAAAATCTACGTGAAAATCAGAAAAAATCAAAACTTAAAAATCAAGTTCTTGCAAAGTTTATCGAATCTTTACTCTTTGGCAAAAGTTGAAGCTTCTAATCATTATTAAAAGTAATAATCCCATCTGCCAGTAGCTAATATCACTAGAATTGTGTTACTTTTCCCTTGTTTGAAGATTACCGAACTCTATGGTCATTACCAAATTCGCCATTAGAGTACTTACCAAGCTTAATTTGAGTCTGGCAGTTATAAATAGCACCCTCTAGTCATGGTTTCAACATGGAACATAACTAGCTCTCTCTCTCTCTCTCTTTAACTTATGGGTTTCTTTCTCTCTCTCTCTAGAATGGAGATCCACTCAAAGCTTATCGAGCACAGTTAAGCTATCCAAGGGACTCCTCATACCTCTAACATTTAAACCTAAGTGATTTTGTCCATTACCATAGCTTCAAACTCAAGCTCTACCACCTTTAACCACTAAACACTAACCACTACATAGCGATTGTTCGATCTACTACATCCATTATGTAGACACCTATTTTTTGCCCTTCCACAGTCTTAATTTTTATTTTTATTTTTATTTTTTTATAAAAAAGAGTCCTAATTCAAAAGATAACAAAAGATTAATAAATAATAATAATAATAAAAGATATTAACAAATAATGAAAATACCAAAAAAATAAGAAAAGGAAAAATTATAAAGATTTCGTAGATTTTTTAAAAGTAATTTATATTAGGAATAATTTGTTTAATGTTAGTGTTAATTTTAGTTTAGGGATTCAAATAGTTTAAATATAATTTAATGGTAATGGATGTTAAGAAACAGGTCAATGGCCTAACGAATAAGCAACGGAGTACTTGGGTGGATTTAATTAGAAGTCACGGGTTCGAGTCTCAGCAGGCACCTATGTCTTTATTTTTCTAACTTCTAACTTTGCAGAAGCGAGACTTAAATCAGTTGAGTTTAGTTAAATCAGATCTGAATAAAATTTTGCAATTTGAACGTACACAACCCGAGATACAGCACCAATCTAGACGCCACACACATCTCCTCACCCAGAATCCGATGCATCTCCTCGTCTAGCATCCCCTGTACAATACGGCCTGAAATTATGTAGCGGCTACGACAGCGCCCCCACTCTCGTCCGCATACGTGACAGTCATCAACCCATCCTCTATCACACCAACTGCATACATAGCGACTGACCCCCTGCCACATCCTCAATCCAGCGATCTACAGCAATCAATAATTCGTGCTCAGGCCGAACTAAATTCCTGCACGATCAGCACGAACGATGCTGCACCGCATATGCAATCAGTCCCACTGCGACAGGAACGACAACACGACGTAGCAACCAGCCATGCAACGGAACGGTAGCACGACGACGGCAACTGGTAAATGGTCAACCCTCCACTAATCTGAAATCGAACACGAGCACTCCCCTTATTACACAATCAGGTAAGTTTCGTTAGTTAGATAGTTTTGTTAGTTAGATAATTAGTTTTTTTTTTTATTATTATTGCTTATTATTTGATTATGATTATTATTGTTTTTATTACTATGATATTAGTCCCTTGTTTATTTAATATAGTATATGTATATGATTGCATTAGTTTAGGAAATCTTCAGCTATTTAAAATTATACATACATTAGTTTAAAAATATTTAAGATTAGCTTTTATATTAGGTATATTCCCTGACATTGTTAATTCACTTAGGAGGATAATTATTAAATAGAAATAGTGTAGATGCATATATATATACACACATATACATTCGTCTAGGATTCCTTTAGAATTAGTTTTTTTTTTTAAATTCTCACATTGGAAAATATTTTTAGAAACAAAAATTAACAAAAGGAAAATTTTTTACAAAAAGATTATAGTGTTTTAGGGAGTTTTTTTATCACTTACGAGTTAGGGCCCTTTATTTATTTATTTATTTATTTTTAATAAACTGAATTAATTAAGAACGTAAATCTTGTCAGTTTTCAAAATTAAAATAAATTAACACACTAAATTTTTTCAGAAAGAACTATGATCCTGGCTAGCGAGTACGTAGGCACCTTCGGGACGACGATAAAATATATAGAAACTTAGGTCCCTCTTTTTTCTCTCTTTTGATTTTATTTATTTATTTATTTTTATTTTAAATATTATAATTAGAAAAATAATCCTAATTTCGGTAAATAGATAGTAGTACCTGTTAAGGGTTTAATAGGTTAGCCCCGAATTTGGAACTCTCTGGTTCTTTATTAAAATTGAAATCAAAGACCGGTAGCTAAATCGTAACTAATTCACTCAATTGGTTAGGGTTTCTTTTCTTTTCCCGACTCCAGTCGGGTGGCGACTCCAAAAATAATTTTCAATAAAAAACCAGAATTTCTCAATTTCTTTAGTCGATGATTAATATTAAATGGGTTAAGGTTTAGTATTGATTAAGAAATGAGAAATCAATTTTAAACAAAAGAAAACCGAAAAATCAGACTCTATAGTTTGGCGACTCTATAGTTTGGCGACTCTACTAGGGACCACTAGAAGGCTAGCTACTAGAAGTTGCCGAAAATAAGATTATTTAAAAAAAATAGAATAATAAAAAATAATTAAAAAAAAGAACTTAGGTATGTTATTTGATGTATTTGTTTATTTTATTTATTTGTTTTTTTTTTACTAACATTTTTTTGTTGTGGCAGTTTATTTAAGGGGGAATTTTGGGTGTTTTACTTTTACTTTGTTTTCTGCATCATAAACGCATGTTAGACGTGGTCAGAACTAGGCCGTCTTAGGACCTTAGGAGGGGGGCCATTGTGTACACTTCGGATGTTGTGGGGTAACCACCTTCCGGAGTCGATCAAGCTACCCTACTCAAGTTCAAATGTGACTACAGAATCGTTGCTTTGAAAAACTTAGTAGTTGCAAAACTTGAGGACCTTTAGAACCCACCCTTCATATTACATGAAAACTTTTTCAAAAATCACAAGAACCTATGAGATGGCAAACCTACATTGATAAAAGCAGTTGTGAAGTTATGATTGTAATTGTAATATTCCCTTGTAAATAATTTGTAATATTTTTATGTAAAGTTTAGCATACATTGTAATTGTAATTTTAATTTTAATTTTAATTTTGATTAGTCATGGCTGGGCCAAGGTAAGGGCCTTTTGAAGACATTCATGTCCACCTACCACATTGGCTACAGAAGCTGCTTCAGACATGGTTTCGACTCTTCAGCTCAGATAAACAGGAGTTTATTAAGAATAAGATTGGGCCCATCCTCTCTCTACAGAAGATCCCTGTGAACATCACTCTAGTCCGGGCCTTAGTCCACCTTTGGAAGCCTGAATCCACCAGTTTCTGTATGGGCCTACATTAGTTAAGCCCCACTGTAGAAGAATACTCCCAATTGTTGTAGGCTCCTGCAATCACGAATGATATCTATGTCTCAGACTTGGAAGCTGCAGCACTAAAGATCTTCAGCAAGTTGCTGGGAATTAGGAAAACAGAAATAAACCGGGTTCTAAATCAAGGAAAGACCATTCAATTAGAGGATGTCATGGACTGGTTTTCTACTGAAGTGAAACATAGAGAAAAACGCGAGCTTTTCTATGCAAGTTTAGAAGCGTAGCATCGGTACCAGGTCAACGCTTTTATACTAGTAGTCTTCAATACAATCCTGTTCCCTGATGAAAGACGTTGAGTCCATTTCAGAATTGCAGAGCTCGTAGCCCAATTCCTTGAAGGGAAATCATATATCCTGGTCCTTCTGGTCGAGCAGATCATGTCACTAAACCATCTCAAGAAAAAGAAATGAGGAGATCTGAAAACTAACATGGTCCTACTGGTGGTCTGGTTCGTTAGCCACATGAGAAGTTACCTGCTTGATTTTAATCGGGCCGAGTTTACTCAGCAATATGATCTCATCAAATCTTTTGGAGAAAGAATCGAGCTGCCAAAAAATATAGCTAGCCGCTACTGGGTCCAATACTTTCAGAGTATGAAAGCAGAAGAGTTGTTGTTGACACCCAGGTGGTTTGCGAGCAAGGAAATGATAAGAGGATGTAGAGACTTCAAAGCGGTTCCTCTGATTGGCTTTGACCTCTGCACCGCATACGTTCCAGCCAATGGACTCATTGAGGACATGATCCCTAGACCATCATTAGAAGCTGCCTCGCTGGAATTCCTTAACCTTAGTATGACGATGGTCGATAAAATAACCAAGCTTCAAAGCATCCGAGCTCTTTGGTGCACGAGAAAGACCACCCCTACCACTAGAGGGATAACAGCCAGGAGTCAGACAACCAAAGGATTTCTTTATCACCAGCTAAAAGGGCTGAAAGATATGGAAGACAACAAAGAGAAGAGGGAAGTTCAAGCTAAACCAGAAAGGACGAGTAAAAGAGAGTAGGAGTTGGAAAGCCGTTGCAAGGAGTTGGAAAGCCGTTGCAAGGAGTATCATCAGAAGATAAAGGCATTGGAATCACAACTGAAGAGGACCAAGGGTAAAGAAGAGCAAGTTCCCATGATCCGAAAGAAGAGGAGGATGCAGGATAAGCTTATTAGTCATTAAGAGATTAAATTTTAGATTTTAGGTTTTTCATGTTTTCATTAGAATTCATTTTTATGAACAAAATAAGAGGTGTAAAGCTTCGCAATTGCAAAAATTAATAAAAGTTAGTTAGGTTTTGCCACATCAAAGGTTCCCCCTAATTCTTGATTTTTCATTGTACTCGTGTGACATGCATTTTGTGTTTGTACGATTAACCACCTCTTTTTAGGAAAATATAAAATGTACTAACCCTTTGTTGAGTTGTTTAATTCAAATCAGATCAAATTTCAAGATAGCTCCTAAATGTCAAGTCTTTCAGAGAAGTCCAATTAGAATCCATTCTCAGACCAGGATGGCCACCACTCAAGGAAATGATGGAGACCCCGAGATCAATGATCCCTCCAAGCTGAGGTTTCGTTCCATAGAAAGGGCTATGGAAAAGATGGTAGAACAGATGAGCTTCCTAGCAAATAGCATATCTTTGCTACGAGCTACAACACCGGCCAATGAAGAAGGTTCCAAAACCCGTTATGGGAAGAATACACAAGCTCCTGAAGCAGAACACGAATATCAAAAAGACCCATTCGAGTCGGAAGGAGTTTACTCGAAAGACAACCCGACCTTCGAACCTGACACTTATGCGGCCCGAGACCTGTCGACCATGGGCCAAACACGGACAGCTTGAAAGAACTGGAAAAGAAATTGACACAACAGATCACTAAGAAGATGAAGGCATTCGTAGGGTGTAATAGATTTGAATAGGCGGGGATCACAGAGTTTTCCATGTATGACATGGAATCATACCCTAAGAAGTTTAAGGTACCAGAATTCGAAAAGTATAATGGGATGGGTTGCCCCAAGCTTCACACCAGGTTGTATGTCAGGAAGATGGGTAAATATGTTCAGTACGATCCGCTCATGGTACAGACATTTCAGGATAGCCTGATCGGACCGGCCCTGACTTGGTATGCCCAGCTTGATTTGAATCAGATAAATACATGGGAGAAACTTGCTCGAGCGTTTTATGAGCAATATAAATTCAATGTAGAAGTAACCCCGACTATGATGGATTTGGTTGCCCTACGAAAGAAGAATAATGAATTGTTCAAAGAATACGCTCAAATATGGAGGTCCTTAGCTACAAGAATCTTTACTCCAACGACTCAGAAGGAGCTCACATCCACTTTCATTAACACCTTGGAGAAGCCATATTTCTCCCATCTCATCGGGCAGGCCTCATCCAGTTTTACTAAAGTGGTAGCGGCGGGGTGCAGGATTGAAAGTGCTGTTTCTTCCGGTAAGCTGCAAGACCCAGCAGATAGAAGATCACCAGCGTCATCATTTGGTCCTAGACCAGCCGCCAGCAAGCTCAAAGAATCTACAGTTGGTATGGTAAATTCAAATGCCAAACCAAATGCTCAAGTCGCTTTTAGGGCAAGTCTACCTCTCGCCCAGCAACAGTACAGAGATCGGTTTCAAACTAACAGGACTTATAGACAATTTACCAAGATACCGGTTCCTTTGAGTCAAGTCTTCGAGAAGTTGCGAAAGGATAATTTGATACGGTACGAACTTCCTAGCGATCGCTATCGACCGAGAGTCTTTGACTCTACAGTAAAGTGTGAATAGTACTGTGGATAAGTGGCGCATTCGACTGATGCATGTTGGAGACTAAGGAATAAGATTCGGGACTTGATAGATGAAGGGACAGTGCAGTTGGATTTTATGGAAGCCTCGGCTCCTAATGTTAATAATAATCCTTTACCTAACCATGGGCCGATGATTGGTATGATCTTTGATGACTATGCTGTCAATGTCATTGACGCAAATAAGAAGCCTAAGGTTTTTGAGTTCTATACTGGTAACTAGACTCCAGAAGTGAAGAGGTACATATTTCACATACCATTGCCACCAGAAAATTATAAGGCTGCTCCATTTAACTATCACCTGGTAAATCAGGAGAAACCAGGTTCTCTAATAGGGGGCATTACCCGATCAGGAAATATTTATCACCCAAGAGAGGAGCAAGGGAGGAAAGTCATGTCGGGAGAATCAAATGATAAGACGGCCGCCGAATGCATTGAGGGACTATCGGCTTTTACCAAAATGCTCAAGTCAAATGAGTATAAAATCATATATCAACTTAGTAAGACTCCTGCACAAATATCGCTAATGGGCCTACTAATTGCATCTGAACCATACAAGGAGGCTTTGTTCCGCACTTTAAATGAGGTAAAAGTCCCTCAGGAGATTCCAACTAAGAAGATGGGACTGGTTACTAATTCGATCCTCGCAATAGATCAAATTTCATTTTCGACTGAGGAATTAGGCGAGGAAGGGAACAAACATACGAAGCCACTCTTTATCATGGTAAGAAGTAATGACATAATTGTTACCATGGTGCTCATTGACAACAGATCGTCGCTGAACGTCTGCCCACTCGCCACTTTGGATTTGTTAGGCATCGATACATCTGCAATTAAGCCTTCTTCCATGACAGTCAGGGCCTTTGATGTTTCTAGAAGATAAATCATAGGGGAGATTGATTTATCCGTGAGTATTGGCCCTCAGCACTTCACTATTCGATTCCAAGTCATGGATATTCCAAGATCTTTCAATCTACTGTTTGGAAGACCTTGGATTCATGTAGCAGGGGCCATACCGTCGAGCTTGCACCAAAATTGAAGTTTATCTCCAATGGCCAGGTGATTACAATTCTGGGAGATCAAGATTATGAAATTTACAAGGAGAGGGCTATACCCTACATAGGAAGTGAGGGACAAAAGGAGCTGGGGTTACAAATGTTTGAAGAAGTGAACATGATTTTCGATTCTGACAGAGAGGATGAGAGAAGGAAGGGATTCAAGGTAGGCCAGATTGATACCTACGGCCTTAGCTACAATCCTACCCCGGCGGAAGAATTCCAGAAGAAGCACGTGAGGGGCAAGAGAGGTAACAGATTATATCATGCCTCGATGACCTTTCCACCACTAGCTGAGACGTTTATACGGGAAGAGACTCAAGTCCGAGAATCTGACAAAGAAGGATCAACACACTCGCCACCTAGTTCCAGCATCATTTGAACAACTGGTTTTCCATCCCGGCGAATAGCAACAGGTCTTCCCTAGGGTAAAGGGGTGACCCATAGTTAGTATTTTCTGAATTTTTATTTTTAATAGTCATCGTTTTAAATGTATCGTTGAACTTTTCATTCAAAATTAGTTAGGCCTTTATCTCATTTGAGACCATACCTCCATTTATTCAATGAAATCTTAGTTCGTTTCTTTCCCATGATTGCTCTTCAGTTCTCTTTTCTTTACATGCATTTTTTCATACATTCTCATTCAAATTCAATGAACCAAGCGAAAACCAGGAATACCTCGCACAGGTAGAAAATGAGAGTGTTGATATCGCTTTCGGCCCTACTGGGTTAGTTGTTAGGAGCGATGTCGATGACCACAGTAACATACAAGAGGAATGGAAAAAACATGAACTGAATAGGATCACTATTGATGAACCGATTGAAACAATTAACGTAGGGAATGAAGAAAATCCTAAGAATTTAAAAATTGGGGGTAGTTTAAAAGAGAAACAAAAAACAGAAATGATTACGTTGTTAGCTGATTATTAAGACATGTTCACTTAGTCGTATGAAGATATGCCTAGGTTGGACCCGTTGATTATAGTCCACTGTTTACCCACATAGGAGGACATCAAACCAAAAAAGCAAAAATTGAGGAGATTTCGACCTGATGTCTTACTGAAAATTAAAGAAGAAGTAAAGAAACTACTGGAGGTTGGATTCATCGAAGTGTCGGATTACCCAGAATGGATAGCTAATATTGTTCCAGTAATGAAGAAGAATGGGAAAGTTAAAGTGCGTGTAGACTTTCGAGATCTCAACCAAGCAACGCCTAAGGATAATTTTCCATTGCCTCACATTGATGTCTTAGTGGATAACACTTCTGGAAATCATCTATTCTCTTTCATGGATGGTTTTTCGGGATATAATCAAATTCAGATGTCCGAAGAGGATAAGATGAAAACGACTTTTATTACGACTTGGGGAACATTTTGCTATAAGGTGATGCCGTTTGGGCTGAAGAATGCAGGTGCAACATATCAGAGGGCCATGGTTGCAATCTTTCATGACGTGATGCATAAAGAAACAGAAGTGTATGTTGATGATATAATTGCGAAGTCGAAAGAGGAGGAGGATCACCTAGAAAACCTGAGGAAGCTGTTTAATAGGCTAAGAAAGTACCACTTGAAATTGAATCCAGAGAAGTGTACCTTTGGTGTGACGTCAGGAAAATTGTTGGGGTTCATAGTTAGCCAAAGAGGTATTGAAGTCGATCCTGATAAGGCCAAAGCTATAATTGACATGCCTCCTCCACAAACGCTCAAGGAAGTGCCAGGATTGCTGGGTCGTTTAAATTACATAGCCCGATTCATTTCACAGTTAACAGACAAATGCCACCCTCTTTTTAAGCTGTTAAAGAAGAACGTAAAGATCAACTGGAATGAGGAATGCGAAAAGGCTTTCACGAAAATTAAAGAATATCTCATGAAACCTCCAGTATTGGTAGCTCCTAAACCGGGAAAGCCGTTGCTTTTGTACCTAACCATAATGCCCGAATCCATGGGATCCGTGCTTGGCCAAAAAGATGAAGAAGGGAAAGAGAGAGTCGTTTACTATCTAAGCAAGAAGTTTATAGAAGGGGAGCAAAAATACTTAGAAGCTGAAAGAACCTATTGTGCATTGGTCTGGGTTATGCATTAGCTCAGACAATACACGCTGTATTATCTGATTGAGTTGATAACCCAACACGATCCTTTGAAATACTTAGCTGAAAAACCGGCTCTCATTGGCAGAGTTTCAAAGTGGTAGATATTGTTGATAGAATTTGACATTAAGTATGTGAGCCAAAGTTCGGTCAAGGGGCAAGCTTTGGCAGATCAACTAGCGGACTGAGGATACCCCTCAAGGAGCATGGGTTGAATTTCCCGATGAAAACATCCTAGTAGCAGGAAATGATTCTGATGGTGAAATAGTCGAAAAATTTTCAGGGTGGAAAATGTTCTTTGACGGAGCAACTAATGTGTCTAGATGTGAAGTAGGGACAATTCTGGTATCACCTGGAGGTACACATTTTCCAATGGCTGTGAGATTGGTTTTCCCATGTACCAATAACATTGCAGAATACAAGGCATGTATTTTGGGGCTCAAAATTGCATTGTTTAAGGAGATACGAGAATTGCAGGTGTATGGAGATTCTTCGTTGATTATAGGCCAAGCTGGGAGTGAATATAAGACGAAAGACCCCAAATTAGTACCTTACCACCAACACTTGGCCGAGTTGATAACCAAGTTTGAAAAGATTACCTTTGTGTACGTACCAAGGGTTCAAAACCAATTTGCCAATGCTCTTGCTACTTTGGCATCAATGATTCAAATATCGAAAGGAGTGGAGATTCAGCCACTTAAAATTGAAATTGAAGAAAAGCCTGCTTTTTGTTTGGCAATAGAAAGTTCATGTGACGAAAAGCCTTGGTATCATGATATCAAAATATTTTTACAACATGGTACGTACCCCGAGGGAGCAGAGAGAAAGGATAAAAAATTAATTAGAAGATTGGCGGCTTAGTACTTGATGAGTGATTCTACGTTGTATCGATGATCGTTTGACGGTACGCTTTTACGTTGTGTAAACGGGAATGAGGCAGAGATGCTAATGAAAGAAATGCACGAGGGAGTATGTGGCCCTCACATAAATGGCTACATGCTCGCTAAGAAAATCATGAGGATGGGATGCGAACAAGATAAATGCTCCACCTCAAGAGTTGCATACACTATCAACACCATGGCCTTTTTTTAATGTGGGGAATATATGTAATTGGCCCAATCACTCCAAAGGCATCCAATGGACACCAGTTTATATTGTTAGCTATTGATTATTTCACTAAGTGGGTTGAAGCCTCATTATATTCTAGTGTGACGAAGGGAGTAGTGGTCAAGTTCATCAGAAGAGACATACTGGCTCGGTATGGTACTCCGGAAATGATTATTACTGACAATGGTACAAATTTGAATAATAAATTGATGTTCGAGTTATGCTGACAATTTAAGATCATTCATAGAAATTCGACTCCTTATCGGCCCCAAATGAACGGAGCCGTGGAAGTAGCCAATAAGAATATCAAAAGAATTATTGAGAAGATGGCCATTGTGTGTCGAGATTGGCATGAGATGTTACCATTTGCACTCATGGCTTATCGAACTTCTATCAGAACGTCAACTAGGGCAACCCCCTACTCGATGGTATACAAAATGGAGGCTGTACTGCCGGTAGAAGTTGAGATTCCGTCTCTCAAAATATTGTCGAAAACTCAGTTAGATGAGGCTGATTGGGTAAAGAAGCGTATTGAGCAGTTGAACCTAATTAATGAAAAGAAGCTAATAGCTTTATGTCACAACATTTGCTATCAACAACGAATGGCCAAGGCTTTCAATAATAATTACGACCCCGAAGTTTTGAGCAAGGAGATATGGTGTTGAGGAAGGTGTTTCCTAACACAACTGATTCAAGAGGGAAGTTCGCCCCAAACTATAAAGGGCCTTACTTTGTGAAGAAAGTATTGCCTGGGGGAGCTGTTATTTTGTCTCAAATGGATGGTCCGGATTTGAAGGACCCAGTAAACGCTGATGCGTTGAAGATGTATTATCTATGAACATCAATGAAATTTTTGCAAATAATCTTACTATTACTGTGGTCTCATTTTCATTTTCTACGTACAAAGTTAGTAGTCCTAGTAGTCGTTAGCATTGGATAATATCCTTAGCCTTTCTTTTTCTCATTCCACTAAAAGATCCCACTTCTTGCTCTATTATTTACCCAAATAAACCTTATACACAAAGAACCACAAGAAAAATAATCATTTAATTTGAAGCAATGACTATTGATAAAAATTCTTTTAATACTTTATTGTGGTTAAACACCCCCCCCCCCCCAAAAAAAAAAAAGGGAGAT
The DNA here is from genome assembly GCA_024138005.1 of Lumnitzera racemosa. NCBI lineage: Eukaryota > Viridiplantae > Streptophyta > Magnoliopsida > Myrtales > Combretaceae > Lumnitzera > Lumnitzera racemosa. The sequence goes on along the minus strand of JAMXBC010000011.1, from coordinate 15,683,847 downwards.
TTGTTTCCTATTTTTCAGGACAGGGCCATGTTCAAAAGGGGATAACATGTGGCATGTAAGTAGAAACTCGCTTGAGAACAAATGCTTGCTCGGAAAGCCAATGTTTAGACCCGAAGTTTAGTACAGGACATCATTGTTCGAGAAGAATATTTTTTACATTTGATTCAAGTTTAAGTTGTTTTCAAAAAAAAAAAGTAGGGGTTTTGGAAAGAGACAGCAGAAGAAAGAAGAAGAAGAACGAGGACAAGAAAAGCAATAGTAAGGGTCAGAATCATTGGTTCTAATCAGATTGATCAATAAGACATGAGACGACTTGGGAGCTGTCATTGAAACTAGGTATGTGGTTTTAAACTAGAAAAAAAAAAAGCATTGCATTGACAATTGGTTTCCCCCCTAAGGATAATAGCTTATTTTCAAAAAACAATTTCTTAGCAAGGTAGTTGGCTTGTAGAGCATGGTCCTAGTGTGTCTTTAACTTCCAATCGTCGAACTCATAGAACTTTATTCAACTCAAAATTTCTTCAAGGGATTTAGCGTGTTCAGCTTATAGAGCGTTATTTTGACTCATATTCTCATTTAGGGATCTAGCCAGCTCATGAAGCGCAATGCCAATCTAGAATTTCTTAGCTTCTGGCTGACTCCTAAAACAGTCCCAATCCAGAGTTTCTTAAACTCCCAATCGTTTAACTCACATAACGTTACCCGACTCAAAATTTCATTAAGGGATTTAGCAAGCTCAGAAAGCGCTATCCCAATTCAAGTTTTCTTCATATTTTTAGGTCTTAGCCAGCTCATGGAGCACTTTAACCGCCTTGGTTAGTCAGCTCATTAAGAGCATAATCCAAGTTTCCTTCATTTTTAGGTCTTAGCCAGCTCCTGGGCCGCTTTAACCACCTTGGTTAGTCAGCTCATTAAGGGCACGATCCAAGTTTCTTTATTTTTAGGTCTTAGCCAGCTCAAGGGGCGCTTTGACCACCTTGGTAAGTCAGCTCATTAAGGGCACGATCCAAGTTTCTTTATTTTTAGGTCTTAGCCAGCTCATGGGGCGCTTTGACTGCCTTGGTTAGTCAACTCATTAAGGTCATGATCCAAGTTTTCTTCATATTTTTAGGTCTTAGCCAGCTCATGGGGCGTTTTGACCACCTTGGTTAGTCAGCTCATTAAAGGTACGATCCAAGTATCTTTATTTTTAGGTCTTAGCCAGCTCATGAGGCACTTTGACCGCCTTGGTTAGTCAGCTCATTAAGGGCACGATCCAAGTTTTCTTCATATTTTTTTGTCTTAGCTAGCTCATAGGGTGCTTTGACCGCCTTGGTTAGTCAGCTCATTAAGGGCACGATCCAAGTCTTCTTCATTCATTAGGTCTTAGCCAGCTCAAGGGGGGCTTTAACCGTCTTGGTTAGTCAGCTCATTAAGGGCACGATCCAAGTCTTCTTCATTTTTTAGGTCTTAGCCAGCTCAAGGGGCGCTTTGATCGCCTTTGTTAGTCAGCTCATCAAGGACACGACCAAGATTCTCGTTATTCTTTTTTAGAGATTTTTGTCAATTCACAAAGGCACTTCCCATTGTTGTTTTAACCCTCGTCAAGTGACTTAACATTCCTTAGGATAGAGTCGTCCTGAGGCAAACACGGTGTTTCTTTTGTCTTTGTGGTAAAGTTTTGCTCAAACTTCACCACAAATAGGGGCAGCTGTAGACACCTAATTTTTGTCTTTCCACAGTTTTAATTTTTATTTTTTACAAAAAAAAGGGTCCTAATTCAAAAGATAACAAAAGATTAATAAAAAATAATAATAATGAAAGATATTAACAAATAATGAAAATACCAAAAAAATAAGAAAAGGAAAAATTATAAAGATTTTGTAGATTTTTAGGATGTAATTTATATTAGGAATAATTAGTTTAATGTTAGTGTTAATTTTAGTTTAGTTAAAAATTTTAGTTTAGGGATTCAGATAATTTAAATATAATTTAATGGTAATGAATGTTAAGAAACAGGTCAATCGCTTAACGGATAAGCAGCGAAGTACTTGAGTAGATTTAATTAGAGGTCACGGGTTCGAGTATCAGCAGGCACCTATGTCTTTATTTTTCTACCTTTGCAGAAGCGAGACGAAAATCAATTTTATATCTAATTAAATCAGTTGAGTTTAGTTAAATCAGATTTGAATAAAATTTGAATATGGTTTAATCAGATACGATAGGATTCGATTTAGGCTTTATAAAAGAAAAACAACAACGGGAATCTGCTTAATCCACAATCCCTACCCTCTAACAGAAACAGCAGAATCTAAACGCCTAGTCCTCACATCACTCCACGCAGCAGCAGCGAACATCTCCTTGTTTAGAATCCGAGCTTCGCAATTTGAACGTATACAACCTGACGGATATAGCACCAATCTGGATGCTACATACATCTCCTTATCCAGAATCCAATGCATTTCCTCGTCCAGCATCCCCTGTACAACACGGCCTGAAATTACGCAGCGGCTACGACAGCGCCCCCCTCTCTCGTTCGCACACGTGACAGTCATCAACCCATCCTCTATCACGCCAACTGCATACACAGCAACTAACCCCTTGCCACATCCTCAATCCAGTGATCTGCAGCAATCAACAATTCGGTGCTTAGGCCGAACTAAATTCCTGCACGATCAGTACGGACGACGTTGCACCGCATATGCGATCAGTCCCACTGCGACAGACACGACAACACGACATAACAACCAGACGGCAGCACTACGATGGTAACTGGTGAATACTCAGCCCTCCACTGATCTGAAATCGAACATGAGCACTCCCCTTATTACACGATCAGGTAAGTTTCGTTAGTTAGATAGTTAGATTTTTTATTATTATTGCTTATTATTTGATTATGATTATTATTGTTTTTATTACTATGATATTAGTTCCTTGTTTATTTAATATAGTATATGTATATGATTGCATTAGTTTAGGAAATCTTCAACTATTTAATATTATACGTACATTAGTTTAAAAATCTTTAAGATTAGCTTTTATATTAGGTATATTCCCTAACATTGTTAATTCACTTAGAAGGATAATTGTTAAATAGAAATAGTATAGATGCATATATATATATATATACACATATACATTCGTCTAAGATTCCTTTAGAATTAGTTTTTTTTTAGAAATTCTCATATAGGAAATTATTTTTAGAAACAAAAATTAACAAAAGGAAAATCTTTTACAAAATGATTATAGTGTTTTAAGGAGTCTTTTGATCACTTACGAGTTAGGGCCCTTTATTTATTTATTTTAATAAACTGAATCAATTAAGAACGTAAATCTTGTTAGTTTTCAAAATTAAAATAAATCAACACACTAAATTTTTCGGAAAGAACTACGATCATCTGATCCCGACTAATGGGTACGTAGGCACCTTCGGGGCGACGATTAAATATATAGAAACTTAGGTCCCTCTTTTTTCTCTCTTTTGATTTTATTTATTTTTATTTTAAATATTATAATTAGAAAAATAATCCTAATTTGGGTAAATAGATAGTAGTACCCGTTAAGGGTTTAATAGGTTAGCCCCCAAATTCGGAACTTTTTGGTTCTTTATTAAAATTGAAATAAAAGACCGGTAGCTAAATCGTAACCAATCCACCCAATTGGTTACGATTTTTTTTTTCTTTTCCCGACTCCGGTCTAGTGGCGACTCCAAAAATAATTTTCAATAAAAAACCGGAATTTCTCAATTTTTTTAGTCGTGGATTAATATTAAATAGATTAGGGTTTAGTATTAATCAAGATGAGAAATCAATTTTAAATAAAAGAAAACCGAAAAATCAGACTCGACACATTACACCTTAGACGAATCCAACATTGTGACTATACTTGTAGTGCTCAAAAAGCCAAGACCACACCTTCCTCTTATGCCTAACAACCTTCGCTTAACCCAACCATTGCCATGTAAAGCTATGCTACCACCAAACGACCACCATTAGCAAGGCACTTGTCCTAGACTCCTACTTCCCAATCTAAAACACACAAAACACCCTTTTCTACTTGAAAAGTGGCTTAGAACTATCGTAGAACACCTCCCCCCTACCTTCCTCCCACAAATGGCATCTTCTTACCCTTGCTTCTTCTTCACCTAGTCACATGCATTACATGTGTAGGGTTAGTCAACTCGAGTTCGATTTGAAAATTGGTCCTTAACTTATGCCTTATTCACATTGAATCCCTTCATCCTAAGTTTAGCCATCTTTTACTTATTTACTTGTTTTTTTATTTTCTTTTATATAAGAAAATAAATAAAATAGAAAAAAAAAAGTAAAACAAGTTTTTGCCACTTAAAAAAGCTTATTTTCAAATAAATAAATAAAGGAAAGAGGATTTCTTTTTAATTTTTTTCTTCTTTAAAAGTTTTGAAAATAGTAAAAAAAAAAAAGTTTCAAAATTTTTTATAATTTAGAAAAAATGTTTTCAAAAATTAAAAAAAAATTCATTAAACACTTTTCCAAAACTAGGACCTTTTTTATTTAGATTTTCCTTTCAAAATAATAAAACACCAAAACTAGGAACTTCTTTTAGAATTTTCTCAAATCAAAAGAATAAAATAGCTGAGAAACGTAAACTTAACCAATTTTCAAAAATAAATTAAACTAACAAATTAAAATTTTATAAAAGCTAAACTATAAGAAGTCTAATCCCTAAGCACTTGTAAGGCGACTTAAAATATAATTTTTTTTTATTTTCCTTCTTCTATATAAATTAAATTTCTTATTTTCTTCCCTTATTTGTAAATTTAGAATATTTCCTTCAAGTCAAATGGGTATTTTGAAAAATAAGTTTAAATTCGAAAGGTTAAAGTAGTACTAAGGTTTAATGGGTTAATCCTCAGACTTAAGATCTCCGGTTTTCAAAAATCACTTTTAAAAGTGATTTTATCGCACATCATTATCTAAATTAACATTAATCTACCCAATTGATTTTACCTCTAACTTTTTTTTTTTTTTTACCTCAGTTAAATGGTGACTCAAAAGTTTTTTAGAATAAAAAAAAGAAAAAGAGATTTCCTTAATAAAAATGCCTACTTAAGAGTTAATATTAAATGAGTTATGATTCAATACTAACTAAATTAAGAAAAAAAAAAAACAAAAAATTTAAGCTCAATAACTTGGTGGTTCGATTGAGAACATTAAGAGAACTAGCCACTTAAACCTTCCGGATTTATGTTTATTTTTTGAAATATCCATGTTAAGTTTTATTTTCTAATTAATACCGTTACTTATGAATATTTGCACTAACTTTTTCTTGCAATTTACTGTAGGGTTTAACTTTTTTCCTTTTTTAGGGAAGAAGGGGGTAGGGATGGGGAATGTTATGCCTCAAAGTTACAGAGTCACAATAGTCCTGCTGTATAAACCAACCTATAACAAGAATTGACCTCATAGTACCTATCATAGATACAATCTACACAAGGCGTCGACGACTCCTCGGTTTGAAGTAAACAGTTTGACTAAGATTTTAACTAAAATTTACTGCAACAATTAAAACCTTAAGTCAATATATATAATTACATTCACATTATCGAGGATTCCTAGGAGATCCTACATAATACAGTAGTTAACTAATGTACATATCATATATCAATTCTTTATCTTAAGGATACTAACAAGACTCTAATTAAGATTTGATCTTTTATCAATGGATCCTCATTCCCCATAACTTCAAAGAAATCTAACCTCTGGGCAATTGTATTGTGGCATCACAAATTAGAAGTCAGGACCTGCAAAAAGATCTATGCAAGTATAAGCAACTACAACTCAGTAAGTTAAATTGGAGACTCATGAATGTATATAAGTACAAACAAGATTATCAAGTAATTATTTTCATGAAATGCAACAAACAAGTACAATCATGTTATGCCATCACACAACGTAGTTCGGTCCGTTGTGAAATCAAAGTAATTTTACCAACTTTAATCCGGGTTGAGGAGTTTTCATGTTATGCAACAACTCACAACCAAATCTAGGTTTGTGCAATAAAGACACTTCTCTTCCTAAGACTATCCTTCGAACCTATGCCCTCATCTTCACCACGGCCTCCTCTCCTGTCATTTAGTTTGATTAAGGATGAGGAAAAAACCAATTTACTATCTAGCGTTATCTTTTTCGAAAGTGTCGGTGTTTGGTTGGAGAATCTTAATGATCTCCTACAAGGTTGCAATGCATGTATTTTAAGGGTATTTAGGTCAATTAAGATTATATTCGGTTTAGGATGACCAGACAATTCTACACCACTCTAATCACAACAATAATCAAACATAACACAGATTTCAGCACAAAATCAAATACATAAGCACATGCATAAGATTACTTATAATCGCAATCATACATAAACCTATATCTCCGAGTACTCCAAAATACAATGAAGTATTAAATTCAACTTACATGAAATCCTGAGTCGCTCAACCACTCGTTGCAGGTTAACTCGTTTTCGTATGTCCTATAATATGAATACGCTCTTTTTAATATTTATACTTAGATGATACATATTTTAGATTTAACTCAATTCTCCTTATATAGCTATCATTTACTAACGATTCATCTTACGTTAGTTCGGGGTTCGGTTTTCGTAATTCCAGTCTAATTTCTAATTCAATTTCAACTATGAGAATCCTAAAATATGCTTCGAACCCTAATGTGAAACTAATCACATCAAGCTTAAGTATCCTAATATCATACTAAGTTTTAATTTAGTATTTTAACCTACTTAGTACATTCTAATCCTAATTAGTGTACCGGGCTTACTCTCGATGTAAGAGAATTTTACAATTTTGATCTAATTATCTAGAATTAATTCTTGTACTAGATTTAATATGTACTGATAATATTATTATATTATTCAATTTAACCTATCATTTCATATTTATTAAAATTCTAATTTCACATATTTCTAAATTACTCACAATTACTACATAATTCACATATTAATTACAATTAACACTCCAAATATTAGGATTATGTTTCCATATCAGAGATTAACATTCTTAAACATCTAATTACCTTCTAAATAAATAATTACTCATTTAATCACTTAATTAAGCCAAAATTACCTATTTTCTCATTATTTTAGTGCTAAAAAATTACTTAAAAATTTTCAAAAAATAATTTTAGAAAAATAACTTCATAGCACTATTCTATATCACTTGAGTATTCTGCAGAAAAAAATTGAGCTCCAAACTATACTTCTATGCCAATTTATTTCTAATTTTAAACATGCTCAATTTTGTCCAATTTCTTAAGAATCCTAAATTTATAGACATGATTAAACTTAATCGCTATTTTTCTATAAATCTACATATAATAAAATATCATAATAACATATTTCATAATTTTTAGGGCAAAATCAATAATCTTAAGAAATTTTTCAAAATTGGTTAAAAAGTTAAACTCACCTAACTCTTGGGTTTCCGGCCACCAACGACAGCCTAGGTGTGGTCGACCGATCCAGACGCTAGATTTAGAGTGGGGTGATGGTGGTGGTTTGGTCTTAAGTGGTGGTGATGTATGGGTTCCGTGTACTTGCCCTAATTGCACAGATTTAGGGGAAAAAATTCTAAAACTCTAATTTCTCTCCAATTTCAATGCCCTCTAATTTTCCTAATCTTCTAACTATCCAAAGAGTCTTCTGAATTTTTTTAAGCCATTTATAGGACCTTAAAGCAATTATAGTGCATTAATTTAGACAAGACAAAGCCCATATCTCTACCTATTTGCCTTTTTTGTTGCTTGATTCTAATTGGTCAAAATTTGTTTCTTCATTCCTGACCTGTCACGACCAAATTCTGAATTTTTCTCAACCTTTCTGATTTTTCTTTGATTTTTTTTATAATTTTCTTTAATTATTTAGGTAATTTTGGACAATTTAGGTAGTTTTGCATATTTCTACCTACAAGTGAATACATGTGGGGTATAAGTTAACATTCCTAAATATCATTTAGGTCATTCTATGAATTTTAATATACATATAATTTATCTTTAGCAATTTATTAGTTATCGAAATGTATTTTACCTACTTTTGATAAATAACAAGAAATATACTTAAAATTTGAAAATTTTATATTCTCTTATTTTATTACTTATTTTTTTAAATACAAACTTATGGGGTTACTTTTACTAATATTTCTAACTTTAATTTATAATTTAAGCTTGATCGGATCATTTAACCGATCGCTCTAAACTTTGTATATTAAGTTTGATTCTACGGTTATTTGGCTTATATTTAGGGCTTATAGGGAGGTAGGGTGTTTAATATTGAATCATAAATATATGATAGATATGATTATAATTAGGCTATCCTAGGACCTTTTGGGGTGGGGTAGGGAGGGGACATCATGTAAGCTTTGGAAATTATGGGGTAGCCACCTTCTAGGATTGATTAAACTACCCTACTTAAGATTCAATGTGACTGATGAACTATTTCTTTAAATGCATGTAAAGTCATAGAGTTTAAGGACATTTAAAATCTACCTTGATTGGATTCACGATCCCTATCTCAAAATTTGCAAATAGACATAATGTGGTAAGAAAAAAAAAAAAAGAAGAAGATTATAACTATGGAGTTTCCTAATTTTTTTCCTATAACTATTTTCTTTGTAAATTTTTTTCCTTCTTTGTAAAATATCGATGTCATTCTCATGTAAATAGGATAGTTTTGATGTAATTTTCTCTTTTTTTCTTTCTTTTTGTATAGAAAAATATCTAATTCCTCCTTCACATCGGCTCTTTTCAAAGAAATCTACATCCACAAGCATCTACAAACTAGGGGAATACTTGAAAGGTGGTTTTAGTTTTTCAATCTAGACCAACAAAAGGTCATACAAGATAAGATTAGGCTTGTTCTTTCACTACTTAAGGTTCATATTAACATTACCATGGTGTAGGATTTAGTCCATTTACGGGATCTAAAAATGTCAACTTTTTGGTTTAGTCCACTTTGCCTAAGACCAACTGTCGAAGAATACTCCCATCTGTTAGGGATATCTTTTGTTGGAAAATGGTACGTTCCAGACATTATGGTCGAGCTTGCAAAAATTTTCAATTTATGAATCCAAAATATGCAAAATATAGGCAAATCGCAACAAAAGAAACATTGGGGTAGACAATCTCTTCACCCGATTTGTAACCTCATCTAGTTATAATTGGGAACTCTTTTATACCAGTTTTGAAGCTTGGCAGCAACATAAAATCAACGCTTATATCTTGGTATCCTTTAGCACCATGAAGTATTCCATATACATCATAGAATTACAAAGATAGCAACCCGGTTTTTAGAAGGAAGGTCCTACAGTCCAACTCGGGTTACTGATTAAGCTAGGTCTTTTAATTGTCTTAAAGAAGAGAAGAATGGAGATTTAGAGACCAAAATGGCCTTTCTCATGGTTTCGTTTAATAGGTGTCCATGAAACCATAAACTTAACTTCTCTCATAAGAAAGACATCCAAACAATGAATCCTATTGATGTGTTTACTGCTACCATTGAACTCTCTAAAGATGCTTCTATCTAATACTAAGTTAAAGGTTTTCAAAAGTTCCACACTAAGGATATCTTCAGGGTTGCTAGATGGACCGAGGCAACTGAGTTGAAGAAGAGAAAGAAGAAGGAAGACAAGTCAAGACATCTCAAGAAAAGAAGGAATTAGACCTTAGGGGCTTTTTGTAATCAAAATAAAGTTTAAATAATGTATTTGAAAACTTTAAAGTTGAAATATTAATAAAATATAAATTTTGCTACTTAACTACCTTCTCTACATCTGCATGCCTTCACATTGCATTTCTAATTTTTCTTGTCTTTATATGTAAATATTCATTGTTAATTTTGTTAAGTCAACAAATGCTGTGAATAAAGAGATTAAGTTCACTATCTTACTTTCTTTACAATTTTTCAAAGTTTATGCTTCAATAACTAAGAGTGAAGTAAAATAAATAAATGAAAAGGAAAAGCTAAAATTTTCTAATTTAGTCTCCCCAAATTCATGAAAGTCATGCTTTAGATTTTCAATTGTAAGTATTTAATTTCTTTTGCAAGTCCTTTTTTTCCTTCTTATCAATTCTCACTTACCCATCTTTCTCAATGATTAGATTTTTCAATTATTTTTAACTATCCCAAAACATCTTTCTTTTGTAAATATTTAGTCTTTAGGCTCTTGTTCCTTTTGAAATGTTTTTCCACTCTAAGATATTTTTTACCCATTTCTCATAACTTGTAGATCATGTAAATAAACCCCATTCTTGTATTTCATTGTCTAGTTTCTTTTTATTCATTTTTAAATAAGTTACCTTTTTCTCTCAAAATAAGTTTTTTTTTTAAATTAAAAGTAAAAGAAAAAAATCCATAGAATTGCTAACAGGTATGGATTCTTATCAGTAGCAATGGCCAACGGTAGAAACAACAATAACAACCTTAATGATGCTAACCACGCAAAGCTAAGGAATTGCTTATTAGAGCAAACTATAAGAAAAGTGGCTGAACAAACGAATGTCTTTATTGATAACATGGTTTTGCTCGAGGCAATAGCACCAACAAATAAAGAGCACTTAAAGGCCTAGCATGGTGAGAAAACTATTGAATTGCCACCTCCTAAATTCAAAGAAATCTACCTAACATTAGATCCTAATTCTTGCAAGGTCAACACAGGACCGATCAATTCAAGACTAATCAACTCATGGCCTAGTTAAGATGGCCTTAAAGAGTAAGAAAGAAAGCTAACCTAACAAATTACCAAGAAGATGACGGCATTTGGAAGTTATGATGAATTTGAGCAACTTAATATCATTGATTTTTCTTCATATGATATTGATGCCTATCCTAGAAAATTCAAAATACTAGAATTCAAAAAATATAATGGGACCGGATGCCCTAAACTCCACATCAGGTTGTATTTACACAAGATGGCTCTTTACATTAAAAATGAGTAGCTATTGGTCTAAACATTTCAAGACAACGTCACTAGGCTAACTTTGACTTAGTAGACTAATTAGATTTAAGGCAAGTTGATACATGGGACAAGTTAGCTCGAGCATTCTTTAAACACTATAAATTTAATGTGAAGATAACGCCATCTATTTAGGCTTGACTATTATGCCCCAAAGTTGCAGAGTCGCAATAATCACATCGTGTAAGCCATTCTATGTAAATAATTGACCTCACAATGCCTATTATAGACATGATCTATACAAGGCATTGACGATTCCTTACTTTGAAGTAAATAATTCGATTAAAAATTTAACAAAAGTTACAACAACTATTAAAGCTTCAAGTCAGTATACATAATTACATGTACATTCCATAAAATTCCTAGAAAATTCTACATCATAACATAAATGTCAACTGGTTTACATATCAAATGTCAATACTTCAATCTTAAAGATACTTGTGAAACTCTAGATATAACTTTACTATTAGGCAGATTGGTCCTTATACTCTTAGGCTTCAAAAGAGAATTAACCTCCAGATAGTTGTAGGGCAGCATATTAGTCAGAGTAATAAGAAAGCAAGACTTGCAAAAGGATCTATACGGGTATAAGCAATTACAGCCCAGTAAGTTGAATTAGAGACTCATGAATGTATACAAACATAAACAATATTTTAAGTAATTATTTTCATGCAATGCAACAAGCAAGTGTCATCACACAATGTAGTTCGGTCTGTTGCAAAATCAAAGTAATTTCACCTACTCTAGCCTAGGTTGAGGAGTTTTCATGTTATGCAACAACTCACAACTAAACCTAAGTTTGTGTAATGAAGACACTACTCCCCCTATAACTATCATTCCAACCAATGCCCTTATCCTTACTACGACCTTTTTTCCTATCACTTAGTTTGGCTAAGGATGTGGAAAAGGCCATATTGCTATCCAGCGTTATCTTTTTCAAAGGTATTAGTGTTTGGTTGGAGAATCCTAATGTTCCCCTAAATGGTTGCAATGCATGACAATTTAGGGTATTAGGGTCGATTAAGATTAGGGTCAATTAAGATTAGGTTCAATTTAGGGTGTTCAGACAATTTCATACCAATCCAGTCATAACAATCATCAATCACAACATAAATTCCAACATGAAGTTAGATACGTAAGCACATGCATAAAACTACTTACAATCATAATCATACACAATCCTAAGTCTCCGAGTACCCTAACATAGTACTCTAAATATAGTGAAGTAATAAACCCAACTTACCTGGAATTCTTGGTCGCTTGATTACTTAATTACAGGCTGGTTTGTCTCTAAGTATCTTATAATATAGAATTGCCTTTTTAGTACTTATACTTGATGATACATATTCTAAGTTATAATTTAACTCACTTCTCCATATATACCTATTATTTACTAATGATTCGCTCTACGTTAGCTCGAGGTTCAGTTTCTGAATTAGATTTTAGTTTTGATTCTAAATTGTTTTTAACTATGAGGAATCACGAATACGCTCGAATCCTAGTGCGAAATTAATCACATTAAGCTCGAGTATTCTCATATCATACTAGGTCTTAATTTAATATTCCAACCTAGTCGATATACTCTAATCTTAATTAAGGTACCGGATTTTACTGTCAATATGAGAAAATCTTACATTTTTTATCCAATTACCTAAAATTAATTTTTGTACCAAATTTATTTTGTACTGTTGATGTTATTATATAATCCAATTTAACTTATTTTTTTCATATTTATTAAAATCCCAATTCACATATTCCTAAATTTCCTACAATTACCACATAATTCCCATATTAATTACAATTAACACTCTAAAGATTAGGATTAAGTTTCCACATCAGAGATTAACATCCTTAAATATTTAATTACATTCAAAATCAGCAATTAATCATTTAATCACTTAATTAAGCCAAAATTACCCTTTTTTAAAATCATTTTAGGGCTAAAAATTGGCTTAAATTTTTCAAAAATTAATTTTAAAAAATGGCTTCATAGCACTATTCTATATCACTTAAGTATTCTACAGAAAAAAAAATTAAACTCTAAACTATACTTTTAAGCCTATTTATTTCTAATTCTAAACATGCTCGGTTTTGTCTAATTTTTTAAGAACCCTATATTTAAAAACATGATTAAACTTAATCACTATTTTTACCTAAATCTACATACAATGAAACATCAGAATAATAAATTTCATAATTTTCTAAGCATAATTAATAATTTTAAGGAATTTTGTAAAATCGAAGAAAATGTGAAACTCACCTAGTTTATGAGTTTTTTGGCCTCTAACACCGATCTAGGTGTATTGGTCAATCCAAGCAGTGGGTTTGGAGTGGGGTGGTATTGGTGGTTCGGTTTCAAGTGATGGTGATGTGTAGGTTCGACCTATTTGCACTATCTGTACAGATTTGGGAAAATTTTTTCTAAAACCCTCATTTCTCTCTTAATTTTTGTTCTCTCAATTTTTTCCAATTCTCAACTGACCAAATGAGCTCTGTAAATTTTCTTGCCATTTATAGGGTCTTGTAGAAATTGTTGTGCATTGATTAAGACAAGATAAGGCCCGTATCTCTTCCATTTTGCCTTTTTAAGTGTTTTTTTTATTGGTTAATATTTTCTTTCTTCTCCCCTTACTGTGACGACTTGATCTAGTTTATTCCCCCTTTCCTCAATTTTTTCTGATTTTTCCTTAATTTTTTTTATAATTTTCTTTAATTATTTAGCAAATTTTTAGCTAATTTCGAGCAATTTAGATAATTTCGCGTATTTCTGCCTACACGTAAATCATGTAAGGTACAAGTAAATACTCCTAAATATTATTTAAGTCATTCTATGATTTTTAGTATACATATAATTCATCTCTAGCGATTTATTAGTTATCGAAATACATTTTACGTACTTTCGATAAATAATAAGTAATATACTTAAAATTTGAAATTTTAATATTTTCTTATTTTATTACTTATTTTCTTAAATTCAAACTTATAGAGTTACTTTTACTAATATTTCTAACTTTAATTTATAATTTAGGATTGATCGGATCTTTTAACCGATTGCTCTAAACTTTTTGTACTAAATTCGATCATACAATTACTTAGCTTATCTTTAGAGCTCACATTGACAATACGAGAAAAGATGACAATGAGACCTCTAAGGAAAACAACCAAGGATGGAGAAGCATGGCAACTAAAATCACTTCCCCTTTATTAGATAAGGAACCGATTGATGCATTCATTCAAACACTGAATGGGTCATATTTTAATTATTTCCAAGGCCATTCAATCACTAGCTTTGTAAATGTAGTTTTAGAAAGCAGTTGCATAGAAGAGGCAATAAAGACAGGAAAGTTAGTTGAGGATCAAGTTATCTCAATAAGTTTTAAATGGTTATAAACTCAACATAATTTGAAACAAGGACGCTTAAAAGGCATCTTACCCTTATCCCAATCCCAATAACCCAACTCCTTCATCAATTAAGAGAAGTAAGAATGCCAAGTCAAGCCCCTCTTTCACCTAAACAAAAGCTCTAGAGGCTAGATCTTAGCTAACCATGTAAATATCACATGTATCCAATGTGTCATTTTGTAGAAGAATTCTGGAAGCTAAAACACAAGATTTAAGACTTGATTGATGCCAATCTACTTCGAATAGACCCTACTAAACCTAATGGACCAAATGTTAAGGTAAGTGTTCCTTCGTAATGTGTTCAGTCATGCATCAACATGAAAGGAACATCTAAACAGAAAAGGGGAATGTCCAATAAGAGTTTAAATCAGAGGAAACTAAGACACTTCAACAAGAGCCAAAGAATGAGGGGCAATTATTAAGAAAGTCTAAGCATGTTCTAATGTTTGAAATTACTTAAACAAAAGTTCTTCATTTCTTTTATATATCTTAATAAATTATTAGGACAAATGAAAACACATTTTTGGTATCTTGTTTTGAAAGTTTAGAATGAAAAGAGGCAAATAGAATCCCAAACATCGATCCCAAAATACACTTTGAGACTTGAGTAACATTATTGTAAGGCTATTGGACTCAATCTTTAAACGACGTTCGTTTTGAATTTGATACACAAATTAACATGAAGTTAAGCATTCATTTTCGATATCCCAAACAAGAAATCCCTTGTCAACCCCATTAAGCCTTTTAAATGAAGTATTTTTAAAATTAAAACCTGTTAAGAACCACCCAATAATTAGGCAATTAAAAGGTTAAAGTCGTGACACGAGAGAAAAGGTTAACATTAATTTATACTTATTTCAAATGCATCAATTCAATTGTAATTATTACTTTCAATAACTTGTTTCCTTTAGAATGAAGAAGGGTTTCCATTTAAACACTATGTACAAACCATACACACTTTGAGTGGTATGCCAAAAGAAGGGATGATCAACTTTATCTTGGGCTAAATTGAAGAAAAAGAAGAAAGAAAGAAAGAAAGGAGAAGAAGAAAAGGAGCAAGAGAAAAAATGAGAAAGAAAAAAAAAAGTTTACCTAAGAAAGAAATCAATAGCCTACATGATCAAGTCTAAAATATAAAGTCCTAAAGCTTGAAAGGAACAGCAACACATAACTCAAAAGGCTCATTCATGAGGCCTACCCCTGGATTTAAGGAACCTAAAGTCTAAAATAGTGGAGTGAGCATCGAGACCCATTATACTGAAATTGGCCCTCGACTACATCTAATAAATGTAGCTAAACACCAAATAAACATAACAAAAGCTTATTAGCTACGTTTAATAAACGTAAGCTTGTAACATGGTAAAAGGCACATAGCAAAAAGTTCTACTATGTTTCAAAATGTGAAAATGGCTAATGATGGAAAATGTCGCAAAATGGACAAACTATCTGCTGTAAGCCCCATAATCAGTCATTCAAGTCTTCGATCGGCTGAAAGATCAAATCGAGCCTAAATTATAAGTAAAGTAGAAATATTAGTAAAATGATCCCGTAAGTTTAAATTTAAAAAAATAAGTAATAAAACGAAAGAATATAAAAATTCCAAATTTTAAGTATATAACTCGTTATTTATCGAAAATGCGTAAAATGCATTCCAATAATTAATGAATCGCTAGAAATAAATTATATATATACTAAAAATCATAAAATGACCTAAATAATATTTAGAAATATTTATTTGTACTATATATGAATTTACATGTATGTAGAAATACACGTAATTACTCAAAATACACGAATTGTGCTAAAATAATAATAAATAATTAAATAAAATTATTAATTAATTGAGAAAAAATAAAAAAAAAAATTAAAAGGATAGGGAATGATGAAAATCTGGTTGTGGCAAGTCAAGAACTAAAAAATAAAAACTATCCAATTAAAATTAAGTAAGACAAAAGCCAAAAATAAAGGAAATGAGGCAATGTCATGTCTAATTAATGCATATTAATTACCAAAAACGTCTATAAATAGGAAAAAAATTTAGATAACTCCTTTGGATAATTAAGGATTTGAGAAAAATAGAGAGACTCGAAAATTCTAGGAAAAAACTAGAGAAAAAAAAAAAGAAAAGGAAAACTGTGCAATTGGGGCTTGTAAAGAGAACCCAGACCCGACGAGCAGCTGGGAGTGGACGACCACCACCCCCATACAGTGGTGGCAGCGCCCAGGTGGGCCGACACACCCATGGCCACCGACGGTGTCCGGAGCCACTCAAATCGGTGAGTTTGATTTCCAACCCGATTTTGTGTAATTTTGTAAAAATAGTAAATATTCTTAGAAAATTATGAAACTTGGTATTCTGGAATATTTTTGTATTTAGTTTTTAGGAAAAATATTATTTTGATGAAAATATGTCCCGTGATATATAGTCCTTAAGAAATCATGCAAAACCGAGCATGTTTTGGTTTAGAAATAAATAACCTTAGGAGTGTAGTTTTGAACCCAAAATTTTTGTGTAGACTAATTAGATGATATAGAATAATTCTATGAAGCCCTTTTTCAAAAATTAATTTTTGAAAATTTTAGATAATTTTTAGGCCTAAAAATAAGGCATAAAATAGGTAATTTAGGGTTAATTAAGTAATTAAATGGTTAATTACTGATTTAGTGAATAATTATATGTTTTAGGATGTTGAAATTTGATGAAGTATGATACTTTTAGCATTTAAGTTGTTATGTGTAATTATTAGGTTAATTATGTAGTAAATAAGTGATAGGGAAAAATAGTAAATTTTAAGTTAATTTTGTAAATTAGGGTAATTAGGTGTAAAATCTAATTTATGATGAATTTGGATATTTTGAAATGATAATTGATGTTGGGAGATGTTAATTAGAGTGATAAAAATATTAGATGTGTATTATGTACATAATGAGTAATAGTACATACTACACAATTATTAGAAATATAACAAATAGAAGATATTAGAATAAAAATTGATATTATGATAATAATAAAAATATATAATAAATCTGATAGAAAACTTAAATTTATATAATTATATGAAAAATGTAAAAAAATTCTCACATTAAAAGTAAATTCGGTACACTAATGCGAATTTAAGTGTACCGGGTGGAATAAAATACTAACTAGGGATAGTGATGGTATTTAGGATATCGGAAAGTGATGTGATTAATTTCACATTATGAGTTGAAACGAATTTCTAGGGTTCGGATATAAAACAATACTTAGAAAATCAAACTAGAACCTAAGTTAGAAATCGATACGGAAATTGAACCCGAACCTAACCCCAAACCTACAGTAATTGTAAAAGGTTTGAGAACCTAGATAATTGGATATATTAAACTCTAAAAAAAAAAGATCATAATAAGTGTTATAGGATAAAACAAACCTATAATAGTTATAAGAAAAACTTAAACCACGTTTGTGTTATAGGAATGATCGTCTATGGCCTAAGCAAGTTGGATCTCGAGTGAGTGAGCGAGGAGTCCAGGTAAGTTGGGATTAATATGTTACTGTATTTTGGAGGCTTGAGATTATACTTGGTTGTGCTTGTTAGATAGTTGGTTGTGTGCATGTGCTTGATTATGAGTGATGTTATGATTATGTCTGTTGTTCTAGCTTGTATTGTATGATTTATATGAAATGATTGATTACCCTAAACTGGACCTAATCAAATATACGACCTGTAATCATAATCAGACCTACGTGACAACCCATTAGGGGAATTTAGGACTCTCCGATCAAATACCGACTCCTTCGAAAGGGATAGTGCAGGATTGCATAATGATCCCTTCTTCATCCTTAGTTGAACTAAGTGACAGGAGAAAAAGTCACTACAAGGGTAAAGTCAATGGTTCAAAGGTACTCACGGGAGGAGCGAGGTCTCCATTGCATAAGCCTGGGTTTGGTCGTGAACTGTTGCATTAATGGCAACTCTTCAACCTAGATTAGAGCGGATTAAATTTCTCTAATCTTACAACGGGCCGGACAACGTCATGCGATGGCATTTGCTTGGACATGCATTGCACCTAATAAGTTGATTGACAGCCTTGTTGTGTTTATGGTATAATTTTAAGTCCTCTATCCTAATTTACTAAGCTGTGGTTGCTCACATCCCTATAGACGTCGTACAGGTGTTGGCTAAGAAGTGGCATACAACTACTCTGAAGCTAGCAACTGTTGGATCCTAGAGAGTGAGAAAAAATATTTGAAGAACAAACATATATTCTTAAGGTCTAAGCTTTTATTTTAAAATTTGTCGTTTTTTAATAATGTAATAACTGAATTATAGTGTGTATATATATTTTCTCACTTTCTTAGACAAATGATTTATTTAAATTACAAACTATTTGCTTCAAAGCAGGTTAGTCGTGAACGCCTTGTGTATATCAGGTCTAAGATAGTAGTTGTAAGGCCAACTTCTATCTTAGAATGGTTTACACAGCAGCACTGTTACGACTCTACCGTTTCGGGGCATGACATATGCTTCATTTAGACGTAGCTAAATAATGTAAGTTATAACAAGTTTACACATGGTTTATAGTATAGGTTTTGTCACATTTATATGTAGAGTTAAATAGATAAATGTAGATAAGTATTGTACCATGTTTAAACGTAACCTGTAGTATAGATTCAGCTACATTTACATGTGACAAAAAATTATTCCTATCTTATGATTACCACATTTAAATGTAGCCAAATTTACACTATAAGTCATATGTAAATGTAGTAGGTTATATTTAGTACATCTTGTTCATCATTTGCTATGCTTATTTGTGGTCTATTGTATAGGTTCAACTACATTTACACATGGAAAAAGGTAATGAATATACTTCTTCATATGATTTGCTATGCTTAAATGTGGTTAAAACCATTGTTATTAAACTCGAACCAACCTAGCCAGTTGAATTGATTTAACCATGAACCAATCAATTAGCTAGTCCAATTACACTTAAAAACTGAAATTACATCAGACTTAGTGCCATTTAACTATTCAAAATGCACTATTGTAGTGCTTATAAGAAAAACTAAAAGAGGCCTAACCCAAAGATTAAAAACCTTAATATTTAAACACATAACAAATGCATACAACATGAATTAGAAATGCTGACATCAAGAGGCTTTATAACCGTAAACCTTTGCAACATTTTTACTACTACATGATGTGGAATAATAACTTAAGGCAATAGGAGCCTTTTAAACTATAAGTCTCCGTTATTTATGGTTACAACTATGTGATGTGGGACAAGTTGCAATAACTTAATCCAACATGTGTTAATTAAATGTTTGCCCCACTTGACTAATTTAACAATACATTAGAGAAGAATATACATATAAATGAGTCATCATTATGGTTGAATTTACTAATTTTTTAAAGTAGGTAATCTCTTTTATTAATTCGTTTACCATTCTTCTACTATAATTTTTTAATTTATTATATAGTGTTCAAATTTATTGGAAAATTTCTTAATGTTGTTTATAATTAAGCAAATATTGAGATATTAATGGACTAATAAAATGAGAAGCCAATAACTAGCAATCCAATAAAGAAAAAGATAAATCTGACTTTTCTTTTGCCATCTATAAAATAAAATATGATATAATAACCATTTAAATAATTAATAATATATATGTAATATTTTAGAAAATTAAGTGAACCTAGTTCGACCTTGAGTTGGCCTCTATTCGACCCCTTAACCCTTGATCCTTAGATTTGTCTAGGTTAAACCTCGGTTCAGTTCTAACAACATTGGTTAAAACTGAGTTATAGGCTTTGTATAAACATGACAAAGTTTGTCAAAACCGTGATAAATCACCTATTATTTGTTAGGATTATTATCACTTATTGTTATTTTAAATATGTTATTTTACTACATTTGTTTAATCATAAAGGCTTTTTAATACATATGTTTAACTTATAATTTACACCTATGATATCAATCATATGATTGAATGCTCTATAAATCTATCTTATTTCACAATAAGTAGCATTTCAACTGTAAATACTAATAATTGACAAAAAGTTCTTAGAACTTTATTAAATACTAACAATATATTTTTACACAATCATAACAATATATTCATATCTACACTATAAACAAAATAAATATATAAAATATAGATTAAAAAGTTATTAAAAATTCATTACATCTAATCTTAAACATTATGTAAATACCTATATGTAAATCTATACTTTTAATTTTCCTTATCTCTTTGTACATCATCTTTTTCACCATCGCTTGTATTTGAAAGTTTTGTTAAACCATACATAAAGCAATGAATAACAAGTAATTGCAATTATATTCTAAAAAGGGACAAAAAATATTGTATTTAATAAATTACTTAAATTACTATAAAAATCAATTACAAGTTGTTGGACAAGCTGAGTAAGCCAAGATTATGATAAAACAATTTATATCAAGTCAATGACTTGGGAAAGCTATCAATTTTGAGAAACAAATACTTATAGCAAAATTGTATGTTTATAGCCATTCTATCTTATGATAGAGAATACATAAAAGCAAGCATACTAAAAAAATGATGAACTTCAATTTTTAGTTGAAATTAATAGTAAATGGTATGCTTGGAATAATAAATTTCATTTTTTTACATGATCAAATATACTTATAAACCTTTATCTTTTATCATTTAATAGCAAGTAAACATACCCACAATTAAATATAAATATGCACACTAGAAACTCACTTATACCCTTACTACACTGAATACACCTTCGCATATAGTAACCTACTTGATTACATAATCATATACATGAAATAGATAAAGAATACACTTGCTACAACACATGATACATCATGCAAACCACTTAATCCATATTATTTGTATAGTTAGCTAAAACAAAAGACATTCATAGGGGTATATTCATTAAGAAAGAGAAACCCACAAATTATAATAACAGTTAATTAAAAACCTTTAAAGTTTAACTATAATTTGCATAGGCTAGCTTGGCTTAGCTTAGTATAGAAGATGTATCCTAAAATTTGAGTCACTTTTAATACAACAATATATCATTGGGTATTTCCATCTAATAACACCTCCTCACACTAATCCAACCTACCAATTAGAATAATTGCTCTAAATTAAAATATTAATGCTACTCTTAATTGTAATAGACAATAAAAGGATATATTTTATTTTTCCATAAGTCGAAAGTACCTGAGTACATTATAAACATTAAATATTAAGGAAACAATAGAAGAGATGCTAACATTGTGTAATATGAAAAAATAACACCTTAGAAAAGCTTATAATAGAAAGTAATGATATTTAAAGTTAAACATAATTAAGGATGAAAATTTCCATCTACAATTTCTACTAAAACCAATTCAGCAATAAAAGTTAAAAACTCATTAACATCAAAAGGAAGTAAAAATTGAAACTATACATTATAGATTAAGGAAATATATTAAAATAACTAAGGCCTACTATTGGAAATGAAATAATGATGTTAAAATTAAACCATTTTCATGTTTTCCATGAAAAAAAAAATTATTATATCTACATCTAAGAACTCAAAATGTAAGTATTAAGTAAAAAAAATTTTCCTCTTAAGGTTATTTTATCATTCTTTTCTCAAACAAAAAAAAAATTCTATTTAATCATTACTTTGAAATTAAGATATACCTATCCATGAATGATATGTAAAAACACAGATTACTTATAATGTAACGAGTGAAATAACTAATTATCAAGAAATATTGAATTGTTTTAATATATTTTAAACATGAATGTAAAAAAACATGGGATTTGCATATTTCTATAAATACCAAAAGATAAAGAGTATAATGATTACTGGTAAGTGAATGAATATTATTGCTAATATAAGAGTTTGAGTTTTGACATTTAAGGTTTTCATATAAGAAAACCAACATATACAACGATCACTAATAATACAGAAACAAGTTTGATTTGTATCTTAAGTTAGTATTTACTCCTTCCTTGATCAAAATTCCAATAAATATATAATCCCTTTAAGTATGTTAAATTTTTATCATGTGTGAAAATAGGATTTTTCAATTTGTATTATAATATAGTTATGAACAATCATAAAGTAATATAAAGGCATGATGCCTATGTTATTTAAAAATATATTTTTGAATATTTGGCAAAGATTGGAGACAATGAAGTCACAAAGATAGGAATGCAATTTTAAAATTTATATGATTAGAGCATATTGAAAATACGAATTTCATAGTCGCCTTAAAAGAACATTTTCACTAAAAGAAATAAACCTACAAAACCCACAAGAAATAAACTTGATTTCACAAATATATAAAACTTTATTGAAAATAAAGCAAGAACCAACAATTTCACAAAACCACACATGTAATAGTGATAAAGTAAGAGAGAGAAAGATATTACTTGTTGCCAATAGGAGGTTTAAAGGAGGAAAATCTAGTAGCGTCTGGTAATGAGTGGTGTAGTGACTAACATCAATTATTTTATTTTACATTAAGATGTCATATTTTGTTTGTGTATGTGTATGTATAGGTTAATAAGATATTATAACTTCATTTTAAATCTAAGATTTTTTTTCCCTTCTAGAATATTAGGGGTTAAAAATTTTAAATTTCAACATTATGGCATCACGAATTAAATTATTGATTATCTATTCCAATTTTTCATTTGATTAAATTATGCTATTCGCTAATATTTATGATATGTTTTTTTCTATTGAAGAGAAAAGTACGAAATTATCCTTCATAAAATAATATTATTCTAAAACTAGCAAATTAAATTGTAAAAATTGCAAATTGAGCATGTATCTCCTCTTTTTCTTAATTTATGGCTCTAAATATATTTTTCTACTAGAAGTTACATGTTAAAAGTTAATTTTTAAATTGGAAATACATCTCAGTATACATTCTCTTATAAATTAAAAATAAGAAGTACTCCTTTATACTAATGAAAGCATATATTGTGATGTATGCATTAATATATATATATATATAGCACATCAAGTTAATAAATTTAAAATAAAGAGAATGTGATCATATGATTGAGATAACAGTGGATGGCTAAATGCCTTGCATAACTTTAATGGAGGAAATGTATTGATATGATTTATTTTTTTATCTTCTCAAACTCAAATAATCCTTTTGTCAATGTATTTGAGATTTAACTAACTACTTAAAGCCTCATAATAAGCACAAATTTTAATTTAAAATATATATAATTATAAAATAATAAATTAACTTGAAAGGTTAACACAATTAATATATTACCAATGTAACTATTGATTTTATATGACTATTGATAGTTTTTCAATATCTATAAATATGAAAATGTGTAACCTGTAAAACTTAAAAATTGTAAATAGTTGAAAGGTAATAAAAACAAAATACCAATTTCCAAAATATCTATTTTGATAAATATCAGCTTTCTAACATATATATTTATATTTATAGGGTACCATTAAAAATATTAGACATCTAATGACAATTTCTCAAATTTGTACTATATTTTTAAAAGGTTGAATAAAAAATGTACAATAACATAACAAAAAATGTGTACCATCAAATTTTAAAAATTTATGAAGAATTGACATTGAAAAAATGGAATTTTCTATAATTCTATCCTTATTTTTAAGGGATTGGTTTCACCATCCACCACACCGTTTATTTGTATTCATTTAAATTTAAACTATTGAACAAGTTATGAATTTAATGGGTTAGATTTTATAAAATGGAGATGATAAGATCGAAAAATCTCCATTCATCTCCATTTTTTAAAGAGGATCCCTTAAAAATAAGATCATGAAGCAATTTAAGCAAGTTTGGGAAAAGAGGGAGTTATCAAAAAAGCCATACTCATTGGTAGCATTAGGACTTATAAAGAACCTAAACCTATTAGCAAATCTCCACATAATTAAAAAAAAAAAAAAAAAAGGGGGGGGGGGGGGGGGGGGGGGGGGGAGAGAGAGAGAGAGAGAGAGAGAGAGAGAGAGAGAGAGAGAGAGAGGGAGAGGGAGGGGAAGAGAAAAGAGCAAATTTTTTCTTTAAGAGGATTCCAGACTGGCCTTCATCTAGGTTTAGCCCGAGCGCCCAATTTGTCTCTTTCAAGCACTTTTCCATAAAAGCATAGGTCTTACCCCTTTTGTAAAGTTCCTCTTTGGTCATAGTAACCATTTTTGTTCATTTCGAGATATTCACTTAGTCCCTAGTGTCTAATATAAGATCTCCGTTTTAGACCTTTGCAGCTAATTATCAACTTGAGTATAACCCCTAACAACCAAATCAAGTGACCATAGTAACCTAGTCTCTCTCTTAAATTGACCCTTAAGGTTAATTTTGTATATTTCAAAAAATTGTACAATAAATAAAAAT
This sequence comes from Lumnitzera racemosa, assembly GCA_024138005.1. Lineage (NCBI taxonomy): Eukaryota > Viridiplantae > Streptophyta > Magnoliopsida > Myrtales > Combretaceae > Lumnitzera > Lumnitzera racemosa. The sequence continues at coordinate 15,659,108 of JAMXBC010000011.1, read as the reverse complement.
TTTCAGATAAATCTAATTGAATTAAGATATATCAATCTAAGATGGTGATCTAAAATTTTCAAATCCATCAATCCTAGATGATGATTTAAAATTTTCAATTCCATCAATCCTAGATGGTGATTTGAAATTTTTAAATCCATCAATCCAAGATATTAATAAAAATTTCAAGTCCATTAATCCAATATGGTAATTAAACTTTTAAAACTTATCAATTTAAGATGGTGAATAAAAAGCCTCATCAATCTAAGGTAACATTAAACCTATTGATCCAAGATGGTGATTTAAGTTTTTATATCCATCAATCTAAAATGGTAATAAATTTTCAATAGCCATCAATTTAAGATGGTTCTCACATAGATGTTAAATTTAACAAATTGAAAAACCATTGATCCAATATGATCATTTAAGATTTGCTTTATTGAAAAAAATTATATGCACTTTAAAGGAGCTATTTTTACAATCTATCCAAAGCGGTATCTTCAATGTTTAGCTTCCTTACTGACCATACCTATTTTACTTCCTTTGAATCCCTTCCCCATGGAGTAATCCCTATCCTCCTCTTCACAAAAACCTCAATAAATTAAGTTTAGAATAGCTAGCTAGCTACAGCGCTTCCTAGTATAATCTATCGTTAGGGTAAAAATGGTGTTTCTTTTGTATATGCAGTAAAGTTTTATTAAATTTTAACATAAAGAGAGGTAAGTATAAAAACCTCATTTTTTTACCCCTTATATTTTTAGAATTTTATAAAAACCTAATTTTTTTTACCCCTTATATTTTTAGAATTTTTTATTTTATAAAGAAAAAGGTCCTAAATAAAAAATACAAAAAATAGAAAATATCAAAAAAATACAAAAAGAGTATTAAAAAATTCATAGAAAATTGAAAAAATAGAAAATAATACAAAATTTTCAAAAATAAAAGGATGTAAAGAAAAATGCAAAATGTTAAGTAAAGTAAGATTATTAGATTTAGAATAAATTAGCAATTTAAAAATAATTAGGATTTGAGGGGTGCTTTAATTCATTAAGATCGATTTTTAATAGATATGAGCACATGAATTAAGTTGGTCTAAGACCTAATTTGAATAACTGACATAGCTATTTTTAAGCTTCATATACAGTTTGTTTGCAAGTTAAAATAAGGCATGACCAATAGACCATCTAGTATAACACTTAGTCCTGGCATTGGCAAAAGTTAGAGGTTTTAGGTTTAATTCTAGATATGTTCATTAAGCACCTTTTTATAATTTTTCCCATACACTATGGTACATGTCAATCTCTAAGGGCCATGTATTCTGCCATGACATGTGGCATATTTCTATTGGTTATCATAGCTAACGTGCATTACGTGCTTGCCACGTTAGCATCTCTTTCATTACATAATGGCTATAGAAGCCACGATCTTGCAAGATTGCCATTTCCGAACCCTTATTTCCAAGCTCTTTTTTGTCTATTTTTCGTCGAGATCAATACAAATCATTTACATTTTTGTGTTTCTAACATGGTCATTGCTAAATCTGCCATTAAAGTACTTGCCAAGATCGATTTGAGCTTGGCAATTATAAATAACACCCTTTAGTCATTGTTTTGGCATGGAACACAACTAGCTCTCAATCTCACACTCTCGATCTCTCTCTATTAAAGTGCTCTCGATCTAATCATAGGTTTCTTTCTCTAGAATGGAGATCTACTTGAAGCTTATTGGGTATAGTTAAGCCATCCAAGGGACTCCTTGCACATTTGGCATTTAAATCTAAGTGATTTCGTCCATTACTGTAGCTTCAAATGCAAGCTCCACCACCTTCAACCACTAAACCTTATATAAGCCCCATAACCAGCAACTTGGGTTTCTGATCAACTAAAAGATCCAATTAAGCCTAAATTATAAAGTAAAATTAGAAACATTAGTAAAAGCGAACCCTTAAGTTCAAATTTAAGAAAATAAGTAATAAAATAAAAGAATATAAAATTTTCAAATTTTATGTATATTACTCATTATTTATTAAAAATACGTAAAATGTATTTCAATAATTAACGAATCATTAGAGATAAATTATATGCACACTAAAAATCATAAAATAACTTAAATAATATTTAAGAGTATTTATTTATACTATATATGAATTTACATGTGGGTAGAAATGTACGTAATTACTTAAAATACGCGAAATATGTTAAAATTAGGTTAATTAATTAAAGAAAATTCATAATTAATTAATTAAAATCAATAAAATTATATAAAATTAAGGAAAAGTTCAGAAGTGGGTTGTGGTAGCTGGGGGAAGAAAGAAAAAAAACAACTAAATAAATTAAGCTAACCAAAAAAGTAATTTAGAAGAAGATAAAGCTTATTTTACATCAATTTAATGCACAAAAAATACCCAAGACCTCTATAAATAGCCATATTTTTACAGAAGCTCATTTGGTCAGTTTGGAGAGTGAAAAAAATAGAGAAAATCAAAATATTGAGTGTTAGGATTAATTACAAAAAATTACTCAAATTTATATAATTAGGCCCTTAGAGGGGAACCAACACCCGACAAGTATCTAGGAGTGTACGGCTACCACCACTACATGGTAGTGGCAACACCCAGATCGGTTGAAAAGGCTACGGCGATTGGTGGTGGCTAGAGCTACCAGTTCAGGTGAGTTCAATTTTCAAACCCGATTTTGTGTGATTTTGTAAAAATATTAAATATTATTAGAAAATTATGAAATTTGATATTTTAAAATATTTTAGTATGTAGATTTAGGAGAAAATTTTATTTTAATGAATTTATGTCTAGAAACATACCGTCCTTAAAAAATTATGTAAAATCGAACATGTTTCGAATTAGAAATAAATAGGCTTAGAAGTATAGTTTTGGGCTCAAATTTTTTGTGTAGACTACTTAGGAGATATAAAACAGTACTATGAAGTCCTTTTTCAAAAATTAATTTTTGAAATTTTTAGATAATTTTTAAGTCTTAAAATTATGCATAAAATGCGTAATTTAGAGTTAATTAAGTAATTAAATGAGTAATTACTGATTTGATGCACAATTATATGTTTTTAGGATGTTGAAATCTGACAGAGCATGCTATTTTTAGCATTTGGAGTGTTAGATGTAATTATTAGGATATTATGTAGTAAATATGTAATAGGTAAAAATGATAAATTTTAAGTTAATTTAGTAATTTAGGGTAATTAGGTTTAAAATCTGATTTGGGAAGAATTTAGATATTTGGAATGTTATTTGATGATAGGAGATAATATTTGAAGTGATGGGAATATTAAATGTGTATATTATGTACACATTAAGTGATAATGTGTAATATGTAAGTATGAGAAATTAATAATTAGGAAAATATTGATTAGAATTGATATTATGATAATAATAGAAATATATAATAAATCTGATAGGAAGCTTAAATTAGGGTAATTATATGAAAAATATAAGATTTTCTCATAACAGGGTAAATTCGGTAATTAAATTAGAATTCGGGTGTACCACACGGACTAGAACATTAGTTTGAGAATAAAAGTGATATTTAGGATATTCGCAAATAATGCAATTAATTTTATATTATGGGTTAGAATGATTTCTTAGGTTGTACATATAAATCTCTAATAAAAAACCGAGTTAAAAACCTAATTTAAAAATCGATGCAAAAACTAAAACAAAACTTAACATGATTAAAAAAGAATTGTAAAAGACGTAAAAACCCAGATAATTAGTATATTAAACCCTAAACAAAAGATAACAATAAGCGTTATAGGATAAAACCAACCTATAATAGTTACATAGAAAACTGAAACCACGTTTATATTATAGGGATGATCGGCAATAGCCTGAGTGAGTTGAACCTCGAGTGAGCAAGTAAGGAGTCCAGGTAAGTTACGATTAATACATTATTATATTTTGGAGGCTTGAGATTATACTTGGTTGGGCTTGTTAGATAGTTGACTGTCTGCATGTGCTTGATTATGAGTGATGCTATGATTCTGTTTGTTGTTTTAGCTTGTATTGTATGAAATGATTGATCACCCTAAACTAAACTTAACAAATATATGACTTGTAACCATAAACCAGACTTACATAGCAACCCATTAAGAGAAACTTAGGATTCTTCGGCCAAATACTGACCCCTTCAAAAAGGATAACGCTGGATAACATAATGGGTCCCTTCTTCATCTTCAGTCTAACTAAATGACAGGTAAGGAGGTCGTGACAAGGGTAAAGTCAATGGTTCAAAGGTAGTCACGAGAGGAGCGGTGTCTACATTGTGTAAGCTTAGGTTTGGTAATGAGCTATTGGATTAATAGCAATTTCTCAACCCAGATTAGAGTAAGCGCAATTTCTCTAATCTCGTAGTAAGCCGAACAATTTCGTGCGATGGCATTTACATGTTTATGCATTCTATTTAACTAAATCGGGTGATAACCTTGTTTGTGTTGGTAGTATAGTTTTAAGTCCTCTATCCTGACTAACTGAGCTGTGGTTGCTCACATCCCTATAAATGTCGTTACAAGTGCTAGTCAAAAAGCAACTTATAACTATCCTGAAACTAGTAACTGCTGGATTCTGAGGAGTAAAGAAAAACATTTGAAGAACAAACATATATTTTTAAGGTTTAAGCTCTTATTTTAGAAATTTTAATTTTTGATGTATTAACTAAGAAATAGATTACAGTAAAATGTTGTAAAGGTTAATTGTAATAACTAAATTCTAGTATATATATATTTTCTTACTTTCTTAAGTAAATGACTTATTTAAATTATAAATTATTTACTTCAAAGCAGATTAGTTGTGGACACCTTATGTAGATCAGGTTTAAGATTGCTATAAAGCCAACTTCTATCATAGAATGGTTTGCACGACAAGACTGTTACAACTCTGCCATTTCGAGGCGTGACACCTTAACCACCATGTAACCATTGTTCAAAATACCTTATCAATCGCTCCTTAGATGAATCCAACACCACAATTATACTTATGGTGCTCAAAAATCCAAGATCATAGCTTCCTCTTAGGTCTAGCAACCATCACTTGACCCAACCACTACTAAGTATCACCACCTGCCATCTAAAGCTATGTTACCACCAAATGGCCACCATTGGCTAAGGCACCTATCCTAGACCCCTATTTCTTAATCCAAAACACATAGAAACACCGTTTCCTGCTTGAAAATCGACCTAAAACCACCATGGAACTCCCTTCCCCTAATTGCTTGCTCTTTCCCCTACTTCTTCTTCACCTAATCACATGTGTTGCACGTATTGAGTTGGTTGAACTAAGTTCAATTTGGAAATTGAACCTTGACCAATGCTTAACCCACATTTAACGCCTTCATCCTAAGTTTTGGCCACTTTTGCTTATTTCTTTTCTTTTCTTTTCTTTTCTTTTATATAAAAAACAAATAAAATAGAAAAAATAAAACACCAAAATTAGGACTTTCTTTTGGAATTTTCTCAAATAAAAAAAATGACTAAGAGACATAAACTCGATAAATTTTTAAAATTAAAATAAACTAACAAATTAAAATTTTATCAAAACCGAATTACGGGAAGTTTAATCCTTACGAAATGATATGTAGACTCTTGAGAGCGATTTAAAATAGGGGCTTTTTTTTTTTTAAATTTCCCCCTTGTATATAAATTTAATTTCTTATTTTCTTTCATAATTTGTAAATAAAATTAATTTTCTTTATTTCTAAATTTAGAATTATTCCTTTAAGTCAAATAGGTATGTTGAAAAATAAGTTTAAATTTGGACAGCTAAAGTGATACTCATTTAGAGTTTAATACGTTAGCCTCTTGACTCAAGATTTATAATTTTCAAAAATCATTTTTTAAAAGTGATTTTATTGCATACTAGTAACTAACTTTTTTTTTTCGACTTTAGATAACAAGCGCTTCCAAAGGTTTTTAGAATAAAAAAGAAAACCAGATTTTCCGAATGCCTAGTCAAAGGTTAGCATTAAATGGGTTATGATTTAATACTAATGGGATTAAAGAAAATAAAAACAGAAAATTAAGGCTTGATAAGGTAGCAGCAAAACCTTTTTTGTGTGTGGGTATGGATGCAAGGGTTACGTGCATACCGCGTATGTAGTCATGTTACATAGGACTAGGAAAATGACTTGAGTGACTCATACAAGATGACCAAGAGGGAAGTATAGGGAGGAGGAGTAGGCGATAGCAACAAGCCTCTAACACTTTAATGACAAGTAGAGGAGTTCGAAGGCATCAAACTTTGCTAATGATGAAGAACAGGGTAGTGTTCTTTAAGGTATTTAAGAGTTTAATCTTTTATGGCAAGAATCCAGCAAAGTAACAGCGTTAGTGCCAATTCTCTCTTATTGGGTATTTATAGAGAATAGCCCTTTATCTCATCCGTCAGATCGCGATGACAATCAAGGATTAGAATCAATCTCTTCCTTTTAATGGACTTGAGATGGGCTTCATTTATGAGCTTAGGCCTAAATGGCCTTATTCTATTAGTATGAGTCAAATTGAGAAAAGTTGGATTAGACATATCGATATAATGGGCTCTAATGTAAGCCCGTCATGCCAAATCTCCCATGATCATCCTAAAAATTTATAAGCTGAAATCATCGAGCCCTATCATCCTAGCCAGAGGAGTCAAATCCATTTAATCAATGAGCTTGAAGCCTAATAAATGAATTTAGTAAATGCTTGTTTGATAGGTGTCTTAATGCTTTCTTATCATTTATTCAAAGTTTAATGGTATCTATTCTAATTGTCTCCCCCCAATATGTCCAAAAGTCAAAGTCAACATTTGACCTAATTTTAATAAATTTGTCTTTCCACCCATGAGTAGAGGAGATTAGCCCATCAAATAGCTTACAATTAGGCCAGCTTACTAGGTAGTATCAACCTTTAACAAACCTATTCACTTTTAGCCAATAAAAGTACCTAAAAAGTTGTGGTGTCGCCCTCACCACAAGTCTTTCACATACAGCCTCAAAGACAACATAGATATTATAGGAACTTAGGACTAGTTGGCATGAACTTAATCTATGATAATTAAAGAAATCTTTCTTGAGGTTATTAAATGGGATGTAGAATCCAAATTCAAAGTATTTATAATCAAGTAAAATCTATTAGTTGGTGTAACTTGGTCCTCTTTACCCAACTTCTCTAAGCTCCATCTGATTAGAAGCACCATAAAATAAAATGCAAGACTTTTAAGTTCCTCTTATGGCAAATGATCCTGTATTCCGTTAGGTTAGGTCCCAACCTTTACTAACATGTATACTAACTTTATTGACTTTGCATCTTCTCCATCAATTGGAAATACGTCCTTTGGGATCCATGCCACAATTGCTTATTTGTCTACGATTCTACTCTTGTCATTAATTGTTGGCACTATGATACGGAGTAAGTGAACCTATCAGTTTTAATATAGCGGATATGAGTCCGAATCGATCCCTTAGAGACCTCAAGTACTAATACTAACCTTAACTCTATTATCTAACTGAAAAATTGTAATGGGTTGAATAAATTAAAAATACTAAAATTAACAAACTAATCTAATTATGAGACTTGATTAAACAATTTAAGAAGCGATAAAATTAAGAACGACTTCAAGAAGGCAAATAACGTATTTAAGAATTGTTTCCCCTAGTATTTAATACATGATCGCTTAAAATGTATCCAATTTAATTTCTATTATTCTTGACCAGAGAGATTCACAATTAAAGTTAATACCTTTCTCAAGCATATTAACCCTAATCCTAAATAATTTATCAGAATCTTTTCACTTAGTAATATAATTTAGAATTGCATTAATGTACAATGAATTCTTACACAAAAATAATAACTTTCTGGTAGAATCATGTATCTTATCTCTAAGTATATATGTAATTCTTAAGCATATTAACCATAATCCTAAATTATTTACTGAAATCTCTTCACTTTATAATATAATTTAGAATCGCATCAATGTACAATGAATTCACACACAAAAATAATAACTTTTCGAAAGAATCATGTATCTTATCTCAAGTACATATGTAATTCTCTTCAATTATGTCAAAATCTTATTATTCATGTAATTTCTCAATCATCATGCATAATATCATAGATTGATACCTTAGAAATATCAATTAACAATGAAAACACATAATTAAATCAAGAAAAATATCAATAAATTCAATAGTCACATAAAACCTTAGGTTTCACAATCCTAAATATGAGAATCTTAAGCTATCATGATGAGATTAAAAACGAATTGCAACAAAATCAAGAAATAAAACATGAAAAAACCTCTTTTGTCCATTAAAAAGCTCTTCAATCTTGAAGTTAGGTGTTGCTTCTATCTTTTTCTCCTCCTTTTCTTCAAGTCTCTTCTCCTTTTTTTTTTTTTTTCAAAAGTTATGTACAAAACCCTCATAAGTTCTTATATAATATATTATAAATTTGTCACCAAACATAGCTTGAGACACAGTTGTGTCCTTAGGTTGTGTAACTTACTGACCTTAGTACAAAAATCATCCTGCATGGACACAGTTGTGTAAAAAAATTATTACTTTCTTCTATTATTTATGTAACTTTAAAACTTCATAACTTATTCATTTGAACTTCAAATTGAGTGAAACTTAATTCATTTTCTTTTTTTTTTCAATTCGAGAATACATTCAAATCTTGAAATCAAAATTTTACTCAATTAAGTATCAATTTCTTCAAAAAAACCAAAAATATAAGAGATATATTATAAAATCACCATGTGAAATATATTTAAAATAAGAGTTGTCATGCTACGACACCTTCAGTCGACCTTAAAGGACCTACCATCTATGAAACCATGTAAAAATTGGTAATTAATTCACAATTGGTCGATTCAAAGATAGTTTGTAAAATTTAGGATAATCACAAAAATTGTCCAATTGAATCCAAATTTTACAACGAAATTAAAAAAGAAAAAGTACAAAAAAGTCCTTAATGTTTCACATTTTTACAAATTAGTCCTTAACATTTTATTTAGTTTATTTTAGTCTCTAACCCTTTCAAGTTGTATTAAATAAATCTTTTTGTTAACTCTGTTAAATTTTCTATTACTGTAAAAATGTGTTAGCATATAATTGGTTTACATAAGTATAAAAAAGTCTATAATATTTACTTGAATATATGAATTAGACCTTAACGTTTATTTATATATACAAATCAGTACTTAACCTTTTTTATTTTGTTTATTTTAATCCTCAATGTGTCCACACATAATGGAAAAACTAATGGAGGAATTTTTTGTAAATTTATTAAAATGTTGTGTACTAAAATAGTCTAAATGAAAGATTAAAAACTGATTCGTATATACAAGTAAAAATTATTAAGTTATACATATATTACCATTATTTATCAAAAACATGTAAAATAAGTTCTAATAATTAACGAATCGTTAAAGATAAATTATTCATAAGTATATAAATTGATAAGAAATAAAATGAAAAGCTTAACATTTGAGACACATTTTAGAAAATATGATTTATATCAACATTAGTATAATTAAGTTGATTTTCATAATTAGGTAATAAAAATTAAAAGAAATAACCATATAGCTTTAATATCTCAAATTAAGCTCATTCATATACGATTTTATTAAAATTATTAAGTTTATCAGGTCTAATCGTTATAATGTAGCGTTTTATAATTTTAAATATAGTTTATGATAAATCTATTAAAATTAACTACGTAATCTTACCGATTAATATTAGTAGGTAAAATTATATATAAAACGTATATGAATAAGTCCCAATTAATTAATGGAACATATCCATATATATCATATATAAAACAAAAGTGGAGTTAGAGCCATATTTTGGAACGTAAGATCAATGAAAAAGTAGGTTCGAATAAAACTATATAGTAATATGAGTTTTCTAAAAGTTACAATGAATGGTCTTATATAATCAAATTTAAGAAAAATAATAATAATAAGTTGAAATACGATCAATACAAATTATAATATAAAGTTTATCAGGTTAAATTTTAATTAGTTTAAAAATAAAAATTTTTTATTAGGTTTATAATATAATGTTCCATTATTTTTAAAATATATTATGGAATTTTATGAATTATAAATCATGATAAAATTACATTAAAAAAGTCACGTAATATGGTATCAACAAAAAAATAATAATAAATATATATAACCGCCTTGAAAAAGGCGGTGTAGTCCTGTTATATATATAGCTATGTACCATACGAAAAGGGAAAAAAAAAAGATTATATGAGAAAAGAGAGAAAGCAGGAGAGAGAGAGGAAAAGAGAGACTTAAGTGAGAAAAAGAAAGAGAGGAAGAGAGTGAAATGGTGAGAAAGAAAGATAGAGAGCATTTAAAAATAAAAAATAAAAAGAGAGGAAGAAAGGAAAAAGGGAAATAAAAGAAAGAAGAAGAAGAAAAAGAAAAGAAGATTTAATTTTATCCATGTTCGATTTTTTAGATAACCCTATTTTCATAATTAAAAGTATTATTATTTTTTAATTGATATTTAGTAGTCATAGAAAAGATATATCTATAATCCTGTTATTTTTCTGAATATAGTATTTTATCTATATAATTTCATAAATTTCTTCTTGTTTAAATTTTAAACTTAGAATATTGATAGTTCTATTTTTATTGTTTCTATTTAATAACCCATAAAAAAACTATTTAAATATATATATATATGTATGAATAATTTTCGCCATATATATATATATATATATATGTATATAAGCCATGTATACAAAACGGTGTCTAAGTAATCCCACCGTTAGTATGTATGGCACAATATGCTAATTTCACGTATAAGATAAATTATATATTATACAATATTTTAAACATAATTAGTGCTATTTGAAAAATACGCACACATGTTACATACATATATTACTTATCGAATGATACCTTCATTAATAGCATCATGTTATATTATTATGTTACAATCATATATATAATATGGGTTATACAATAAGTAACATCAAAACGATGGTACATATTTAACATGTATGATATATATATTTAATAAGGTTATGATTATAAGTAATACAGAACCTGAACAACTAAGTAAAATTATAATTTAAATTAAAAATAATGGTTTGAAACTTATTGGTAATAAGGGTATAAATACTAAAAATAATATTTATATTATAGGAGCAAGTGGCGATAGTACAACTTACATCAAACTAAAGTGAATAAATCAAGGACTTTAGATAAGTTAGGATTAATATGTCATTGAATTTCAGAGTACTATTTCATAGCACTTGAAGGCTTAAGGTTATACTTGTTTGTGCCTATAGGTAGTTTGATTATGCATATGTCTCTGTGTATGTATTTTTGATTGTATAGTGTACTATTGGCTTATTCTATTAGTTTGTAATTGTTATGTGTTGTATGATATGAATTGATCACTTTAACTAGACTTAATAATATATGACTTATAAAATTAACTAGATAGGTATTTTAACCCATTAAGGAAAACACTTAGGATTCTCTAGCCAAATACTAACACTTTCGAAAGGGATAACGTTAGATAGCATAATTGGTCTCTTTGTCATCTTTAGTCGAACTAAGTGATATGAGAGGAGATTACGACAAGGGTGAAATCAATGGTTTAAAGGTAGTCATAGAATGAGCGATGTCTTTATTGCATAAGTTTGGGTTTGGTCATGAGCTATTGAAATGTGCATTAAACTCCTTAACCCGGATTAAAGCGGGTATAACTTTTCTAATCTAACAACGGACTAGATAACGTTATGTCATGTCATTTTTTTGTTGCGTTGCATTACATTAAAATAATTAGATGATAAACCTACTTGTACTTGATGTATATTCTTATGTTTTGGTTCTAACTTACTAAGTTATTGGTTGCTCACATCCTTATAGATATTGTTGCGGGTGATAGCTAGGAAGCAACTTTTTAATTACCTTAAAGTTAATAACTGTCAAATCCTAGGAAGTGAGGAAATATATCTGAAGAATACATGTATTTCCAAGGTCTTAGTTTTTACTTTAAAATCTTCCCTTTTCAAATAAAGTATTACTTAGATAATATAATGTTACAAAATCATGTAAAAATTAATTGTAATATTTAAATCCTAATATATATTTTTCATACTTTCTTATGTAAATAATTTATTTAATATATGAACTGTTTATTTTAAAGCGGATTAGTCATGAATGCCTTATGTAAATTAGGTCCAAGATAACAATTATAAGGTCGACTTTTATCTTAAAATGGTTTGTACAATGAAACTATTATGACTCGACCATTTCAGGGCATGACATCAATGTCACTGCTTTTTCCTTGGAGGAAGTGGGGATGGGGGAGTGACCTTCTTAGGGTTGCTAGCATTTTGGTTTAGTGGTGAATGTGAAGAAGATGATGAAGCAATTCCAATACATATTAATCGGCTTCAAGAGTAGAAATACACCTTATATCTAATACGAAGATAGAAGGAAATTTGAAAAAAATGGAATTATAAAGTGTAAACTAGTACGAATTGAACAAGATTTCACTTATTATGGGCATGGGGCAAAATCCAAGGAGGCAGTTACCTTTGGAAGGGAAAGAATTTGATACCTCGCGACTTGATTTTGCTACTTATTTTATACAATGAGTGTAGGATTCGGATTTATTCTTGAATAATTACCTCATAAAAGTATGTCTAATTGTATAATGACATTTGTCCTAGGCATAAAGTATACAAAAATTTACGTACATAAGATAAATTGATTGAAAAATTTTTTGGAGAAGAATCATTTAGAACTCAACGACTTAGAATGAACACAAAACTCTCCACTTGGTCAAACTAGAAGATTAACTTCATAGCTTGAACCGGCATATACATACTCATAACAATTTAGAAACCTCATTTCTTAGCTCCCTTGGTTTTGGGGGCGAGGGGTAGGGGTAGGGGTTGTAACAAAGGTTTATGAACGTCGAACATACCACTATTTGGTAGTCCTTAATTAGACTAACTTAGTGAAGACCCCATAAATCTAAATCCAAATCCAATGAAACTTACATTGCTTATCTGCTTGACTATAATGCTTCGAGTACATTCTCCAACTAACCTGCATCAACGATCAAATCATTAGCACAATGGATAGCTCATCTTTGGCTCTATAGGAACAACTCGCCTTGAGGCTTAGAAACCTACCAGAAGTTTATTCACCTCATTGACCTATCGCCAATAAGATTAACAGGTAAGTATTGATAGGCTATATTAAATGTGAGCTCCGGAGTCTAAGCCAACCTTCTTAGACCATATGTTAGGCTCCTTAAGGCCAATTCGACATTGTATAAGTGTAAGTTGAGTTTTCTTAGCCCTTAAGCTTAGAAAACCTTGCTAAGCACCTATGATAAGTCTCAGTTTTAATGGACAACCTTGTTAGGCTTCGGTCTGAGTTGTCAAAGTTCAACCAACCTTTCAAAAAGCTTATTCAATCTCTCAAGTAAGGAAAGTCTACGAGATTCACTTAAGCGAATTTAAGGTACATCTTGGGATCATGATCCACTTTCTGTACATAGGACATTCCATATACCTATAAATACTAGGTAATACAACAAGTTTGGGATCTTAAAACTTGTACTCTCTCATACATTATACATTTTTCCCTCTCTTAACACTTTTTGCTAACTTAAGTATTAGTGTGGTTATGCTAAAATCATCTCTAAGGCCTATTCTCAGCTTACATTTGCTACTTGTATAGGTTACCTTCAACCATTAGTCCTTAGACTAAATACAACCATCAACACAGCTTATGATATTCAATATGACTATTCATTATGTAATGGAAAGATATCTATATCAACGAATTTTCCTTCAAATGAAAGTCAAACAAACTTAGATTATAAAAAACACCATGATTTCATTGTAGAGAAACAAATTCAAGGACAACAAGCATAAACATAAGGTCATTATTCCTATAACTATTTTAAATCAATGCATTTATTTATGTTTATATAGGCTTCATTTAGTTCATTTTTTTAAAATTTGTTTTATTGGTGTTTACTTAAATTTTTTGTTTAATAAAAATAAAACACTAAAAAGATAAAAATATAATTTAATATATACCTCTCTTCTAAAATTAACACTACTGCAAAAGGCACATCGGATAATATCATACATGCTAACTGTTTGATAATTGTTACGATAAACTTTTTACGCTACGATTTATGTAATGGTTCATAACCGTAACCATAAATATTAACAAAAGGTAGCATTTTTTTGGAAAAAACGTTATCATAAATATCTTAGGTAATGAAAATTGCTAATCATTGCTTTCCTTCAAATAAAAGGAAAGGTGTGGATTAAAAATAGGGAATTTAAAATAATGCTATACTAAAAGGAAAATGAAGGAAGGTGCACGCTCATTCTAAAAAACTACCTCGCAAAACCCTTTTCCCCCCTCTTTTAATCCCTTATGTCCAACTTTACCATTTCTTGTTATCTCACCAAAAGAAAAGAAGGAGAAGCTAAATGTTTTTTTATTCACAAGTCACTGGTTTGTTCTCTTTCTCTCTCTCTTATGTATAAAATGTTTGCTTGATAAGTTTTTTCCCCAAAACTCTAGGGTTTTTTCCCTTTAATTTTCATAACTTTTGCATTTATTTGAATGATATTTTGATTGAGTAGTGTTTCATCGTTTATTTTGTAATGCAAACTATATAAATCAAGCGATTGAGATTCAATCATTTGTGTAGTCACATTATTGATGTTGCTATTTACATTTGAAGTTATGTCAGTGAAGTCAAAGTTGCAGTGATCAAGTTTATGGAATCAAACTAGTGTCTTCATCTTAATTCTGGTTAGGTTTACGGTTTAACTATTATATATATTATTGGCTAAATTGATTAATTTGAAGTTGTTGTTTGGTATTCAAATTGTATCATGTCATATATAGTCAGAGATATTCTTGTGAATTATGTAAGCTTATGATATTTGCAATTCGTTCACTTTACAGAATGGAATGAGGGAGGAATATAATTGGAATTCTTAAGAAATGTAATAAGGGCGTAATACCTATTACTTTGTTTAGTTAGATTAATAAACACCTTAATAATAGATACATAATGAACTTTAATGACTAAATTACCCTTAATTTATTTTCTTTCTCAAATAACTCTAAATGTAATAGGTGGTGGTGAAAATCAACTGCGGGAGCAAGTGTAGTAGTAATGGTCGATGGCGGTGGTGATGGTAGCGGTCGATGGTAGCAGTAGTAGTAGCGGTAGTAGTAGTAGTTGATGGTAGTGGCGATGGTTGGGGTAGCAGCTTAGAGAGGGGGTGTAGGTAGTTGCGACGATAGTGACAACAGTAGTGGTATTGATGATAGTGGTGGTCAGAGGTGGTAGTGGTGGCGGGGATAACGATGGCGACGATAACGGCAGTAGCGGCGACGATGATGATAATGGGTAATGGTGGTGGCAGTAATGTGATGGTAATGGTGTTGGTGGTGATGATAGTAGTGGTGATGGTAATGGTGATGGTATTTGGTGACAACGGTAGCGGTAATGGTAAGTGATGGTGGTCAGTGGTTAGTAGTAGTGGTGACGATGGTGGTAATAATGGCGATGGCAATAGTAGTCGTAGTCATCATTAAATGGATATGAGGTTATTTTTGGAATAAATGTGAAATTTTGTAAAGAAACATAATTCTTTGATTCAATCAAAGAAATCCTATTACTTGATTTCACGTAATAGAGATTCTTAAGGAATTGTGATTCAGAGAGAAAAAATCAAGTGAACATTGTAATAAGAAATACCAGTTGCCCTCAAGTGAATGAGGCATTGTTTTTTTTTTATCTCTGAATCACAATTTCTTAGGAATCTCTATTACATGAAATCAAGTAATAGGGATTCCTTGATTGAACTAAAAAATCATGATTCCTTACAAAATTTTACATTTTTTTCAAAAATAATCTCATATCAATTTAACGACGATCACCACTACTATTTCCATTGTTACTACCGACCGTTGCTACCATCATCATCGCCGCCGTAACCGCCGCCGCCGCCGCCATCATCGCCATCATCACCATCAACACCATTTCTGTTACCCTGTTACCACCACCATCACCCATTATCATCGTTGTTACCGCTACCACCCACCACCATCATCATTATCATTGCTGTTGTCATCAACACAATCGTCACCACCACCGCAACTACTCTTACCCCTACTTACCCCCCCCCCCCCCCCAACCCAGTACCTTAACTACCGCCATCACTACCGTTACCACCATCGACCATTGTTATCGCCAACCACTGCTACCACCTCCTCTCCCATAGTTGATTTCCTCCACCACCACTTATTATTTTAGAATTATTTGAAAAAGAAAATAAATGAATCATTATTTAATCATTAAAGTTCTATTACGTATCTATTCTTAAGTTATTTATTAATTCAACTAAATAAAATAATAAATATTATATCCTTATTACATTCTTTAATAATTTCAATTACATTTTTCCCTCATTCCATTTAGTAAAATGAACATTGTAATAAAGAATAAAGAGAGAATTGAACAAATGAACAAGGAATTAATGTTTTGCTATTTTCTAATTTAATTCAATTATTTATTAAAACTTTTAATTCGCGGCAGTTTGAAATGCCAACGTGAATCTAAAGAATTTCATATCTTTATTGCCTTTAGTTTTGTAGCAAGTTGATTTTTTTTTTAAAAAAAAAAATATTACTCTAGTGATGTGTTTAAGATTGTGAACAAAGATTCATTTTCGGCGCAATGTAGAAGTACTTTGTCCTCTACTTGCTTTAGATGATGATGACATAAATTATATTATTATCGAAGTGGTCACGAAAAATTCAACACTGCATCCAAATAAATGCTTCGACTCCATCACCTTCATGTGCTATTTTTTGGACTAAGCACTCGCTCTTTCAAATTTGTGGTATGCTCTAAGAAAATTATGAAGACCAAATTAAGAAAGAAAAAAATAAGAGTAAGTATCACGTCGACAGCTTAAAAATATTTCATCTCGTTCTTATTACCTTTAGCAAATGATGAGAGTTTCGTGTGCAATTTCTACTTGTTGTCTTATGCCAAGAGTGTGAACTTTTTGGAAACATAATACATGAAATAAAATAAATGTTAAATATCAAACCCCTACTTCAGCATGTGGTGGACATTTTGCTTTAAGCTATTATATAGGATTCTATTACGAAGGTATAAATGAAAGGTGATCGTGTACACCTATTGGAATTGAGCCTATAAATGATATCTCCCTTTTTGTATTGTAATAATTAGGGAATTTGTTTGTGTTAAACATCCTTTTATGTATTTTTCTGTTTTATGCATGTAGTTGGTGAGTAATGATTTTATTAGTGAGTTTTTTTCTTTATATTTATTTATATTTGAAATAGATTTTTATGCATTTTATGACATTCGAAATTCATTGTATTCACGATCCACAATCAAATTTTGATTAAAATATTGTCTTCTTCCATGCTATTTTTCTTGTAACATATAAAGCCGTTTGATTAAAACACTGATTTTTTCATTGTATGATAAATTTGATGCTTCCCTTTGATCTAATGCACAATGCATGGGCTTATAAATGATGGCCAAATGGCTCAAATGATATAGGGACACTTGTACCATACATCTGCTCGCATGGGGCATCGCCTAAATGTATGCACTGATATGCACTTTCGTCACCATACTAATGTCTTTGTGTTGCTCTGTAGTTTTCCAAAAGCTTGCTTGGGGCTACCATCCAGATGTGAGCAAGTAGGTTTGTCATCTGCTTTAGTATCTTTCCTCCTCTTTTTCTTTAATTGCATAAGCCCTTATTTTATTATTATTATTATTTTTTTTTTCGGTAGTCATATATATCCTATTTGCTTAGTCAAATTGGGGCAGTTGATATGTGACACACATTCATAGAAAATATGCTCTTACCAACAAACATACTGTGCCAAAGCAAATGGATGAATAAGCATCATACTAGATCATATTCAAACCTCAAATATTCTTGATCATGGAGAAAAAACTATCATCCGATTTATTAGATTTGATAGAATTCTATTTTAGATATGGTCTTTGGTCATATATTTCTTGTATTATCATTTAAGGTAGCGTTTGGTTGCACAATTTTTGTGGTACTAAATTAGATAAAAAAAAAATTGTTCTATATTTGGTTTATAATTTTGCTTGATAACCGAATAAAAATTGGGTTGATAAACTAGACAAAAAGCTCAAAATTTATCTCATTTGTACTATGATACAAAAATGAAATTCATTAAATAAAAAAATAAAAATACTTTTCATTCTTAAAAATATCCCTCCATATTATAAAATTGAGTAAATTAATATTATTTTTATTAAATATTACAAAAAATTATTTATTTTATAATATAAATAATTAATTTTTTAATATAAATTTTATGTCATGTACTATGTAAACCAAATATAGTATAATAAGTTTGTACTTTACTGTCCAATCCTCTCTATATTTATCATGTATAGTTTTCATAATTCAATCCAGTCCTTATAACTAAACGCTACCTAAATGTTTCAAAGAAATGTTTTAATATTAAGTGTTAATGAACTACCTGATATGAAATGTCTGTCAGTAGTGGCGTTAGAAAAGGAACACACTAACACTGAAGGCTTTGGAAGGCCTGATCACAACTTGAATTATAAAGAATGAGTTAACTGGGTGATTGCTTAGCAAACTCTTAACTGAGGGCATATGGAAAAATTATATCCTTTTCCTGAAATTTTAAGAGGTTTAGAGTGGGACTATGATTTTGGTTCTTTAAGAGGCATCCTTACTTTGTTTATAGATTAAAAATGTATGTATAAAGCTTTTCCTATGTAAACTTTAGAGTAAGTTCATGGAGTCTCATTATTCGAATATCTTTCAAGTTATGCCCGATCAACTTCTTTTTAATTTATCTCTTTGTCTAGCTTGTTTCATTAATATTAGTTCATTAAATATTCTGATGTATTCCAAATGTTGCGGGGAACTGGGGCATAAAGGAAATTTAAGGAGATTAGCAATGCATACAAGGTCAATGGTTGGAAATTGGGTCATGCATCCCACTGTCTTCTTGTTTCTTTCGCCTACACTTGTAGTTCTCCTAACAACTTTCGAATCTTGTTTCAATGTATCAATCGATGCCATAACCAAAGACTTACTTTAACCTTTAAGGAGCTATTGATCTTTGTTTAGGACTTTTTTTATTTTAGAATATTTATTAAAATTCAATAGAATTATATTAATTTAAATTCTATTCTAATATTAATGTAGATAGAAATATTCTAAAATATATAGAAAATATACATAAAATATATATATATATTCTAATATACATATATAAATAGAAATTCTACAAATATACAGTATTTACCGACAAAAGTATACGTAAGGTGTCTTAATGCAAGTATGGGAGCCACAATCAAGGTGCCTATAACGGATGGCATGGTGGATTTGAAGATTCCTACAAGGATTTAACCAAACACGACACGTGTGATAGCAAAAAAAAGGTGCTCCATAATTAAATAAGAGTAACATGAGGGTTGACTAGTTAGTCCATTGCAAGTGCAGATTCAGAGAGGAAGCTAATCAAGCATTTTATATCTTAATAGAACTTAGTTATTTTATTTGCTAATTAGTATGGTTTAGGAATATTGATATTTATGAAACTTTTGGATGGTAACTAAATACAAATTTTTATAATTTGTAAGTGGTTGCTGATGTGTTACCTTTGTGATGTTATTATTTATAATGTTTCTAAGTTTTCTAATGTGAAAGTTTAAAATGTTACATATAATTCCACAAGTAGTTATTGATGTTATTTTTGGAATATTATCATTTATAATGTTTCCAGTTTTTGTTATATATAATGTGAACCGTTGCTTTTAGTTATTGTTAAATTGTTGCCTTATATTGTATAAAATGTTGCTTTTATAAAAAGAAACGATTGGCTTGTAAAGCTACAAACTATTACCTTTACCTAATTGTCCATTATCTCAACCCTGCACAAACTCTTGTCTTTATCACAAATCATTGTATTTTATTCCTATCAAATTGTTGCTTGAATAATTATAACTGTTGTGAAATATTATTACGTAATTATTGTGTTTTCTCTTATAATTATTGTCTATTTAAAAGGACAAACCGTTGTATATTTATATAAAAAAAGCCGTTGCACTAAGAGTGCATAAATCATTGCCTTTTTTTTTGTTTTGAAACTGTTACCTTTCGAAGATTTCACACCGTTGCTTTAACTAGGCAATGATTGCCTTTATTGTTACGGTATTCGTTTTCTTACATCAAAGGCAACAGTACTCAAATATAAGGGCCATTGATTTACATTAAAAGCAACGGTTTTAAGATCATCAACAACAGTTTGGTGCCATTATTAAAAACTTAAAAGCGATATAGTGTAAATAATTAACAAATATTAATGAAGTTGAATTTATTTACTTTTTATTTTATTTATATTTACAAAAATACTAATTAAAAAAATAAATTTTATTGTATAAAATATTTATTTTGAAATCTTTTCACGTGAGTATTTATTTCTCAATTTTATTACTTCAATTATCATTTTCATTGTAATTATGAAGTAGAAATAGATAAAATATAAATAAAACATTTTTCTAAATATTAGATTTTAAATAAATACAAATCAAATATTAAACGAATACTGATAAAATATAAATAAGATACAAATAAAAAAAAATACAATTCAAACAAGATCATAGAATATTAGGGTGCTTCGAATGAGTGATTGTCCTTCATAATAGCGTGAATGCACCTTTATGCTAATGATTTTAATTACGATATGTATAAGGCTAATGGTTGTATATTGCATATGCCGTATAACCTATATAATTGTCTCTAATAGGATTTTGGTTTGGCGGCTTTATTATCCTTTTTGTACTGTTTGGTTTATGCCTTGAGATTTGATATTTTGGTGCCTCTGTAATCAATGTTAAATTCTTTAAAGTTTGTTTATTAATGATCAAAAGTTGCATGTCAGAAAAATCGAAGCTTTAAGAAATGATATCTTGCAATTACCGGTTGATCATGCATACAGAGTTTGTTTTATTGATGAAGTGTTCTTTATAAAATATAGCTACGCTTTCTAAATAAGGAAAAGAAATATATTTCACTACTTGCTTATTTTCATTTAACCAAAAAATATTTAAAAACAAAATAGCAAATAATATTATATGTCCTTCATGACTATTTTTTGTTCATTATACTTCCACATTGTACTCTCTCCATAGATGCGTAAGTTCCTTAAATTGAAAAGCATAACTCACCGTTTGACATGTTTATCTTTACATATATAATTTCAGAAACTTTTGTCACCTATACCTTTTCATTAAAACTTTTGGCTATTTATAATTTTTTATTTCCATTACTTGTACTATTTGATTTACTATGCTTTTTGGTCATTTGTAATGACAATTTTATCTTTTAAATTATGAATAACTTTTAGTTTTTAACATTTGCCTTGATTATATATCTAAAAGACAAATCCTTATGCAAATGATGGTACCTATTGAGGCTTTTATAAACTTTAAGTAATTTAATGTAAACTAATATAACTTTTGACAAATGATCAATTCTAACTTCTTTTAAATAACATGTCATCTCATATAAATATGGAAACATTATGAATAGTTATAGAAATTACAATATTTGATACTTTTGCTATTGATATATTAATTGCAAAAATTTTTAAATGAATTTACTTTCCATTTTAATCCAAAACCTAGGATGTAGAACCCAGAAAAATAATAAGTAATAATAGTTTTAAAGACAAAAGTATTTAAGTAATTAGCATCTTTTAAGTAGGGGCTAAATTGGTAACATAAGAAGAGTTGGAAACCTTACTTATAAATAATGGTTATTATATTGATTTGGACCTTTTTCTCATTCTTTTTGTTAAGCTCTCTTGATAATTAACAGAGATCTCAAAAGAGACTCTAAGAACAATGAGAGTAGGCATTGCTTTCTTTTGTACTTGAGTGTAGTGTCACATCTAATAATCACAATCTTGATTTAAAGGTTTTGCAAGAAGTGTGATGTAGGGGTATTTGTTTTTATCATGGATTTGAATAAATCAATTAAGGTATTTTCTCTTCCATGTCAACAAAGTTATTGTGTTTTCAATTTAATTTTATTTAGGGAAAACTCACCCAAGTGTTTTACATTGTTAAGGGTGACAAGGTCCAAAAGGAGGAGTTTTAGATTATATGTTGTGTTAGGGTTAGATCTAGTGGTGGATTTGTGAGGTTGTGGTCGAGGGATGAAGAAATTAGACGAACAAAAGGAACACAAGCTACATTATGATCATGATCCTACCCATGAACCTCTCTGACGTTTTTTAGGATAAAAGTAGAGATGTGATGGGTTAGAAACATGGATGTACGAGTGGGAGTAAAGGGCTTATGGCCAAGAGCATGGGCATGAACCTGGATGTGAACCAAAGGTGCTTTTTCCAAGAGCAAAGGTATCATAGGTGCATGAATTTAGAATATAAGGGTTAAAATAAGATATTAAAAGAAGTTACATTGCATGTTATACTTTACGTGTAGAAGTTGAACTAGTAGTTAAACCCTTTACTTATCAAGAACCAGTTACATGTTAACATTATTTGTTGTTTATGCTTGTATAGTTAATAGAAAATGAAACTAAACTAATAAGTATTTGAAAAGATAATTGCATGCTACTTATGTTAGGCTAATCTTAAGGGGTCACAGCATCAATGATCCTGAGGTACTACCTCGATGATTTTTAGGTAGCATTATCCCCAATTGCAATACCAGTATCTTGATACCAATTAATTTAGGTGCGTCTAAGGGTTTTAGTACCAATGTTTAGTGCTAATTTAGAATTTAAGGGCAGCAGTGCTAATGTCCCAACTTAGGATCCATGTGGTATGTTGTGTGTTACTCAAAATTTGCGGTTTGTTGCAAATATCCTAAAGTTGTGTTGGTTATAGGCTAATGAAAAGATAATAGCCAAAATGGTTCTATTAGTTGTTGCATTTATGCATGTGAACATGTTTATTGTACAACATTCTTGTGTACTTTTGATTTTCACATACTAGGCTTTTAGCTTATTCCTTATTCTTTTTCAGCAGTAGGAAACTCAGATGAATAGGTAAATTATGATGAGTACAATGATCTATGTTGTTATTACTAGGATAGGAATAGCGCCATTATATTTATTATTATGATGACGAGTTTTTAAGCTAGAGACATACTGAGAGGAATATAGAGATAGTTGAACATTTATTTTTATGTTGTGAGACTACATGGAGAGTGAGAGTTTAGTTTCATGATGATGTTAGTTTAACATGGATTTAAGTCATTTGTTTAATGTTTGGAGACTCATTTTGTGAGAGTTATTAAAGATTCTTTTATGTGTTTTAGAGTTTGTAGTTAATTGTTTATCTCTTGGTGTATTTCATTAGATTAAGGACATATGACACACTGTGGCGTTCTAAATTTAGGGTGTTATACGAGAATAGCGTGGGCTTTTAACTAGTCGTTAAGTAATCCAAGCATAATCTACCTCCATTGATTAAATAACCTGGAAGACATAAAATTTATGTATGGGTTCATTTATTTACACATACTCTCTTTATAGGGAAATTATTAACATAAGCCATTATTAGACACTTAGCAATAAATTTTAGTTTACTTTTTGGTAGCACTATGTTATTTTTTAATAATACTTGTATAAAAGTGGTAAATACATTGGCATCTACTAGGTTTTTTTGTAGGTTGTGGTAATAGTATACTTTTTTATAGTGTTACCAACATGCTTTTAATACTTAATCTTAAGTTTCCTGATGGCAACTTATATCAATCCTTCCCCACTTTAACTTATGAGTTAAGAGGAACCATTTAAGTTCCGTTTGGTTTATCCGTTTTTCATCTTATTGGTGTTTTATTTTTGTTTACTTGAATTTTTGTGTTTGGTAAGAATAAAACATAAAAAAAAATGAAAATATATTTTTTCAAAAATACCAATTAAAATAATCATTTTCAATACATAAAATATCACGCCCCGAACATAAGAAGTCGTAACAATCCACCATATAAACTAACATAAGATAGAAACTAACCTTATAACTATTATCGTAAATACGATCTACATTGAGCGTATACAATTTAACCAGCTTGAAGCATCCAATTTGACACCTGTCAATAATCAAACATATGGCATAATTTTTCAAAAATACATATTTAAGACAACCTGTTGTTTGATAATACAATAGTGCTTATATAAGTATTTCACATATAGAGTTATAATTTATACTAAAAGTTTACAAAAGTCACAGGTCTTAAAGTTTATTTATAATAAGATCGGAAAACTAGTGAGCGTCTCGGGGAATACCCAATTAGTTTCGTTAAAACTAAAAAGAAAAGTCAAAAGGCTAGATTCTTCTTTCCTTACTTTCCCAACCAATTATGCACTAACCTAAGGGTGGTGATATTTATATATCTTAAACTTTTACTCGTCACTTACAAAAGTATTTATAGAGATGTGCGCATAATTAGCTCAGTAAGTCGGATAAAGTCAGAAGAGTACTATATAATCATAAACAATGTTATTAATTATAATGAAATGCAATGTAATCAATCACTTGAAAAATTGTATAATGTTATTTAGTCTATTGTAAGATTAGAGAAATTACTTCCGCTCCAACTTAGATTAAGGAGTTTACCATGACTTAAAATTAAACTAAACTCAGGTTTATACAATGGAGAACACCTTTCTCCCATTACTGTAAATCCTATGAAATTTCAATAACCCCAAAGCAGAATTGGATGAATGAGTCCTTGGAGAGTCCCTAGAACCACTCTAAACATGATAATAATACCTAAGTAAAGGAATCAAACCCTAACCGCTTGACCAAAACCCTAAGTGAAGTAAGCCCTAAAAACCCAATTAAACGAACAGGAACCATAATACTCGAAAAACCTTAGAACATTATTAAAACCCCAAAATGATCATCTAACACTAATTAAGTGATCAAAAACCTTATTGTCACCAATAAATACTAATAGTAAGGTTTAATCGATCAATACAAGTGATCAGTAATATTAAGCGATTTAAACCTTAACTTTTGAGCTTGTACATGGATCAAATTGCCATAAACGAGTACCAAACTCTCAAGGAACACTAAGTACATGTGTGGGGCATTTAGAATCGATAAATTATAGTGTCAAAATCCAACTAAATCCAAAAAACATCCAAATTGCACCTAATTATGCCTAATCACCACCAATTGCCTTAATTAAACCCTAATCCTTAACTAACCCCATTACATTTTAATTAGCTACAAGTCAAACATGCTTAATGACCAAAAGACAAACTCTTATCCCCTTTTAAAATATCTTGTACCCTGAAGAGATAAAATCTTACTTAAATTGGCAAAAAGCACATAAGGTATATGATCCCCATTTTGTACATTGTCCTTGATTTCTCAAACAATCAAAGCTTGTCCCCCTCACCCTCTCTCATTTCCATGACCTGCCATCCTCATTTTTTACCTTCATTTTTGTTTTCTCAAACCCTAGAACACACCCAAAAACTCTCTTAAACTTCTTCTCAAAGATCAAGCCTAAACTCCTTCTTCTTCCTCTTGTCGACCACCCTAACACCAACCTCCATAACTTCACTAACACTACTCCAAATCACTCCAAACCAAGTCTCACGCCTAATACATGTAAGCCCTAAAATTAGCCATTTGAGGTTTCGATCGGTTGAAGGACCCGATCTAACCTAAATTATAAGTTTGAATTTAAAAAATAATCAATAAAATAAAAGAATATAAAAATTCCAAATTTTAAGTGTATAACTCGTTATTTATCAAAAATGCATAAAATGCATTCCAATAATTAACGAATCGCTAAAGATAAATTATATGTATACTAAAAATCATAAAATAACCTAAATAATATTTAAGAATATTTATTTGTACTATATATGAATTTACATGTATATAGAAATACGCGTAATTACTTAAAATACGCGTAATATACCAAAATAATACTAAATAATTAAATAAAATTCATAATTAATTAAGGAAAAATAAAGAAAAATCAGGAAAAATAAGGAATGATCCAGAATTGGGTCATGGCAGCTGGGAAAAAATAGAAAAAAAAATCGGCCAATTAAATTAAGACAATACAAAAGCCAAAAATTAAGGGATAAGACAATTGTCTTGTTCAATTTAATGCACAATAAATTCCCTAAACGTCTATAAATAGGAAAAAAATTAGAGAACTCCTTTGGATAGTTAGGGATTTGAGAAAAATAGAGAGACTCGAAAATTAAGAGAAAAACCAAGGAAAAAAAAAAGAAAAGGAAAACTGTGCAATTAGGGCCACAAAGGAGAACCTAGACCCGACGGGCAACTGGGAGTGGACGACCACCACCACCACACAGTGGTGGCAATGCCCAAGTAGGTCAACACACCCATGGCCACCAAAGATGGCCGGAGCCACCCAAATCGGTGAGTTCAATTTCCAGCCCGATATTGTGTAATTTTGTAAAAATAATAAATCTTATTATAAAATTATGAAATATGTTATTCTGAAATATTTTTGTATGTAGTTTGTAGGAAAAATATTATTTTGATGAAAATATGTCTCGTGATGTAGGGTCATTAAGAAATCATGCAAAACCGAGCATGTTTCAGTTTAGAAATAAATGACCTTAGGAGTGTAGTTTCGAGCCCAAAATTTTTGTGTAGATTACTTAGATGATATAGAATAGTGCTATCAAGCCCGTTTTCAAAAATTAATTTTCTAAATTTTTAGATAATTTTTAGGCCTTAAAATAAGGCATAAAATGGGTAATTTAGGGTTAATTAAGTAATTAAATTATTAATTATTGATTTAGTGAATAAGTACATGTTTTAGGATGTTGAAATCTGATGGAGTGTGATACTTGTAGCATTTAGGGTGTTAGATGTAATTATTACGTTAATTATGTAGTAAATTAGTAATAGAAAAACATAGTAAATTATAAGTAAATTTTGTAAATTATGATAATTAGGTGTAAAACCTGATCTAGGATAAATTTAGACATTTTGAAATGATAATTGATGTTAGAGATGGTAATTAGGGTGATAAAAATATTAAAAGTGCATTATGTACATAAAAGGTAACAATATATAATATGTAATTTTTAGAAAATATTAGGATAAAAATTGATATTATATAAATAATAAGGATATATAATAAATCTGATAAGAAACTTAAATTTATGTAATTATATGAAAAATATAAAAATTTATCACATGAGGAGCGAATTCGGTACACTAATACGGATTTAAGTGTACCGAGTAAAATAAATACTGACTAAGGGTAATGATGGTATTTAGGAGATCGGGAAGTAATGTGATTAATTTCACATTATGGATTGAAACGAATTTCTAGGGTTGGAATATAAAACACTACTTAAAAATCGAACTAGAACCTAATTTAGAAATCGATGCGGAAACCGAACCCGAATCTAACCCCAACCCTAGAATAATTATAAAAGACTTAAGACCTAGATAATTAAGCATATTAAACCCCAAAAAAAAAACTAATAATAAGCGTTATAGGATAAAATGAACCTATAATAGTTATATGGAAAGCTGAAACCACGTTTGTATTATAAGGATGATCGGCGATGGCCTAAGCAAATCGGACCTTGAGTGAGTGAGCGAGGAGTCGAGGTAAGTTGGGATTAATACAATGCTGTATTTTGAGAGGCTTGAGATTATACTTAATTGTGTTTGTTAGATAGTTAGATGTGTGCATCTGCTTGATTATGGGTGATGCTATAATTCTGGTTGTTGCTCTAGCATGTATTATATGATTTGCATGAAACGATTGATCACCCTAAACTGGACTTAATCAAATATATGACCAGTAATCATAATCGGACATGCATTGCAACCCGTTAGGGGAACTTAGAACTCTCCAGCCAAATACCGACCCCTTCGAAAGGAATAGCGTAGGATTGCAAAATGGTCCCTTCTTTATCCTCAGTCAAACTAAGTGACAGGAGAGGAGGTCACGGCGAGGGTAAAGACAGTGGTTCGAAGGTAGTCGCGGGAGTAGTAAGGTCTCCATTACACAAGCCTGGGTTTGGTCGTGAGCTGTTGCATTAACGGCAACTCTTCAACCCGGATTAGAGCGGGCGTAATTTCTCTAATCTCACGACAGGCCGGACAACGTCGTGCGATGACATTTGCTTGCACATGCATTGTACCTAATAAGTGATTGAAAACCTTATTGTGTGTATAGTATAGTTTTAAGTCCTCCATCCTAACTTATTGAGCTGTAGTTGCTCACATCCCTATAGACGTCGTGCAGGTACTGGCTAAGAAGTGCCAAACAACTACTCTGAAGCTAGCAACTGCTGGATCCTGGGGAGTGAGGAAAAACATTGAAGAATAAACACACATATTTTAAGGTCTAAGTTTTTATTTTAGAATTATTTTTCATTTCCGAATGATGTAACAATTAGGAAATATACTATAAAGAAATATTGTAAACCTTCACTGCAATAACTGAAGTATAACATATATATATATATAATTCATCACTTTTACAGGTAAATGATTTATTTAAATTACAAACTGTTTACTTCAAAGCGGGTCAGTCGTGGACACCTTGTGTAGATCAGGTCTAAAATAACGGTTGTAAGGCCAACTTCTATCTTAGAATGGTTTACACGGCGGGGCTGTTACAACTCTGCCGCTTCGAGGCATGACAATACACACATTCCCTTTGTTTTTCGACACACTCTCACCTCCTTATACACACCAAGGCTCATGAAACACAGTCACAAAGGGAGGCCTTCTACACTTTACATCGATAAGAACTTAGGTTAGGTTTTTCCTTAAATTTCTTGCAAAATAATGATAGATACTAATGTTTTATTTCTTAAAACTTCTTTTACAACAACTCCATAGAAGTTATCAGATATTTCAAGAAGGTCCATAAAGGTAAGTATAAGAAAAACCACCTTTAGTAGAAGTTATAACACAAATAGGCTAAATTGTGTAGAGTAATGTAATTGTTAGTAGAAAATCTTCAAGTAGGATGATGAAACCCCTATTCTCCATGCATGCCGCCCCTTGTTTATGCTCTCACACACATTTTCACACACTTTTATGAAGTGATTATAGTTTTGGATTACTAGAAACATAGGTCACTTAGGTCAAAATACCATAAAAATCAAGTGTTGCATTAAAATGAAAGTTTTGACCCTAAAAGCAACTCATGGCCGCCACTTTCTTTGACCCACTAGATCTAGAAATTTTTGTTTAATAGCTTAATTACATGTTTATTTAGGGTTAAGTATGGTTTACGACTTAACTAATCAAGTTAAGTAGGTTAAAGTTTGGTTAAGGCCCTAAATTAGCTTAGTTGGTGATTGTAGGCTTAAAAATAGTGTTAATAACCTAAAGTACCTTAATCGAAAGATCTGTAACCATATTAAAAACGGGCTAAACCTAAGTCCAATGTTAGGCTTAAGTCTAAAAAGACAAGTAGACTTGAGCCTAAGGCCTCAAATAGTGAACTAGACACAAAAAGCCTAAAAGAACCAATTTAGGAGTTCATGTAACTAGATGACTAAATCTAAACCCTAAGTAAAAGGGTTAGAAAGAGTTATTTAGAAAGCCTACAAAACCCAAAGGCCAATCCATGACACTCACCAAAGCCACTTTAGTGATTTAGGGTCCTAAACTTAGTAAAAAGGTCTATTTAAACCTATAAGAGCATCACCAAGACTTACTTTAAAATTTTTAAATGTTAGGTAGAAAAAACCCATTTAAAATACTTAAAATAAGCTCAAAATTATTAAACATAAAGCACAAAGTCAAAAATCAATCCCAAGGCCCAAAACTAGGCCTAAATCCTAAAATAACTAAACTCACTACTTGGGCCCATAACATTGTAGGACTTAATCGAAAACTTACTGATTCAAAACTTAAAAATAAATTTACTAAATGAAAAAGAAAAAACATTTGAAAACGATTATAAGATCACTGAAAACGAAGTTAAAACGAAAAAGATATGCTAAATTACAGAAACAATTAACTTCAGGATAATGAACGGTAAGCCTAGTAATTGGTACAAATAGAATACTCATAAAACTTAATTATCTTCTTCAAGGGATGAAGAGTTTGACTTGGACATTGTAGAGGATTATTGGGATTGCTGAACATCATGGTTAAGTGAGTACATAGCTCCCTACTTTACTTATTTGTGCTTGTAGTTAGTGGAATAATTAATTATATCCAATAACTGAAATTATTGCAGGTTGGGGCAAACGAGAAATTGTGTATGTTTGATATGATTGAACTTGTTTGCAAAGATATTTTAAGTTGATATAAATATTATATGCTTGCTGCATTAAAGCTTAAGGTCTTAAAGTGTCTGTATATTATGATTGGTCATCTATAAACCGGACTAATGAATACTTGACCCCTAATTAAACTGGACATGCATTGCATCTTATAACATGATGATATGGGCATCTGCATCACACAGTAGAACTAGGGATCATGCCTAGAGGATTCATATTGTATTTCGTGTATTAAAAGTTGCAATTGTACGATGTACTTCGTACATGTTCTTACCTCGACTTTTGGGAATTACTTGGTTCCGAGGAATGTTGCCTCTTGCTTAAGGCCTTACCGTGTCTACTATTGATGATGATATTAACGACAAGAGGCTTTGAATTGGATGTGGATATTTGGACCTTGATGTATTGAAATACTTTCTAACCCAAGCAACAGTGGGCGTTGTATATAGTTACCGGTAGACTATATATACTGTTGCATTGCATATGTTTGACCATGCATTCATACGCTTGTTTAATAACTTACTTAACATTGCTTATTGTAAAGTAGAAAGATTACTCACTAAGTAGTCAAGCTTACCCCTCTATAGTTTATTGTTGCAGTAGGACTTGTGGTTGGAGCTGAGCTGCAGGATGCCCAAGGCCAATAGCCCCAATTTAGGATTGGGATGTAAAGAAGTTAAGAGCTTAAGTGAACCATTTGTTTATATATATGTGAACTCTCTTTAATTTCCAATTATTAAGTATCTTTAGTTTGTTAAGTAGCATATACTACTTATGGTGATTTATCTTGGTACTGTATGACTAAATTAAGGGAAACCCGATATTCCCGCTTATCTATTCTATGTTAGTGATTATTTAGATAGTTTAATTTTAAATTATATGTTCTGTATTACTAAATGCTAATTACTAAGAGAAGGTCGTAATTGTGAACGCCTTATATAGTGCATCGAAGGTCCCTGATCAAGTATGGTGCTTGATCTCGAATCTTCATATATTATACGCCGGTACTGCCACGACTCAACCCCCTCCGGATTGTGACAGTTACCACCTTCAATCCATGGCCCCTACCCTTGTTGCAATCTCTTTACTTGTCATTTAATTTAACTAAGAATGAAAAAAAAGGATCATTTTAGCTATCCTTATCGAAGGGAGTCGATATCTAGTCTAACACTCCTAATAATTCCTATAATAGTTGCTATATATATCCAGTTATGTTAGTGGTCAGATCACTATTAATTCTATTTTTGAGTGGCAAGAGAAGTTCATACATAACAAAACTATGAAATCATGCAAACAGCACATCAAGGAATTTAATTCCTATCACAAACAGAATGCTAATCACATATACGACATGTGCACAGATAGCTAATTTACAATTACAAATAAAAGTACTCTTAAGCCTTCAAATACTTTCATGTAGTACCTCAACAAGCGGTAAAGTTACAATCCTAACTTACATGTTATGACACTCAATGTGGAAGGTTTGTATTGTCAACGCTTTGCTCAGTAGGAGACCCTATATGTATATTAAAATCTAAATTAAGTTTTTGTAAGAGTTGCGAAAACGTTAAAATTTTATCTATTCTTCATATTATTATGAAGTTATATACATAAATATATATATTTAAAGTATATTATTATTTTTATATGAGGAAAATAGTTTTATTTAGATATATATTTATTATAGTTTTATTATATAAGTTATATTAAGTTGGTGAGTATCAATAATACACGTAGTTATATTATTACTTATAATATATTGGTTTGATTGTATCAAAATATATTTTTTTATTAGTTACATGACGTTTCGATTTTAATAGGTTTATCATAGTACGTCAATTTTTATAATATTATAGAAATATGGGTTATATTACTTTGGATTACCTAATTTTAATAAAAGTGTTGTTGGGTTCTATCTTGAGAAATAATTTCTAAAAGGTATTTTTAGTTTCTAATATACTTATACACTCTGATAACAAGCCTTATTATATTATATTCATAGTATATAAATAAGCTATATTTTATACAATTTCCTAAAATAGCTTATCGTTATACATAATATCTAACCTTAACATGTGTATACCGAAACCCAAGTTGTATAACATCACAAAATATGATAAAAACTCATCCTAATCAGACCTAATCAACATGTATATTTATAGGATTTATTCCAATATTTATCATATTTTAGCCTAATATTACTAAAAACATATCTTGGTTGGTAAATTAAGTTATTTTACTACTAAAATTAAAAATTCATAATAAATAGCTCAGAATAATCCCAAAAAAAATTCTATAGATTCCTAAAAATATAGAAAATTCAATTAGTAAGTGGTTTCATGCTAGTGGGTTTATTGCTTATATATACATAATTACATTTTTACCCTTAATTTATGTTTAAATAAACAATTATTTTTATTTTTATACAAAATTATTTCTAATATGTTTTAATAGTATTATAAATCTACAAAAGTCCATAAATACCACTTGCATCAATTAATTTTATAAAAAAAAATTATCTCATAATTTACCCTATTTTTAGGGTTTAAAAATCTAATAAATATTAAACATATATGAATTAAAAATTAGGGTACATAGCAATTGACTAGGTATAACATGTATTCTATAGAAAAATTTTCACTTCAAAACAACATCATTTAATAGATTTATTTTCGATTTGAAGTTTTGGATAAACAATAACTTTGTTATGTAAATATATAAAATGTTCATAATTTTCTACATTAATTTAATATTTTTAGAAATTAAAGGGAAAAAAGGGTAAATTTTAGATATGCTTGTTCATCAAAGCTTTGATGGTCGATGGTCACTAGGGATGTGTCGGTGGAGCTAAACACTAAAGACTCTACTTGGTGGCGGCAGGGTTCAACAGTAGGTCATCGAGAGGTTAAGGAACTACATTGGCTTAGTAAGTTACTCTATTTTTTATTTATTTTCTACAAATGTTTCTAATTTTCTAAATTTTTTTTCCATTACTATCCTAAATTCTAGATTACTAAAATAAGGAAAGTTTGAGGTGCATTGCTATATTCATAAAAATACATGTATATATATAAAGTATATTATGCTATATTTTTTCTTTTATAGCTTAATTAACTTAGTTTTAAGTTTTCATCACATTTTAAACTTGGTTTAAAGGATTTCAACGAGTTTTACACTATGTTATATAATTATACATTGAAGTCTAAAATTAGATTTTAGGCCATTATTTTTATAATCTACTTCGTTGAATTACTTCAACTAATTTTTTTAATCTAATTATAAAGTTTGGACTCATTCGTTTAAGTTTTTCTTAAAGACCCTAAATTTGGGTACAATTCTTTAAATACAATTTTATAGGCTCATTTAAATTATATTTTTTAAAAACTTTTCTTTTAAAAATACTTAAATTTTCATTTATTAATTTTGATACTCCAATCATTATCTTCATTATAATAATAAAATAAAAATAGATAAGATATGTATAAAATAGTTTCTTAAATACAAAATTTTAAGTAAATATTAATCAAATATTGAAAAAAAAAAACAAAAATCCAAACATGCCTTTATATTGTAGCTCAGTGGTGACCCAACTCCCAAGCATTGCAAGGATTATATCAATTTTGTTTTTTAGATCCAGCAAAGTGATCTTTTATTGTTGAATTCGCCTAAATTCTCTTTTTGTACCTTTTTATCGTCGAAGTCATCATAATTGAAGCGCTCAAAATCATAATTCAACGTTTCGTACAAAAAAATGTCAAAAAAATAATATGAATTGGTGGCGGAAATGAATGACTATTACTAGAATATTCCTCCAATTGTTGCCAAACTCTACTCTTAGTCCTCGTCGCCTGATACCCATAAAAGTTCTCTACAAAATCCAAACGAACCAGTAAAAGTGCATGCTTTCACGAAAGTTGTATTTATTGTGATAACTGATAAATGCATGGTAATCGTGGATTATTTCATTAACATCTAAAATACAAGAAAAATACAGGATTGTGCTTCGTGTATTATATGAGTGAATGGCTACAAGAAAGATAGGATATAGAGTGAATGGCTATGAAAAAGATAGGATATATCTGTCTTTCAGCACTCCACCTTAATATAGATTTTCAAATTTTAAAATTACAAATTATCTTATAACATTTTAAAACCACTTGAGTTTATATCTTAGAAAACTTAAAAGGGTACATAATATTTGTGAAATTTGTAAACTTTTCATTAATATTTTTATAATATCAAAATTTTGATTTCGATAACTTGAATAGGTTAATATTTTCATAACACCCTACTCAATGAAATCACATGAAAAGACATTCTTCACTAGTTAAAAAAGTGGAATTATAAAATCTACCTCATTAAAAACATCTTCGATAAAAACAACATTGCAAAATAAAAGGGATAAAATAGCATGTACACGAAAGACACACTTCCACCCATGTAAATTTTACATCTATTAGAAAGTTTAGTCCACTCACTTACAATATAAAACATTGAATTATAATAAGTATGCAAATTCAATGTCTAATGGAAAATATAATAGTAAATGTGGGGTCACTAATAGGGAAAAAAAATACAACAGAAGTGGAAAAATAAAAATATAGAAATAAGACAAGAAAAAACGGAAATAATTGAAGCAAAAGTTCTTTCAGGTTTCTTATACATGATGGGTTTGGACTATAACCTACAAGTTTATTTCTTATTACATTTTTTTATAGAATCTAAATGGTAAAAATGTGATGCTACTTTATATTTATTATTATTTAAATAATTTTTATAGGATGAGTATATATTCGGTATCATGAAATTTATATTTTGTATACCTTCAAGTTTTAGGGTGACTATAAAGTATAAGAATTCATACTTGTATTCTGCACTATGGAAATAGTATTGAGAAAATTATACTTGAAGCCTACTCGGCAACTTTTAGCAAACTATCTAATCGAGTAGGATACTACAAAGTATAGAGTATAAGATATCATAGGTTATTTGGTGACCTTTTTCAATTTACATAACATACAAACATGAAGTTACTGATTTTCAACTATTACTTGATTATAATGTTATGAAGTAACTATATTATTAATTATTTTGAGACGGGATGTCATATGGGTCATTAACCGTCGTTGAAACTTTTAACATTCTAATGACCACTTATTATTAAAGGGGATATGAAGGGACACTGTATCAAAATAGGAAAATTTATGTCATCGCATTAGTATCTTAATTTTCAGGAAGCAAAGAAAACTAGCTTAATGATTGGTCGTGATCATATAACACTTGTGAATGGAGTTAAACGATTTTAATATTCACAAAACTTTATAATTTACAAAATCATAAATTTTAAATAATTCTAAGTTGAAAGGTACTTTTTGGCCAAAAGTTTGAAAGTATTTAAGTACCCTAACGAATACATTTTTTATTTACCTAAATAAAGGTAAATTGCAATCTATGTATTTGTGTTTTCATCCTCTTTATTCTTTTAAGTTGCACTACATTTTCATTTTTAACACTTTGTGTACGTTTTATCATTGTTAGTTAGTTGGACATGTGTCGGTTTATAATTTATTTAGAATAATTAATAAAAAATAATATTAATAAATATATCTATAAAATAATATAATGAAAATAATAAAAAATAACTAAAATCAAAATGAATCTCTAATAGCCTTGGATAGCTACTCCAAGGCTTAGGAGTTGGGATGGATGGCCACTAAGTGAGAGGAAGGGTGTTCCCTTCCTGAATCTTGTGGTTGAGGGCTGTCCCTTAACCTTAGAGTGAACACTAATTTGAAAGAGCATGGTGAATGGTCTAAATAAAAAAGCCAAAACCAAAGTTTGAAGACAAATCCATCCATCATGTGATCCAACTTTAGATGATAGACTTTTCTCGCAAACTTCCTTTCTTTATTCCTCTATAAGTTTGGTGGATTATGTTGTGACCACCACCCAATTGGTGATCATCATCTCTTAACTTTGGGGTGGTCTAAGGAAATTTAGGGTTCATTCTGATTTTTTGCATTTACATTATTTTTATAAATTAATCATTATAGGCCAATTAGAATCTAGAATGTGTTTAGTTAACTAAAAGTGACGTAATCTAACAAAACAAAGACATACAAAGTGTCATGAACAAAGGCATAAGATTGCAAAGTATAATAGACATAACACAGGCATGTAAGGTGTAATTTCTATATATATATATATATATATTTATGTGTGTATATGTATAATGCTACCTCTTAAATAGTACTAAAGCTATAGTGACCTACCAAAATAAAAACTTTGATATTAATATCAAGTAATCCTTTTATATAGACCCGAACACGCACGGAAAGCTCATGCATACTCATATGGAAACACAAACACAAACGCACAAATGCCTCATTGCCCCTCTCCTCTCCTTTCCTATAAATGCACACACAAACATGAATCTATTTTTGTACAAATGCAAATACAAATATACATACATAGTCTATGGTACACAACCTATATAATAAGACCTGTAAGCATTTATCCCACTTCTCCTAAACTAATATGTCATGTGTTAATATATTTCATGCATTTATAAATTTTATAAGTTCTCTATACCGTCATTATATGCATTAGCATCTCTTCAAGTGGTACTTCTTCTGTAGTCCTTCAAAAAATCTTGAGCTGTTAAAAGACAAGTGATTAGAGTGAATCTGACCACAAAAGTCAGGAAATAAGAAGAGATGTGAAGGTTGAATACTATGATGAAACATTTCTTTTACTTTAATTGCTAAATGGTATGTGCACAGTTAAATGTGCGAAAAATATTATAATTAAATATGTGTTGCAAATAGTGTTACTATTTATTTTTCTAGAACTCTATCATATTGGTTGTGAGCAAGTGGCTGTCTTTTCTATATATTTTTTCCATTTCCCATAATTTGCTCCATACTTTTTGAACATTTGTACCATTGAAAATGACTTAATTGATGTTGAGGTTTGAATGGTGACCCAAATGAAGTAGATTAAGGAGTGGAGAAATTTTACGGAAGATAGAGACCATGAATTCTTGTATGTAACCAATACAAAAATCATTACAGAAAGACGTGAAAACATAGTTTACAACACTTATTTAATTGTGATATTTCCTATGCATTATACCATATTTAATATGTTGTATTTTATGAAATTGGTATTGAAATTAGTGCTATATCAAAGTAGTTATCTTCTTAGTCTCTCCTTGATTCTTATTTTAATAGCTGGTGAATTCTAGCAGTACTGTATAAGAATGGTGGCTATAATACAAGTTAAAAGGACTACTTGTGAAATTTTATAATATGTTTTATAATATGTGGAAGATATTAACATTAACAACAATACAACTTGGACATTTTAGTTATGCATTATGTTCCTTTATAATTATTTCATATAAGAGTAGTAGCACTCTGCACTATAATATCTTGTAATGATAACATCGTTCCCATATATATACATGCCACAGAAAAAATTAATAAATTGTGTATTATTTTACTTTAATGACTTAATACCAAAATGGGATATGTGTAATTGTAATTAATCGATGGACTAATATTATTTTATTGAAGCGAAGTTATGGGGTACCAGTAGAATTTAAATCAATTGTGGATGGGAGGAAAAGCACGAATAGGAAAAAAAAAGTTGCATCGATCCATAACTCGTTGGCACGACATGGGGGACCCTATGCTAGTCCTGGTTTGACGACCTGCAATCTGGCGGTTCTGATCAGATTTGGGTTAGGTTAGGCGAGCCGGGTCCCGTGTATGGGTTTGCTTCTATATCTACTACCAAGTCTAGGAGAAAAGATTTATAAGCTAATACCCACATTGTGTATTTACACGGGAATAAACGTAGAATTATATGATTTGGGGGTTTGAAGTTACCTTAATTAAGTCACATTGGAATATATCTAGAAAAAAATCCACTTTACAATAATTATATTACATCTTATATATGTAAAAAGGTTTTCTCAATAATTTGACCCACAACTTTTTCAAAAACTTAATAGGATGGTAAATTTTTTTAGAAAATAATTAAGAGTGTTTGTACACTTTGTAAGAAGCTAAAAGAACAAATATGTTACCTTTCATTATATATATGTATAAGTGAAATCTAATACCAATTTGTAGAAAAATAATAAAATTAATACATTAAACTTTTGTAAGTTTTGATTTTAACAAAAATAAATTATAAAAGATGTTTAAATGGAAATTTACAAGTAGAGTAAAAAGAGCAAAATGACCTAGATATAAATATTCTACTATCTCTAATCATGAAGACTTTGCAAAATCATTTTATTAGCATTGATACACGAATATCATTTTGAGTATAAATAATTACATGACCAACTGTTCAATAATCAATATTCATTTCATGAAACGAATTGTTAAAAATAAATATTACTAAATCAAAAAAAATTTGGTATTAGTGACTAATAAATTATGCGATATGACCAAGATAATTGTAAAATGGCAATTGATTATTATTTTATTGTTAACAACTTATAAACAATAATAACCTATAATAATTTATTTAGTTAAATATAATTTTGGAATAAGTGAATTGCATGTTCTTAGTTATTGTTGGAAAAAAAAAAAGAGAAGAATGCTATTCAAATAATAAATGCATGTTGAAAAAATAAAATGCTGTTACGAGACGTAAATTCAAAACCTCATATTTTTCAAAATAAACACCTAATCACTTATTTACATCTAACATTCTATTATAATTTGCTTTTTAAAATATACTTATGAATATATAATACATAATTTTTATTTTACAAAATTAATATGGTAATGAGTAGTTTTTAAACAAACTACTACCACACGATAACCTATATTTTATAAGTATTACCATTGTCAACAAAATTGATACTTATATGTTACATGTATATATACGTGGCATGAATTAACTTGCACTTATATCCTCGACTTCTTATAATATATACTTACCTCTTGGTCAAATGAATTTGCCATCTAATCATACTACCTTTTGGTGTGATCGAGATACTACATTAATGCAGAATTTTAGAATAGCTTCAAATGGACGAATGTAGTAAAAAAAGAGAAATGTACAAATTTAATCCTCAACATTTGTTAACTTCTCTATTTGAGTGTTGAATGTTTAACATTTTTATTTTAGTCCTCAACAATTACAAACATTTACAAGCAAGCTTTTCATTAATCTGCTATTAGTTTTTTTGTTAAAAATGATATGTAACACTATTGTATTGGTTCACATATTTTTATTGAATAAATAATATAATAAAATAATATGCAACCCACTTTACATGGAGTGATTGTTTTGGCGACTTCAAGGCCAATGGTGGTAGAAAGCCACTTGTTAGGGGTACTTTTTCAATTTTTTCATTACTTTATTTATTTTTTAAATATTTTACTATATCATTTGTTTAATAAAAGTATCTAGATTCATAAGATGGTATCATGTATCACTTCGAACAGAAAAAATAATTTTATGTTTGGTACGCTAGAATTAATTGGAATAAAATCGTAATTTCGGATTTTATTTTCTTTCTCCATATTTAAAAATATATTTAGGTCATTTTTGGTATGCAAGAGCAGTTTAAAATGAAATGAAATAAAATGAGTTGACATTGAATAAGAAGCAGTGGCAAATCATTTAATGTCTATTAAATGAAATAGAATGAAATGTGTTATAGTAATAATTATAAAAAATACCTTTAACTATTTAATGTAATAATTAAATTAGAGGTTAAATAAATAATTGATAATAAATATAGGAAGAATAAAATAGAGAGGAAATCAAATCACTTATAAAAGACTTTTAAATAGGCTTCTAAACAAAGAAAATGGGAATAAAACTTGAAATTGTGATTCCAATTCACTTCATTCTTATACACTAAACCCGACATTATAGGTTGTAATTGTCCACATTTATTTTATGAATGGTACAATAAAAGTTGTTGATGATTTTATTTTAATTGAATTATAATAAATGATGCCTATCAATAATAAAAATAAAACTATCGATATCTTTTATTTTATAATGTAATTTATTGAAATCAAATTGAATATAATGTTAGAATATTCCCGTCATCCATAGTCCCCTGACTTCTTAAATTTGGATTTTAGCTACTTATATAATATAATATTACCTGTTTCTACCGCCATTGCTCTACCTTTATATGTCACTTGCGTGGTTCGCTTGAATTGTTCTCAACTCTTCATCTTTGCTCATAATTCGCCTTTATTTTACCTTTTGGCGAGCTTTGGAAAGAGATATCATCGAAACGATGTCCATTAATGTAGAAGAAACTCAGAACCAGGTAAGCAGGAACCAGGAAATTGGTCACGTGAGCTTTCTCCAAAGTGATGCTCTCTACCAGGTAACTCATGTCAGATTAACATTAAAATCTCAAACACGAAAAGTTGTCACTTTTAGTTACTAAACCCTCAAAATCATTAGTATTTTGTGATCCTTTTAGAGAGATTTGGTATCTAGCAACTATTTGGGTATCATTTACGTATTTTCAAAATTATGGATATGAAGTCATCTTTAAAAGTTTAGATATTTATGTGCATCTGCTATTAACTTAAAGGATGAATTTACAAATTATCTTAATTGTAAACTTGTTTTAATATGTAAACTTGTTTTAGTAATATACTTTAGAGATCGATGTATATACAATTTCAAAAGTTTAAAAGTTATATATATGAAATCAAACTTTAAAAACTTGTATATTTATGCAAGTATGATTTTTAAATAATTATAAATATATTTTTTACAGTATATTAAAGAGACTAGCGTTTATCCAAGAGAGCCAGTACCTATGAAGGAGCTTAGAGAATTGACTACAAAGTATCCGAGGTAAATTAGAGTTAAATAATTAAAAGCTTATTTATGGATTCATTTTTAATTTTTTTTAATTATAATATGGAACTTTTATTATATTTAGTTAATCTACCAATATTTTAATACCGTATCCATGATCGATTTATCGGATCCTTAAAATCACACTATCTTAATAGTGTTGAGTTATGTTGTGATTTTTTGAATCTATATTAAGTTAATTTTGGTCATATGTCAGATTGATTAGTGCCATCATTAATATATTTGTAGAACTTAGTGGATTATATAGGTCTAAATACATGCTATGCTGTTAAGAATATTCAGAATGGACCGGTAATTTCAATAGTCTAAAAGGTACTAGCCTTTTTTTTTTTTTTTCTTTTTAATTTGAGTGAGTACAATAGGGAACTATCTCATTACCAGATTAATATTAATACAATACTTACCAATCAGATACCTTAACTTCATTTTTATATATCCTTTTTCTTTTTCTCAACTGACAATGTTGAATTATGGCTTATTTAGGAATTACTTGTCCTCATCAGCTGATGCAGCCCAGTTCTTGAACATGCTTTTAAAGCTAATAAATGCCAAAAACACCATGGAAATTGGTGTTTACACCGGTTATTCCCTCCTTGCAACAGCTTTGGCTCTTCCTGAAGATGGAAAGGTCAAAATCTGAATAGCTTTTGTGCCCCTAATCGAGCTTTAAATGACAAAAGCTCTACCTGCTTGTGTGACACGTACTGATTTTATTGCAGATTTTGGCAATTGACATCAACAAAGAGAGTTATGATGAATTGGGTCTTCCGATCATCGAAAAAGCTGGTGTTGCTCACAAGATTGAGTTCAAAGAAGGTCCTGCCTTGCCTATTCTTGATCAGATGATAGAAGATGCAAGTCCCAACTCATAGTAACTTTTCTTTCAAACATTCGCTTTGGATCATTGAGACTTCCATTGATTAGATTGTAATATGTTCAATTAAAGTGCCTCGAACTCGTTTGCTTCCTTCTTATATCTCCAGTCATCCAACCCTTAAGCACCATAGTTTCCCCAGCAATGTTGACCTTGTAATTTCATCGAATTTAGGAATTTAATTGTATGGTTATTACAGGGAAAGTATCGTGGAACATATGACTTCATCTTTGTTGATGCGGACAAAGAGAACAACATCAACTA
Organism: Lumnitzera racemosa; assembly: GCA_024138005.1. Lineage (NCBI taxonomy): Eukaryota > Viridiplantae > Streptophyta > Magnoliopsida > Myrtales > Combretaceae > Lumnitzera > Lumnitzera racemosa. The sequence goes on along the minus strand of JAMXBC010000011.1, from coordinate 15,616,723 downwards.
CCACGAGAGGGCTATTGAGTTGGTTAAGGTTGGTGGTTTGATCGCGTATGATGATACCCTTTGGCATGGCTTAGTGGTCGCACCAACCGATGATGAGCATGCGAGGAATATTAGGGACTCCATGTTGGAGCTTAACAAGGCTCTTGCGGTCGACCCTAGGATTGAGATTTGTATGATTCCTGTTCATGATGGTATCACTCTCTGTCGTCGGATCGAGTAAGGAAGTTCAACTTTACCTTAGTCATGCTGGCAATATCCTGACGTGTCTTCTTTCTGTTTCTCTTTGAATATGGTTTGGACGTAGGTCTGTTTAGATTGTTTTATTACTATCATCTTTATCTTACCAATGTCGTCATTATGTGATCATGTTATCTATCTAGCAGCCAAATTTGGTGTCCTCTATAGGCTTTAATTATTCTTTGACATTTTAACAAAACTAACACCTCATCTCACTCTCAATACTAACGAATTAATATCTTAAACTGCATGGGTAACTTCTCGTGTTCCCATAAACTGCCACGTCTGTTTCCATATTGAGCATGCAGCTTCCTCTTTTTCATTTTCTTCTCCCATGCAACCGCCATTAACAGCTCTTGCATCTATGTACTCCCCGCCCCCCATAAATACACCTCTCTCTCATAATGAACTTTTGAAGAAAACTTATTGTGCATTTATAATTCCTTTTTTACCTTATAACTAGCAAATACGTACCTATGACGCATATACGATTATATTCTTCTTATCCATAGATCATCACATAGAAATAATAGTATCGATATATTAAATATTTCTTATAGACATATAAAAATCCAATTAATGTTAAAACTACCTTATAAATATACTTAATATTTTACAATTAAAACTAATTTAGCAAGATATATAAAAATTACAAAATATTTTGAAAAATCAACCCTCTTAATGACTCAGTTAACGCACTCTACTCCATAAAGGGGAATCCTATCAATATGGTTGGTAACCCAACCATCCTTTATGGAATCATTCAAAACGTGGTCTAGCACGAACTACTTCTGAATGAACATGCCCAGTCAATATCCTCTCAAGATAGAAGTCATTTTCCAACCTGGAAATCTGTATATAGCTTAAATAAATGAGAATCCTTGAATAACGAGAAATAATTTAGTAAATAATACATACTATGTATTATTCGTATATAATATATAAATACTAATAAAATATGGACATACATATTGTATAGAAACCATATATAATAATAAATTTGAAAACTATTCTTACATAAAATATATATATTTAAAATTTTTTCTTTTAAGAGTACGTAAAATTTTATTTCTCAATTCCAATATTTCAATCATTACTTCCATCATAATTATAAAATAGAGATAAGATAATTTTCTAAATATTATATTTTAAATAGATACAAATCAATTACAAATAAAATATTAAAAAAAAAAGACAATGTAAATAAAACCAAAGTGAACTTAAGAATTACTTTTATGTTACCAAAACTATTTACTTTTCTTTTTCCCTTTTTTTCTCTCTACTTACATTCATTCTAAGGTAATTACAATAACAGGGGAGGCCGTTACTTGAAGGATCACTTGCTACAGATGTTACAAAGAGAAGCGATGAGAATAATTTCCATTATAATAGTTTTAACTGCTTCAGCATTGTACACTCCCTTACTACTTTGTATAACCAAATATTTTTATTTTTACATCTCAATCATGCAATCATATTTATCTACTTGGTTGCTTCTGTTCAAGATTTTTATCTTGATCTCATTTTCTCTTACTGGCATTTGATTTACTTTAATTTATTATATGCAGTTGCTTTTTTTTCTTTTTTAATGGATTTTTATGTGATTTATAAGAATGATGAATGCTTTCTATTTTGACAATACAAACTATCACTTTGAGTAAACTTTTTTTTTTTTTAATCTCTTATGCTCTACAACGTTTAAATATTAGGATTATCTTATTAATTTTTTTTTTTTTTTGGACGCTCGACTATCTTTTATACATTATGTAGTTTATTTCAATATCTTATAAATTGAAACTTTAGGAGGGACAATGGAGTGATGATGCAAGAGCAGGAAGTGCGATGACCAAGTAAATTCATATCTTCTTATATATATATATATATATATATATATATACATATATATATAGGTCATATTTCACGCACACAATGTTCGTTACACGCTCATAGAAGATATCCCAATTCACTAATATTGTGTATGTGTTTGTGCGTGTAGAGAGAGAGTTAGAGGGTGTATTGACTGCTAGTCTTATATATGTGCTATTTGGGTATAATATGTGTCTTGTTTGCATTTAACTATTGAAATCTGCAGAACTCCCTTGTAGAATGCAAACCTTCTTCAACATAAACACGAGTAATTTGATTGAAAAATTTTGTAGACGCGTGAAGTACGGTTTTGGGTTTAAACATGCATATGAATCTTGAATGGCGTCATTCCCTTCAACTTCTTTTGGATTTTCCTCAAATACATATTTCTTCCATATGGACTTGACGGAAATGAAAAGATAGGAACTTGTTTTGCAAACTTCTAGGCTCGCGTACCAAATGATACAGTAAATGTGGAAGTGGATCGTTCTGTTAGTCTTGAGTTTCAAATTGCCTGGGTTTGATAAGCCTATAGGCATCATAAACTAGAGTAGTTTGATTGAATTGCCACAATTTATTGGACTTAGAATAAATTGATTTGATTGTCCTAATAAAAAGTTGGATTAGAAGGTTCTTAACTCTAATTCGACTTTGCAATATGACTAAATATGAGAAGATTTTTTTTTTATTTCTAATTATATTACCAAAAAAAAAAAATTTTCAATCTATTTCGTTAAAAAATCAATATTCATATTACTAATAATAAAACATCATTCAACTATATAGAAGTCTTATGCATGTGCACATTATTACTGGCTGCCAAAAATCACTACCATCAATGCCTGCTAGTGTGTTGTAGTCAAAGCATATTTTTAATTTTAGGTATATTTAAATTTAATTGAAGAATAAGCCAAAATTGACACGAAACTTTGATGTTTAATAGAGTCCATGATCATAAACCTCAAAATATATTTAATACAAACCATTATTAAAAGGCACGATTGAAATTCAAAATTGTTCATTGTTATTCAAAATACATGACAAAAACTTCGAATCGGATTAAGAATGCATTACGAGTATATTTGATTTTTAAAGGTAAAGAGCTTACTTGGAAAAAAATAAAATAAAATAAAAGAAAGGGTAAAGATCTTTCGTATTTTTAATGATAAAAATACGAAGTTGATTTGATCGGCATCCAAGCGTTACTGATTTAATATTGGATGTAAAAATGAAAAGCAGCAGAGAAGAGAGTAAGTTTAGAACTTATACTTAATTGATTATTAATTATTTTAAAAAGAAAAGGAAATACTCGTTGCATTATAGAGCAAGAAGGCAGTCCCGGTCTTTTTTTTTTTTTTTATTGCCCCTAAGTTGCCGTTTTCTCTCACTAAAATTGTCTAATGTTTTTGTGATGCATTACCTCGTATGATCGTATTGATTTAGAACACCATAAAAAGGTCGTTTCCGACGATCTTTCCTCATATATTATCATATTTATATATACAATCTCAATGGTCAAATAATGCCTATCGTTTGTATCATTTATCTCTATGTAGAAATGTTGCATATTTTTCATGCTTTCTTCCCTATTAACAATTATCGTTCGCGCATAGAATAATAAAATTATATTTAGATTTCAATATCAAAAAGTAAATATATCTCATCCGTAAGGATATACTTCATTAGATATTGTTTAAGAATTCACATTTGATTCATATGGCTATGGCATCCGATATGATTGTGATGGAGAAAAAATAAATAAATAAATAAATAAAAATTCGGCTCGCGCAACTATTGGGTAAGTAAAGGCCGGCGGTACAGTCCAAGATGAAAGGCAGCATCGGTAATCAGGCTTCCAAAGAGTCGATATATCATATTGCAATTTTAAGTGCAAAATTACCAGCATTCCTATGGATTAATTCGGTTTGACTTCGGTTTAATTTTAATTATATTTTCGATCGAATTCAGTTTTTCCCTTCATTCTTAATGTTTTCATACGTTCGGATCAACTGAGCGACAATACTAAAAATTACCGAGATTGTTTTACTTTACATTCCAAAACTATTGCTATCTTAGTTTTTTTTTTTTTTTTTTTTTACAATATTACAACTTAAAGATAGAAAATTCGATTGAAAGATCAATATTTATATTATTATATTATAATAATCTTATTATTAACTTGATTAATTCATATTATAATTGCAACTATAAATTCTTTATATATGGTGAGTGATTAACATCGTTAAACCTAATTTAAATGGTTAATCAAAACATATCATCGGATTAATGGTTAAATAGATTAATCGGATTGTATAAGGATTGGATTATAATTAGATTGGACCGATTTTATAAAAGCATCGAATAATTAGATTCAACTATATGAATCAACTCAAATTTTGATGATATTATGAATTTAATAACAAGAGTCTAAGATCAATATGCAAGGACTTAATTCTTTTTATACCTCCAACATATGTTTTAAAAGCTATCAACTAAACTATAAAAAAAAAAAAAAAGCTATCAACTAAAAAATTACAATTTTGCATATGCTTGGGAATTCCTATATATAAACTCTTTTTCCATCGTGTGAAAAATAAAATTGGTGCAATGTGGAACTTCCTTTTTCCATCTAGCTCGCATAGCAGCCCTCGTGTCCACGTAATAAAGCAGTGTACCATCTAGACATGTCACTTGCGCACTTTCTCTTTCTACAGTTCAGTAGTGCTAATAACCTAGTAAATTAATAAATAGAATATAAATATTAATAAAAACTTAATATATAATTTAGAATTATAGATAAATTAAGCCGAGTTGAGAAAGTATATTGTTAAGCTCGAATTTGATTCAAATATAAAAATTCAAAATTTAAACTTAATTTGAACTTGATTAAGCTTTTATATATAAAATTTAAATGTAAATCGAAATAAAATTTAATAAATTTGAGCTTAACTCAAATAAACTCGACGATTTTTAAAACTATCATAAATTTAAATAAAATAATAATAATACTTAAATTTAACTTGAATTCAATTAATATTTGATTTTGATTAAACTTATGAATTCATCGAATTGAATATCACAAACTTCAAGCATGATTCAAAAAACTACTTAAATAATTCAAATTTGTGCTCAACTCGATTAAAATCGAGTCGAATTCAAATAATTCATGAATAGACTCATCTAATTTACATCTCTATATAAATATATAATTAATATTTTTTAAAAATAATTTTTATATTTTTAAATATTTAAATATCATTAACGTCTATACATTATTTATCATCCATTCAATCTCCTTCGCAGCAATCCCCCCCCCCCCCCCCCCCCCTCTCTCTCTCTCTCTCTCCTCGTTTTCCAAGAAAAAGAAAATCCAAAGAGTCGCCCAAAATCCCGACAACGCAAGATTAAAAACAAAAACACATCCGCATGGAATCCAGAAAACTAGCAGCTTTACTCTCATCACTGGTCTCCGAAATCATCCTCCCTCTCCTCCTTCTCTTCCCTTCTTCCTCTTCTGCCCCCTCTCTCTCTTCTAACCCTCACTCTCGCCACAATTTCTCTTCCTCTTCTTTCCCAAACCTTTTCCCGTTGATCCACCACTTTCTCTCTCTAAACCAGATCGCCACTTCCCTCTCACTCATACCTATTTCCCGAAAACGCAAAAGATCCCACCTTTGTCCGAATTCCCAACGCTCCAATGAAGATTTCGACACCGAAAACCGCCAACTCGATCCCCACCGACTCAGTCTCGCTAGGGGTCTTGACTCACTTAAAAACTCATTCAACATGACATCTTCTACATTTGAATGGCTGTGCGGGTTGCTGGATCCTTTACTTGATTGCCGTGACCCTGTTGGGTCACCCTTGAATCTGCCCACCGAAACCCGACTCGGTATTGGGTTGTTTCGGCTAGCCACCGGTTCAGAATTCTTGGATATAGCACGTCGGTTCGGGGTCTCCGAATCAGCGTCTCGATTTTGTGTTAAGCAGTTGTGTAGGGTTTTGTGTACGAATTTTAGATTCTGGGTTGGGTTTCCTAGTCCTAATGAGCTTGAAACTGTGTCGAAAGGTTTCGAGTCTCTTACTGGGTTGCCTAACTGTTGTGGTGTGATTGACTGTGTGAAATTCAGAGTTGTAGTAAACGATGATGACGATGATGTTGATATTGATGATGGTGGATCTGGAATTAGGAAGTCAAATTGTGTGTCTGACAGCATTGTAGCACAATTAGTTGTTGACTCATCATCCCGAATTTTAAGTGTAATTGTCAGGTTTCATGGTGATAAGAGTGTATATAGGATTCTTCAATTGTCTAGTTTGTATAAGGATGTAGAAGGAAATAGGTTATTGAATTCAGAACCGATGAATGTTAATGGAGTTAGTTTGAGGCAGTACTTTGTTGGCAATGCCGGATATCCGCTGCTTCCTTGGTTAATGGCACCTTTTGATAGTGAGATGCCTGGTTCGAGTGAGGAATATTTCAATGCAGCACTTAGTAGGATGCGTGTTCCGGCTTTTAGGACAATTTCTAGTCTAAAGAATTGGGGTGTGTTGAGCAGGTCAATTGATGAGGATCTCAAGACCATGGTTGCTTATGTGGGTGCTTGCTCAATACTTCACAATGCACTGCTGATGAGAGAGGATTTTTCAGCATTATGTGATGGATATGAAGATCCAGTGTGCAATCGGGGGTCAAAGAGCGATGTGAGTGCTGGTTTGGAGATGGATCCTGCTTTGGAAGAGGGTCTGGTTATGCGGAATGCTTTGGCTTTGATAGCAAAAGAATTAAAAAGTTCAATCAATTAATAAGTAACGATAGGCGAGGGTTTGTTGTGGTGGAGGTAAAGCTGTAAAGAAGGAATATCTCAAGTTTTCTTCATGGTTCTTGAGATTTTGGGTGTCAATAGAGATTGTCTTGGACTGCTAGTTTTGAATTTTTCTTCTGCTTGAGAATTGTTTCTTGAAAATCCATTGGTTCTTACAATTTAAAATGCAGAAACTATTTTTTGTATAGGCAAATTGATGCAATTGTAAATGGTGTTTGTATAGACACCATTCGTCAATAAATAAGAGACTCTTTCTATAGAATTGTAAAGCTCCATACTGTATTTTTGCTTATACACATGTAGCTTTGTAAGAAGACAGTGATTTTATGAGAAAATTCTAAATAATATTTGCTGCTTTTACTTTTTATCTGCTTACTTAGATTGGGAATTTGGTCTGACTAAATGTTAACCAGCTGAATCCTCTTTCGCTTTTTTGCCCGTCCAAACACTTTCGTGTCATCCGTATGGGAGCGGGAGTGCTACTAACAATGGTTTCTGAATGCCCATATGTGACTCATAACAAGATGATGGAAGGGTCAGTAAAATACCTCGAAAATACATATCCAATTATTTTAGAAATTAGGCAAAATATCATAATAATCTTTGAATGTTGATTCAGTTCTTTCAATTGATTTGCCTTTACTGTTGTTCCCCCAGTTTGCTTTTATTTCATGATTTGGTTTATTTCTATTTTTTGGTATCCCAAGAAATTGCTGTTCTTTTGTTCCCAAATTTGTCCATTCCTGTCTGGGTTTCTTCGGTACTGCTTTTTCATGCTTGCCACCTTCTTTCCCCTAATTTTGCTTCGGTATCTTTCCCGATTATTTCCATTTCCATGGAATATTTTTCGTTCAGCAGTGCATTGAATTTCCTATGGTCAAATTGTTGAGGTTTGTTCCTATTTGTCGAAAGTAGGAATAAAAGTCAGTTCGATAGTTTAATGGGCCAAGAACGGTTACATTACATATTTCCTCTTATGCTGTTTTAATATTGCTTGAAGTGTAACACATTTTCTATTACTTGTCATTGGCCACACAAGGTACGCACTTTTTGTTAAATCCGTAGTTTTTGCATTACTACAGCTAGAGCCTCTAGACGGTACTTCATTTAATAGAAAATATTGAAAATAGTCCCTTTTTCTATATATCCGGGGAAGTTTTTATAATTGCAGGGCACGGTTGTAATCTTTCAGTTTCATGCTTGTTAGCTGTAAATTCTTGTCATACTCGAGTGCAGCAGGGGAAAGATTAGGAACTTTTGCTTGTGGCTTGATGATTGATAATGGTGCTCTATTTCTTGGGTCTTGATGGAGCCAACAATTAAGTCTTGCTAGAAAAGGTTCTTTATAATCTTGATTATTGAGCATAACATTCAAATTGAACCAAACATTTGGAAGTAAATTGTATTAGCTAATGTAAAAGGCTAAAAATTGTTATATTAATTATTGGAATAAGTTCATTATTTATTTAAACTTGATTCATTAGGTTAAGTGATAAGACTTTAGGAGTTCAATTCATATTGGGATGATTTAGAGAGATTTGATTTGGTGAACTTGGAATAAGGATCATTGGATCGGTCCGTCTGCCGTTAACCTTTCTCAAACAGGCTGTGCACTTATAAAGAAGGCTACTGGCTTTGGGCCCATTAATTAGCTTATTCTGAATAACCATGAATCGAGTAAGCTCCATCTTATCTATTAATCATCTAGATAATCCGATGGATGCTATCATATCCAAAAGCCTATAAATACCTAGTATTTCCTTATCATTTGAAACTCTTCAAAAGAGATTAAAGAAACGGTATTCCATTGTGAAAACTCTGCTCTCTAAGATCAAATAGCATTTAAGTAAAGAATTAATTTAATTCGCTCAAATTACAAAGTGAATGCTTGAAGTTTCTTAAAGCTGCCTTGTTTGTTATTTGTGCATTTGAAACACTGAGATTACATGATCCTTGTCCCTACCTTATTTTCACTTAATCATTCCTTCAAATAACAGTCTCACTTTACTTCTTTAAAGCTACGTATAGCATGCTACTCACGCAGCACGCACGTGACCACTTCGATCGAACCCCTACATCTACAGCTAGTAATAATAATGTTGATGGAACTAAGATACTCAGATCAATTTCTTTTGACTTTGACCTTCGCCATCTCGTTCATCAAAATCTACAGTTCGAGTTTTAATTTTAGGTGTATGATAGCATACAAACCCACACGTAGTAAATTCCGGATATGAGAGAATAGGAGAAGTAAAAAAAAAATGAAGAAAAAATAAGGGTTTGTAGTTAACTTAAGCTAAAAGCTCAAAACGTGAATAAAATACCTAGAAATTCACTATCATGATCATCATTTTTTGAGGTGTGAAGATTCTGGATGCCCTTCCCTAACAAACTCCACCTTATATATAGTTCTCTCATACTAACTCAACAATCCACTTAACCAAAGCCCTTATTTTTTCCTAAGTATTACAGAACTTCACTTGCTACATCAGCAAGTTTATTGTACTAAAGCCCATTTATTTAAGTACCATACTACTCCTACCCTACTAACTTAGTAAAAACCAATATTAAGTACTAGAAATAAGGCCCATAAGCCTAGTCTTCCTAGAATATACATGAGAAACTGGACCTATAACTCTAGTTGTATCAATTCTACCCTCGCAAAGAGTGTCCTTATCCTCAAGGATGAAAGAAGGATATTGAAGTTAAAAAGAAGCCTTATGCTAAGTTGCAACAATACATTTTGTTAAGAGAAAATATTTTCATTTTGTTAGGAGAAAATTATGAAAATATGATATCTGTTATATCCTTTTTGCATTCATATATGTTTCATCACTATATGTCAATGCTAATAAGGGAACATATATTGGCTTACGATAGGTCTACAATAATTAATTTTATAAAATAATATAATAAAGGATTATAGAAAATGAAAACAAAAAATAAAAATAATGCATATCAAAAGTTGTTTCTAACCCATTTGGTTTTACAAGTGGTTGGTCATGAACTTATTATTATAGGTGGATCGTGCAACCACCCATGTTAGTGGATGGCTGCTTACAACCTTCAAAACTAAGGAAAAGTAAACATATCACAGATAAAGAAAAGGGGGGAAAAAAAGAGAAAAGAATGGTGAATATAATTCGTTTAGAAGTTTAGGGTTCATGTATTTTAAAGTGCCCTTCCTATTATTTATTCGTGTTTGAATATCTAATGAAGTCCTTTAAGCTTTTTAAAGAGTATATACAATTATATGACTTTATTTAGAAGTAGCATGTGATTTAACATTGTTAGAACCATATTACTATTTTTTATAACATATCTTATAACAATGTAAGTATATAACAATAAAAATTTATGTGAAAGCCCCTACAAGAACAAGGTATAAGAGCACAAGCAAGGTTGAATAGATTTATTGGTGTAAACAATTACTATATAATTTTATTTCTTTCTCAATTACATAGCACTGTGTCCTTTATTTGTGTCTTTAGAATTCTACTCTTTCTCACATTACCCAATTTTAGCATGTATACATTAAAAGAAGTTGAAGCTTTGATACATAAAATAAGACACAGCTTAGACAATAAGAAATCGAAAGGAAGCTGTCACATATCAATAATATACAATCACCAAGGAATCATGATAGTCAACATAAGTCATGGCAATTAGCTACGTGCCTCTAATAGTTAACCATGTTTCTATTTAGCTAATTACCTCCATGTGCCAAATTGCACTTGACTTTGCCCTTTGGCCAATTCTCTATGTGATTTCTCTCTTAAATTGAAGTCTCTTGTATATTTAAGAGACTCCACAAATTCTCAAGTTGGTTTTAATTTGCTTAAGTCAACACACATGCATGTATGTGTCTAAGCAACACTTATAATGAAGCTCTTATGGTTTCATCTTTCTGCCCACCTTCCTCTAGGCTTCTAATGCACCCTACATACTTGTAAGGCTCTATCACTTTATGCTTAAATTGTGCCATCCCTTTACCTTAATAACTATGGGCAACCATGAATGATGGTATTTGTAGCATTTTTTTGCTCTTCTTTACTATACATTAAGTTCTAAAGCACTTTGTAGACCTTACAAGCTTGGTTTTCTCCAAAATCTCTTCACTTGTGACTTAAAGCAACATTTCAGTAAAGTACAACAAACTTTTCTATTAGATAGCCAACACACATTTTCCATCATAAATAATTGTGCAAACACTTGGATCTTCTATCTTAGGATCAACATCCATAACATAACTTGTAAGATTTACTGTCCCTTGTAGTAGGAACAATTTTTCAGCATCTACCACTCTCATCAGTGCCAAACCCACATAGGATATCCTTATGTAGCTAGATCTCATTATACTAAGTAACTAGCACAATTTGTCAAGTTAAGAGGTAAAATATTACAATACAACTACGGCATATATTGCAAAACCTACAAAATTCTTAATGAAAGAAAATAATAATAAGATATTAGGAAGGGGTAAAGGAGCAATTATCCTTTATGAAAGAAGGTATTTTTGTAAAAATGATAAGAGGTTATTTAAGGGATACAGAAAAAGCCTACACATAAATACCCGTTTAATACCAAACAGTCATTTTCTTTCTCTCCCCTTTGTAGTGATAGAGCCTCCACAACAGTAGTAACATCAAGCAAGAATGGTTTAACTAGAAGGTAAGAAACAATTCCTCTAATAACGAATCTTGTAGGAATTAAAACTAATCTTGGAGGCTTGGTTTTTCTTAAGGTTTCCTTACATTTATGGCGCAACTTTCATAGTGTTGTGCATTAGGATTAATTTTGTGGAAGGTTGTAATTGAAAGGGAGAGGAAACAAAGAGAGTAGAGGAGCACAAGTAAAAAGCATGGCCATGCTTATGCCCATACATCTCTCGGGTGATGTTGCTATGGGTAGCATAGGTGTGTTGGTGGAAATCGTAGGTGTAAAGTTGAGTTTTAGAGGACTAAAGGGTTTACACCAAGAAAATGAGCATGAACCTAACCGTGGATTAGAGAATGTTGTGTATAGAGAGAAACACAGCTAAAAAACATGACCATGATTCTCCTCATGCTCTTCTTATCTTTCTTTTTCATCTATTTTTTGTTAATATTCCCTTTTTATAACATATCTAGTTCATAATTAATCATTCCAAAGTAATTTATAACAATCTTTAAAACTTAGTTGACAACTATTAACTTAGATAAGCATTTACTCTAAGGCCTTAAGTCAGAGAAGGATTAGTTAAGGTTAAGGTTAAGAGATTTGGGATATAAAAATGGTTACTAAAAAGAGTTTATCCTTTGAATATACTCAAGAGTACAAGGTGATACAAGTTGGAGACTAGGAGATTTCATTGTTGCCTAAGAGCTAAGTACATGTTAATGTTTGTTGCTGCTTATACTTATGTAGGTTAGTCAATTATGAATTAGACTAATAATGATTTGGAATTATGCTTATAGGTTTGCAGTATCGGTATCCCTAAGGTAGCACCTCATTAATTGGTATGTGATAGTGTTCCAAATAGAGTCATGTACTAGAAAGATCTAAGGTAGATTAGGGTGGCGTCTAAGGGTTACTATGCCAGTATCCCAACACCAATTTAGGTTTAAGGGGCATTAAGGGGCCATAATACTAATGTTCTGGTGTCGATAGTTTAAAGGCATCCAGAAGTCGTAGCACTAATATCCGAGCATCGGTTTAGAATGCTGGGAGCTGTAACATTATTATCCCAATTTAGGATTTTGATTTAATAGGGATCATGAGAATCTTGGTGTTAATTGTTTGCCAAACACAAAGATAATGAATTGGTTTGTATGATATTTATGTTACATTTATGCATGTGAATATAGGTTTACATGACATAGATCTGTGGGGGTGATTTTCATGTATTGAGTATTAGCTCATTTCTCCTTCTTTTTCAACTACAAGAACTTTAGATGAGCTATGACAAGTGTAACGATACCTATTATGACTATTAAGATGGGAAAAGTTGCGATTACATTTGTTATTATGATGATGAGATTTGAGTTAGAGATTTTAAGAGAAAACTATTGGATTGACCCATGTTTTAGACTTAATATTTTTAAGAGACTTTTATGAGAGCTTTGAGACTTGTAGATATTTATACTATGTACATGAATTGAAGTTATTTACTGAGGAGTTAGTTTGTTGGAGTTTTATTCCATAAGGTTATTTGAAGATAATACATGTGATATGGAGATTATAGAGTAGTGTTAATGCCTTTGCATATCATGAGACAGTAGTAACACATAGCAAGCTAAGGCATCATGAGTTTAGGGCATCACATATATGTTACATCTAACACCATATACATTTGCCATTGTGCAAATTAAAACCGACACTATCTACATGGGTGATCTTCATCCTTTAGCCATTACTTATTACATTAAACCACTTTGCACATGTGTGTCCCAAAAGTAACCAAGAGAGTTGTAAATTGGTTACTTTAAAATAGTAAAAATTTTTCTTAAATTGTCGTTGAAACGTGCTCTTTTGATTACTTAATGTAATTGGTGCGGAAAATAATATAAAACAACAATTAAAAACATAAAAGTTAAAAGGAGTAGGAGAATGAGAAGATTTGGCAAGAAAACTATAATACTTCGACCTTGTACTGCAATCTTTCAAATACTTCACACTGATGTTGTTATACTATATCTAAATCAAATTCTTTTTGAGAATTACAAAATCACAGCCAGTCCTTGGCATATTCACTCACTGTTTTGTCTATCTAGCTTCCCTCTAAGCTCTCTTACAGACTAAAGTGAAAAACTCTCTCTCAAAAGATTACAACGGATCCTCTCTACTGGAAAGGAGGAAATACAACAAATAATGTCCTCTTGGATATTCGCTCAAAATATCAATAACAATAAAAAAATAATAACACTAGATTAACTCTTATTTTTAAGGTAGCTTCGCAGAGGGGGCTTTGAAAGATGAAATGTTTTTCTTTTCTTCTGGTGTGTCACTATTCCTTTTTGACTTCAAGCGTCCTCATGCATGTGCAATTCCTTAAATACGGTCAAAAGAAAAGAAATGGAAAAAGACTGTTACTAGTCTTCTAGCATGAACTAACCTGTTATTGAAATTCTTCTATGCGCAAGAAAACTTCAACGTTGGATGTATTCAGAGACATGGATTTTATTCGACCAATAAACCAGCCTCGACTTTTGAAATAAACACTGCCACGTTGAGATGCTTGGAAACTAAATTTATTGTCTCCATTAAATAAACTCCACCAACTGATGGTTTTCTAAAAACCTAATGTAACTATGTTTACCATTGTTCATTTCAATATGATGGCATGTTGGGAGCAGGATTCCTTCCATGACCTACTTCAATTTACTTATGAATTTTGCCGTCTTATTATCTGGCCATGAATATTCATGAGCTCAATAAATTGCTTGAAACTAGTTCTCAGAACTAATTTAACACTGAATCTATCCTCATAAATCAATCCCCTTTGGATATGAATCTTGCTCGAGTAGAGCGTATTGAATACATTAACTAAATATATTCGATTTCACATTTCAAATCAATAACCTCTAAACCAACCATTGAGCTACTTAGTACTATTAACCTTCCTTATAAAATACTTAAACTTGACTTTTTTTAAAATATAAATTTAAATAACCTGTATATTAATATTTACTTAATATATGTTTTGTTATCATCAAAACCAAATTAAAAAACTTAACAGCACAAAATAGGTCTGATGCTTATCTCTTTTGTAGCACATGTAGAAAGAAATCCTAAATTTAATAAAACTCAATATCTAGATTTCCTCTAACTATTAAGAGCTAATGATATCTCATCTTGTTTTAACTCGGTAATTGCCATCTTAATAATAACTTTAACTTTATTATCCCCCATTTGGCTCATGTTCTGCCTCTCTAGGTAGTTAACTATCATCGAAACCTTCTTTTTTTTTCGATAACATATTATATCCTAGGCTCTACATCCTTCTCTAGAATTGCGCTACTACTAGGCAATTGATCTCTCATAATTTAAGCATCCACAACCACCATGCTATAGATCTCATCCCATAGTCAAACTAATCCTTGCTTAACAAATTACTTTTGACCTCTTCTATTAGCAAAGTTTGCTTACTATAGACCACAGTCTTCTCGAACCTACTAAATGAAGATAGTAGAAAAAATAATAGGATCATCGTTCAATCTTCAATCTTTACCTTAACAACAATATTTTTCAAACTAGTAAAACACTTATGTTGCCTTTACAAGCAACCCTTTACTCATCTAAAGTGATAATATTATTTACTTCAATATACTAGTTCATAAGAGACTTAATTAGGCATCGCTCTTCTAGTACATTATTTGTTAGACCTCCTGTATACATTGCCAATTCCTTTTGCAATGCATTATTCATCAAAGTTAGCTAGATTTTTATTGGGGCCTCCATATCAAATTCTACCCACTCATTATCCCTTATAGGTTCTATTGCTTATCTAAAAACTTTTTCAGGCCCAAAGCATGAAGATCCCTTGCATTTACACTTATTGAGTTCCAAAATTCATGTAATCACTAAGCAATTTCATATCATGCTTGATAACTTTTTTTCTATTATGTAAATCTCAAGCTCTCAAATCCTTAGACTTTCAACCTCATTTTGAATACCAATTTGTTAGAATGAAATCTAGATTTTAGGTTATAGATTACAAATTACACAATAATAATAGAAATGAAAAAGTAAATGAAAGATATGACAAACTAAATTTATTTGAAGACATCAAAAGAAAGAAGGTACAAAACTACAAAAGATGACCTAATAGATCCACTAACTAAACAACAATTGTATAACTTAGTTTTCTTAAAATCATAAAGCCTTATTTCTAGCAATAGATTCCCAAGGAATTTCTACTCTTCCTTACACTAAGCGTTCAAAAAGATCAATAAACTTAGCCAAAGTCATTGTAGTGTAATGGCATAAATACTAATCTCCTAATCGGATAGATCGGACTCGAATTCCCCTTTTCTTAAACTATAGTAGTTGGCCTCCCTAACAAAAAAGGGGTTAGGAAAGAACTTAGACATTTGGAAGGCATAAAATAGTTAGGAAACTATTGCATGTTACATGATATGGACAATCGACCATGGACTCATGTGTTAAACACACAACAAATTATAGGCCAAAACAAGTGTCAAAGTGGCTTAGAAAATTCAAAGACTATATTTGATAGATATGGAGTTGTACGTGTACAAAATATTACAAATAGTAACAACAATACAATAAGATTTGCATTGTATAGTAGATCAAATGTATAGCAAATTATAGTTAGGGTTTATAATAGAAATAACAACATTCGAACATACATATAAATAGTTAAAATAGAGATAGAAAGAATATCATTTATGTTACCAATAGTGTAAAAACTACTTTTAAGAGTTGCTAACACTTAAGTCCAGAGGATACAATATCTTCTTCCTTTTTTAGTACCTCCCAAAGTCATTCAAAAGAAAAACAGTCAGACCAAGTGATAAATCTAGTTGTGTAGATTTCAAACTTGGTATTAGCATCAAGAAATACTAAGAGTTACTTAACAAAAATTGAAACCCTAGTTTAGTTTCTATACTAATAAAGAATATTTGAAAGAGAAAGAAAATATAGGAGAGAGAGAGAGTACCTTTTCGTGTGAGTGGCTAAGAGAGAAAGTAGATGTGGACATTTTAGCAAAAGAGAGTATTGTACTTAGTGGGCTTGGGCTATATATTTCAAGAAGGCTTATTATTTGGTGCTTTCATTGATCTTGCATTCATTCAAGAATTGGCCATGGCAAATCATATAAGAAGCATGACGGCAAATCATATAAGAAGCATGACAGCAAATCAAAAAGACATGCAACATTAGGACTAGAGATTGAATGAGTTGGAAGATAGAATGTAGCATTTGGAGACAAAACAACAATCTATACATGATATGATGATAAAGATGAACGAGAACATAAAACAAACAATGCAATCTTACAAGAATGTTGGAATCAAAATTCTTTAATGCTTGAAAAAGGGAATTCATCATCTTCCAATACTAAAGTAAATGACTCATAAGTTTATACTTGCAATATCAAGTTGGAGTTACCAAAATTTAGAGGTACGGATGTGACCTCATGGTTATTCAAAATTAACTATTTTTTTTATTTTCATGATGTACTTTTTCAAAAAAGGTTGAAGATTAGCTTCTTTTACCTTAGAAAGTGAAGCCTTAATGTGGTTTCAATGGCTTTCAAGGAATGACCTGTTAACAACTTAGGATACATTAAAAAAAAAAAAGTAGAGATGAGATTTAGGCCTACAGAATTTAAAGACTATGAAAGTAGATTAACTAAATTGACTCGAATAGGTAGTATTCAACAATACCAATCTAAATTTAAATCCCTTTTGAACCACATTTTTAGTTTATTCGACAAGTTCTTCAAGAATTGCTACGTGTCCAGTCTTCAACCAGTCCCTAAAGGGTGGCACATTTATTGAGTGCATTTCTTTCACGAATAATGAAATAAGCAAGTGAAGACCTAAAAGAGCTCTCCCGAGACAACTCAACCCTCTTTGCCTAACTACATGTAGAAGTCCTATCTTCTAGACTCCAACCATTGTTAAAAGCCATGAGCATTGCTAAACTTCATGAAGCAAAACTACATGCTTTTCAAAACCAAAATTCTTTTTCTAAACCATTTTTTTCTTCTTATTCTCAAAAAATCACATGGTCAAATCCTACTTCATTTCAAAGTCTTTTAAATTCTAAAGTATCTTTTCTCAAACCATCATTTGTTTCAAAACCAGTTTCATCATTTAGTTATTCTTCCTCTAGTTCTAATAAATCAATCAATTCTACTGTAAATACGAATAAGAAAACACCACCAATTAAAAGAATGTCACCTACAGAGTTGGCTTTACAAAGACGGAAAGATTTATGTTACAACTATGAAGAGAAGTGGCATAGAGGCCATGTATGTAAGGAAAAATTCCTTTTGATGATTGAACTAGAAGACTTATCATAGAAGGTAGAGGAAGCATGAAATGATTAAGGAGTCGTAGCATGATACTGACTAAATTGAGGAAGATATGGTAGATCAGATGATGCAACTAGTAGAAATCAGTTATCATGTGTTGTGAAGTACAATTATACCTAAAACATTTAGATTACAAGGCATAATTAAAGGGAAATCGGTTTCTATATTAGTGGACAGCGGCAGTACCCATAATTTTATACAAGATCATATAGCTAAGCAATTGAATTTATCAATCACAATTATATCTCAATTTCCTATTATGATAGGCAATGGTGACAAGTTGGTTTGTAAGGGGTGTTGTCATAGTATTCCTTTACAAATGCAAGGAATATCATTTTCTGTTGGGTTTTACGTATTACTTATTCAAGGAGTTGAGCTAGTATTAGGTATTCAGTGACTGAAGACGTTGGGACCAATTTTAATGGACTATTCCAAATTTACCATGTCTTTTACATTCGGTAATAAGTTAGTGGAGTTGCTTGGGAATTCAGATAAGGTCATTAAGGAAATCCATACAGCAAAATTACACAAACTGATCGTAAATGATAATCTAGCTTGTTGTTTTGGCTTATTGGCTCAAATGGAGAAATTATCCTCTAGTGTTACCTGTATTAAGGAGATAGAGTCCTTATTGGGCATATTTTCGGATGTCTTTGCAACTCCCTCATCATTGCCTCCACTACAAGATGTTCAACACCACATACACTTAAAGGATAAGAAAATAGCAGTAAATGTGAGGCCTTACAAATATCCCTATTTTTTTTAAAAAAAAAAAAGAAATAGAGAAGCTGGCGAGTAATTGATAGAAACAGGAGTTATAAGGCCAAGTATAAGTCCATTTTACTCACCAATGCTTCTAGTTAAGAAAAATGATGGTTCATAGAGGTTTTGTGTAAATTATAGGGCCTTAAATCAAGCTACCATTTTAGATAAGTTTCCAATTCCAACAATAGATAAATTCCTAGATGAATTGGGCAGCGTACAAGTGTTTTCGAAGATAGATCTAAGGGCAAGTTATCATCAAATTCTCATGTTTCCTCAAGATATACACAAGATAGCATTCAGAACCCCATGAAGGACATTATGAATTTTTTATGATGCCTTTTAGACTATCAAATGCCCCAGCAACTTTCCAAGCTATGATGAACTTTATGTTCAAGCCCTATTTATATAAGTTCATCATTGTGTTTTTTTATGATATTTTAGTGTATAGTAGAGACATGTAAGAACATTATCATCACTTAGATTTGGCTCTACAATGTTTTAGAAAGCATACTTTCTATTTGAAAAAGCCAAAGTGTTCTTTTGGCCAAAATAAAGTGGAGCATCTAAGCTATATAATGTCGGATAGGGGAATGAGCCCTAATCTACAGAAAATCATGATAATTACGCAGTAGCCACAACCTGTTACTATCAAGCAATTAAGAGGATTCCTAGGTTTAATTGGTGATTATAGGAGTTTTGTCAAAAATTATGCTTTTATTGCTTGTCCTTTAACAAATCTACTGAAAAAGTACTCTTTTCAATAGAATCAAGGAGTTGTATTAGCTTTTAAGCTATTAAAAGAAGCACTAATATCGACACCAATTTTGGCTTGACTAGACTTTTCAAAAGTCTTTATTGTGGAGATAGACACTTCGAGTTTAGGCATTGGGGTAATATAACACCAAGAATCTCACTTTATTACTTTCTATACTGAGAAATTTTGTATAAGACTACAAAAAGCTAGCACCTATATGAGAGAATTAGTTATGATTGTTGAAGTAATTAAGAAATGGAGGCAATACTTATTAGGGAGACATTTCATCATTAAAACTTATCAGAAAAGTCTTAAGAAAATCATGTCTCAAACCATACAAACACTAAAGCAACAGCAATACTTAATTAAATTGTTGAGCTATGATTATGAGGTGCAGTACAAACCAAGAGCATTGAATAAGATAACAGATGCCTTATCAAGACAAATGGAAGATAAAGGTCACTTTCATTCTATTTCTTTTCCTTCTTTTGATTTCATTACACTTATAAAGAAAGAATTTGAAAATAATGAAAGTTGGAAAGAGTTGTGAGACAAATGTGTTCAAGGAGAAATGTTGCAATAGCCGTTGATGTACAGGGATGGGTTTTTATATTTGGAAAATAAAACATTTATTTCAACACCATCAATAATTACTCAAAATCTTATTATGAAGTTTCATACAACTCTTATGGCTAGACATGCAAGGGTATCTAAAACACTTAAGTGACTAAGTTGTTCTTTTTATTGGCAAGGAATAAGAAAAGAAGTAGAAGAATTTGTAAAGCACCGCCACATGTGTCAACAAATGAAGTATTTGACAACATCTCCAACAGGTCTACTTTAGCCATTGCCTATTCCTCAACAAGTCTTTGAGGATTTAACTATGGATTTCATTACTAGATTACTTATTTCAAAAGGCTATTCAGTAGTATTGGTAGTTGTCAACAAATTAATAAAGTATTACCACTTTAGAGCATTAAAGTCCACATATACAACATCTGCAATAACACATTTATTTGTAGAGATGATAATGAAGTTGCATGGGTTTCCTAAATCTATTGTTTCTAATAGAAATAGGGTATTCGTGAGCAAATTTTAGCAAGAGTTCTTTAGATTAAGTGGCACAAAGTTAAAGATGAGTCTGACCTACCATCCACAAACTGATGGACAATCAAAAGTGGTTAATAGGAGTTTGGAAGCTTCATTGAGATGTTTTGTTATGGATTGCCTTACTCAATAGTCCAAGTATTTATCATGGGTTGAGTATTGTTTCAATACTTCCTATTATTCTAGCACTCAAATGACTTCATTTGAGGCATCGTATGGTAGGGAAGTATTGAAGATTCCTAACCATGTGATGAATAGGACATAAGTGGAAGCAGTAGATTAAGAGCTTAAGGCAAGGGATGATATCTTAAGATTGTTAAAACATAACTTACAACAATCTCAAAATATAATAAAGACATTAGCAAATAAGAAGAGATTAGAAAAGGAGTTGCAACTGGGAGATTTTGCCTATGTCAAAGTTATAGCCTTATAGGTAAACTACGGTAGCTGACAGATCTTTTCCAAAATTAGCTAGACGATATTTTTTCCCTTATGAGGTAATAACTAGAGTTGGCTAAGTGGCCTATAAACTGGAGTTGCCTCAACATTGAAGGATTCATCTAATGTTTCACATATCCAAACTAAAGAAGGCTTATGGAGATAAAAAAAACCTACACTAGGAACTCAAGAGGGGGAAGGAGAGTGAATTGAGTTTAACAACCAAATTTTTCATTGATAACAATTCTTTAATGAAATTAGCTAAATGGATACAATATGGGAATAATTAAGAAACAATTAAAGTGCAGAAATTTAAAGAGAAAGGGATAGAGAAAATGAGCTTAGAATTTTATTGTAGAGTTCGGACCATCCCCTATTCTCTACAATCACCTAATGCCTCAACTGAGATCTTCACACACAATTTTCTTTATCACAATTTTAATGGCACAAGTGCCTACGCCAAATCTCTATAACAAAATGATCTCATAATCACAACTCCCAATTACTTAATATAATGCTCTCTCTCTCTTTTGAGTAAAATCACAAATATGAAGTTTGACACTATACTAAGGTTTACAAAAGATTATAAATAATAAGCATAAGACAATTGGAATGAAGTATAAGCAGACAAGAGGAATAATTGCAAGTATTTGACTCTATTAATTGCACTGCAACTGCCCACAAACTTGTATTTATATCTTCTAGCAAAAATCTAACTGTTGGCCTTATTCATTATGCATTGAATGCACTTCAACAACTAATTTATGTTTGAACCATTCGGACGGTTGTGATTAGACCAACCAGACAATCTATTTAAATAAGGTCACTATTCATATGGTCTTTAAGTCAGTAGCCGCATGGTCCAACATACCTCACTAACCTCAGAAGACTTACCTTAACCAACCAAATGGTCTAAGAATAACCAATTACACAATCCAACATATGCCTCCGATCACAGTTCAACTGGTTCAACCAGCTGGACAGTTCACACCAGAACAACTAAAAACACACTTAGACGTAACAAATAATTTTGATCCATTTTTCTTCTTTCAATAACATTATAATCAATTTAATGAGTTATGAAGTATTTCCAAGATTATTCTATTTCCTTAAAAGATATAATTAATCATGTTCTCATGAGAATTGCAAATTGGTTTACAATAATAATTGATTTAGCGTAACTTGCATAGTTTTGTTCTCATCAAAATCACAAACAAGAGCTTCTAGGTTCAACAATCTCCCCTTTTTTTATGAGGACAAAACCTTACTAAATGAACTCCCCCTTAATAGATGCTTTCCCTCAATTTGACTCCCCTTCAATGGTAGTAAAAGATGTCAAATACAAAAACTTATGGAACAGTCAATATGAGAGCAAGCTGAGAGTATTTAAGTATTTACTCTATGCTTTGGAAGATAGCCAATGTTAATTCTATGTTTCAAATTTTTGCATACTAATCTTCATTTTACAGACAAATTCATTTGCATACTAAGACACTTAATTAGGTTACTTGAATTCTTCTCCCCCTTTGGCCTCATCAAAAGGATAAGAGTCCAAGCGATAAAGGGGAAGAGAAAAGCATGGCAAAAAGTCAGCATAGCCCTAGCTTCAGTCGAAGGGTATGCCACCGATAAAAGAAAAAGAGCATACAAGTTGATAGGGATACAAGAAAATCACAAAGAGCTATGAATGCCAATAATAGAAGCAAATACTATGAACAGCATACTTAAGCATACACAAGACAACACCACAAACTAATCTTAACACCATAATAGGCATCACATAAACATAGAGTAGGTCATAAACAAAAGGCTAAGTAACTAAAGTCCATACAAAAGACAACTAAAGATGACCGAAAGGCTAAGAAACAACTAAAAGAACAGCATAAGAGATAGTCAGAGGTAGAATCCAAGTACAAATATCAAAATATAGAAAACAGATAACAAGATAAAAGGACTTCATGAGTTCATCTTCTAGAGGTAGAAAAGAGCTACTATAGCGCCCAGGAAGAGGAGGTGGAGGTGGAGGCGGAGGCGGAGGCTAAGTGTAAGGGCTAGAAGTGGGTCGAGGGCAGGGGTCTCCAATTGGAAGTGTTGAAAAAGAGGATAAAAGATGTGATCCTATCAACGAAAGACCCTTTACTTTATTTGATAAAGGTTATCATCAATGTAGTAGCAAAGTTGACCCTCCATTTGATTAATTTAGGTATGATTAAATTCTTGATAGCTACCTTGAGATACACCAGTCGAAGGAATAGGAGCTGAAGTGCCTAGAGGAATATCCCTACCTACATGTTCTTCCTCTACTAGAGAAATATTCTAAGTAAGTGGTTCAACAGGTTCTGCATCCTCATCATTAATCAGTTTGCCTAACCCCTGAGAAGAATTGCCAGTAAGAGGGGATAAGGGTTCTTTTGAAACCCACCAAGACTGCTTATCCAATTTCCATTCTCCTTTTCTAATGCGCGCATGGTGAAGGGCTCGGTATGTAGATTAATGATAGGAGTGGGAAAGATAACACCCTTAGCCAGGAGAAGTTGAGTAATTAGACGACCACGACAAAGAATGGTTTACTTAGACTTGTTAATGACCATTTTGAAGCAATGGAAAATCAAGTCGGCATAATCAATCCATGTATCATTATGAATGTGACCCAATATCCACAAGTCACTTTTGGTAATATGCTCATGGCGTCTACTTCTTGGACAATAGTCATGGTAGATAAATAAAGGAAGGATCCGATAGTAAAGAAGCAGTCTAATGGCTTTAAGATTGTACCTAATGGCTATAAGATTGTGCCTAATGGCCCAATTATGTTTACCAACCCGTCGTTCTTAAAAGATATCCTCATAAAATATGGATCCAATATTATCGATCGCTTTCATATAACGTGCACTACCAAGCTCAGCCACTCTTATGGTATATACATCATTCATAATGATCTCAATCTCTTATTCATACAGATAACTATACAACCATAATCTCCGATGTTCATTAGTGTCTATGCCAACTAATAGATTGCCATCATGATCATGATCATTTATGAGATTACAATAGAAATACCTAACCGCCTCTTCATTAACTATATTAGGTATGTTTATGTATCAAGGATGCGATTTGTAATAATTCCTTCAATATCAGGTATACTAAAAGCTTGAAGAACATCCTCATTAAAATGATGACCATAATCTATTTTCATGAGACGAAACTTGTCATACATTTGTGCAAGATAATTGTCGGAAAGAGATAATTGTCAAATTGAGCATCTAAAGCTTGTCTTCCCCAATTTCGAGCACGTCTACATTGAGCTCTACCTCCTCTTCTAGCCATAGAAAGTTAATTCGAGAAAGTTAGGGTCTGGGATGAAAAAGTTAGGGTTTAGATTTTGTAGATAGAGCAGTTTAAGAAAAGAGAAGGAGGTGAGGATGAAAAGGGAAGGAAGGGAGTGATGAGAGAGTAGTGTGGATGGTGAAAAAAAGAGGAGTAGTGAAAGGGAGTAATGATCAATCGAAGGAGGGAGAGAGGTATGCAAATGGTAAGAAGGAGGGAAAAATTGGAGAAAATGATTGGGCCTCCCTTTTCTTTTTTTATTTTGTGCGGTCACTATGTGAACTGTTGGAATGGTGAAAGGCCAACTGTTCGAATAGTTGCATATAGAAATCTAATTTCAGGAGCATCTATTAAAATCGTGCCCTTGTTTGAGGGCAACCATCCAGACGGTCCGAGTATGCATTTTGAGATCAAAGACCTTGATGCAATTGTGCCCATGGTTGAGGAGAATCATTTGGACAGTTGTAGACAAAATGTTAGTACTAAAAAAATATCCCTTGAGACTAGCTGAATAGCTCGATGGTAACCATCCAAACGATCTAAGTAAACATTCTAAGGTCAGAAGATTTGATGAAACTGTACGTAAAGTAGATACTACTATTCAACTAGTTAACTATAGTCCACAATAGCTTACTTGAGAAGAAACTTAAATCATGAATTCTTTACGATTTTTATAGGATTTGATATTTGAACTAGTCAAATAATTAATAAAAGACCTAAAGAGAACATTTTTGACATGTTAGATGAGTGACATTTAGCTTAAATTAATATTAAATTTTCTAAATTGAATTAAGCTTTGTTAATAGGCAAAAAGAAGTGTGAATTCATACAATGACCATTTTAACCAATTCATTATAGTTTGTAAACTTAATCAAGCATGTAAACACATATATACCATTTGAAAAACATTTGAAAAGAAATATACCTCAATGAAAAATAAGAAAGATGATGAAGTTTGCACAAAACACACCAAATGAGGAAATTCATATGAGTAGCCTATTTGACCATATTTCTTAGACCAAAAATGGTGTTCTAAACTAGTTGTCTCAAAGAGAACCTCATTGTAAACAAAAATCACTATCTAAGTTCACATATCTTGGCACTCATCTTCCATGATCATGCCTAACTCTCTTCTTAAATTGCAAAAACTATCTTTACTCAAAGGTTTAGGAAAAATATCAGCTATTTGATTATTTGTACCCATAAATTCTAAGTACATGTTATTGTTTTAAACATGATCTCTAATAAAATTATGCCTAATCTCAATGTACTTAGTACTAAAGTGTTGGATCGGATTTTTTGTAAGGTTAATCACACTTGTGTGATCACATCGGATCGAGATATTAGAAAATTAAGGCCATAATCATATAAAGTTTGCTTCGTCCAAAAGATTTGAGCATAACAACTATCGACGGCCATATATTCGGCCTTGGCAATTAAGAGTGCTACGGAATTTTGTTTTTTAGTACGCTAAGACGCTAGAGAGTTTTCTAGAAAATGACATGTGGCACTTGTGCTTTTCCAATCAACTTTGCATCCAGCAAAGTCAGCATTGGAATATCCCACTAAATCAAAAGAAGTGTATTTAGGATACCACAAGCCGATTTCTATAATACCCACTAGATACTTAAAGATGTGTTTTACCACATTCAAGTAAAATTCTTTCGAATAAGACTGAAATCTTGCACATAAGCATACAGCGAACATGATATCTGATCTAAATGCAATTAAGTACAATAAGCTTGCTATCATGCTTCTATAAAACTTTTCATGAATTGATTTACCATATTCATCTTTATATAGTTTTAGTGTTATACTCATAAGAGTAGGCCTAACTTTACAATTATCCATTTTGAATTATTTCAAAAGCTCTCTTGTATACTTAGATTGATGTATGAATGTTCCATTTTTGGCTTGCTTAACTTGAAGACCTAAAAAGTAATTGAGTTCTTCTATCATACTCATTTCAAATTCTTTCTTCATACACTCTACGAATTCATTTACAAGATCCATGTTAATAGCTCCAAACACAATATCATCTACATAGATTTGAATAATTAATGTATAAGAATTATGACTTTTAATGAACAAAGTTACATCCAATTTTCATCTTGTAAAGCCATTTTCTATTAGAAAGCTAGTAAATTTTTTATATCAATCTCTGGGAGCTTGTTTAAGTTCATAGAGTGCCTTATTAAGTTTATAAACATAATTGGGTAACTCATTATGCTCAAAACCCGAAAGTTATACTACATACATTTCTTCCTTAGTATAGACATTTAAGAAGGCACTTTTGATATTCATTTGATTTGAAATCCTTGTGTGCCGCTGATGCCAAAAGCATTCTAATGGCTTCTAGTTTAGCAATCAGAGCAAAGGTTTGATCAAAACCTATCTCTTCTTCTTGATTATAGCCCTTAGCAACCAATCTAGCCTTGTTCTTAGTTATTATACCGGTTTTATCAAGTTTGTTCCTATAGACCTATTTTGTTCCAATTACCAATCTATCTCTAGGTCTACGTACTAGATCTCATACTTCATTCCTAGTGAATTAATTAAGTTCCTCTTGCATTACTTGTATCCAACATTCATCTTTTAGAACTTCATCAATACTCTTAGGCTCAACTTGAGACAAAAATATTAGGTTGCTTATATTTCTAATGGATGATCTTGTTAACGCCTTATTTGAAGGTTCTCCTATGATTAGTTCTTTAGGATAATCTTTAACAAATCACCATTCTCTAGGGAAGTTAAAATTTGATTGATTCATATCTTTATCTTCCTTAAGAACATCTTTATCAAGAGCACTGTTTTGATCATTGCTTAAGTCTACCCTATCCAAATGAGCGCTTATATAATTCATTTCATTATGAGACACATCATGCAATGAAGGCAATGAATCATCAAACACAACATTTATAAACTCTTCAACAACTAAAGTTCTTTTGTTAAATACTCTATATGCTTTACTTGTCAGTGAGTATCTAAGAAAAATAGTCTCATCCGATTTAGAGCCATATTTGCCTAGTTGTTTTTTTCCATTATTAAGTACATAATACTTGGTACCAAAAGGGTGAAAATAAGAAATATTAGCCCTCTTGCATTTCCAAAACTCATAAGGGGTTTTCTTTAAAATTAATCTTATGAAAATACGGTTTGAAATATAACATGCAATGTTAATGACTTCAACCCAAAAATACTTTGGTAAATTATTTTCACGAAGTATTGTTCTAACCATTTTATTTAGAGTCCTATTTTTCCTTTTGGCTACTCTATTTTATTTTGGAGTTCTAAGTGCCGAAAAGGTATGCTCTATGCCATGTTAATTACAAAAATCATCCATTTCAAAGTTTTCAAATTCTCTCCCAAAATCACTCCTAAGAGAGGAAATTGTAAGGCCTTTTTCATTTTAAACCTTCTTATAATATTTAAAGAACACGTAATTTGTTTCATCCTTACTTATAACAAAATAGACCAATGTGTATCTAAAGAAATCACCAATAATAACCAAAATATATCTTTTCCGCCTAAACTCAATATTTGTGTAAGGCCAAATAGGTCCAAATGTAATAGTTATAGTGCTTAAACAATGAGATGTCATCGTTTGGTTTGAGAGAATTTTTTGTTTATTTTCCTTGTTAACATGTTTGGCATACTTTGTCCTTTTGAAAATTAATTTTTAGTAAACCTTTTACATTATCTCTTTTAACAAGCTTAGAAATGACTTCCATGTTTACATGTCCTAATCTTCTATGCCACAACTAACTATCACTGTTTTGGATTGATAGACAAGTTTTATTTTGACATTTATTTTGACCTGAAAAATTGTCAAAATTGATTTTATAAATATTTCCTTGTCTATATCATTCGAAACTATTATGATCATTACTAATTTTTTCAATGATATACTTATTTGCTAGGAATGTAACTTTATATCTATTATCACATAATTAACTAATGTTAAGCAAGTTATGTCTTAAATTATCAACTAGCAATATACTTTTAATTACGAGATCATTATTGACAAAATGTTACCTTCGCCCCGAACAATTAATTTTCTATTATCCCCAAAGGTAACATTCCCATCATCATTCAAGGTCAATGTAGTGAATTTGATAGCATCTCCCATCATATGTTTTCAGCATCCGCTATCTAAAATTCATTTGTCGCTCTTCCTTGAAGATTCTTACAAGAATAAGAAATTTAAACTTTTGGTATCCACTTGAGTTTAGATCCTTTCAAGTTAGTTGTAGTAATAAAACCATATTTCCTATATGATTTAAGTTAATATTTCTCTGTAATGCACAAGTGTAAGCATTATGGCCATACCTTCGACAATAGTTATAAGTCTTATTAGTTATAAGTCTTATTAGTTATTTTGACAAAATAACTTTTGTAAAACTTATAGATATTGTTTTTGTTATAGCCAATTTTAGTTTTCTCAAGACCATGCCTTTGTTGTCCGAAAAGTTTTTTTAAATTCTTTTCACCTTCAATGTAATTGGGTATAGTTTGTCTTAAATCATCTAAGTTGGATTTCAATACATTATTTTCTATTTCTAACTTAGCCAACTTATTTATACATGCATTTTCATTTTCATTACATTAATCTTTAATTTCATTCCTCCATTTTCCTTAGTTAGCTCTTTATTGTCATGCATGATTTCCTCATTTCTTTTGTTTAATTCATCATTTTCCTTCTTTAAACTATCATGCTTAACTTTTAAATTTTCATTTTCATTTCTTAAATATTCATTATCCTCTTCTAGGTTTTCTTTTTCATTAACTACCTTATTATACTTATGTTTGAATACATCGAATTCATTTCCTATATCATTCATCATTTGTTTAAGAATCTTATTTTTCTTTTACATTTTAGCAAACTCTCTTACAAGACCATTATACATGTCTCTCAACTTATCTTAAGAAGATTAGGATATGATGCATACCTTATTATCTATGGACATGAGGCAAGGATTATCATTTGAATCGCTCAAAACGCTATCACTCTAAGTGGCAACCATGCCTTTTTTTTTTTTTATACTTTGTCACCTTTCTCAAGGAGTGGACAATAATACTTGATGTTCCCCGATTAGTGGCAATTATAACACTTTATAACTTACTTTTTCTCCTTTATATACTTTGAGGTATTGCTACCGCCAACTTTGTCTCTTTTTAACTTCTTATTGAACTTCATGAACTTTTTAAATCTCCTTGCCATCATTACCATTTCGCCATCATTGCCATTTCATCATCATCATTATCACTTTCATCATCTTTATCACTAATATTGCAATCGGTAGATTTGAGAGCAATAGCCTTCTTCTTGGATTCTTCTCCATATCATTTTATTATCTCATGGGTCTTAAATGTATCAAGAAGTTATTCCTTCAACATTGTTTTTAGATCATGCATTTCTTCAATAAAGGTCCTCTTAGCTTCACATTCCTTTGGAAGAGACTTAAGAATTTTCGAATTAATCTCTAAGTTAAAAAGTCTCTTACCAAGCACTGTTAATGGATAAATAATAGTAATAAATCTCTTATACATTTCATCTATGGTCTCATTAGAAAGCATTTTGAAGTTTTCAAACTCACTATACAATAAACTTATTGTAGTATCTTTAACTCTAGATGTGCCTCCATATGTGCTTTATAGCTCATCCCAATTTTCCTTAGCATTTGTGTATGTATAAGTTCTATTAAATTCATTTTCGCTCATAACACAATGCAATATATTTATGGCTATTTCGTTTAAGTCTACTTTCTTCCAATCTTCTTAGTTATATTCATCCTCTTCCTTCCCTTCTATTTTAATGGATCCTTTTTCAATTACATGCTAAAGTTTTCTAGTTTGTGCTTTAATAAAAATTTCCATCCTATACTTCCAATAGAGATAATTTTCACTAGTAAGAAGTAGTAACTTATTGATAGCTTAAACCTCCATGAAACCTAATGCATTTAGTGTCATGATCTTTACTCTATAATGCAATGAAACAATGAAAACTATAGAGATTAGCTCTAGTACTAAATGAAAAACTACATTAAGAACTCAAGAGGGAGCATAAATTGAGTTTAATGACCAAATTTTACTTTGATAACAATTTTTTATTCAAATTAGCTAAATGGATGCAATATGAAAATAATTAAGAAACAATTAAAGTGCAGAAATCTAAAGAGAAAGGGATAGAGAAATCAAGCCTGAAATTTTAACATTGAGTTTAGACTGCCATTTACTCTCCACAATCACCCAATACCTTAATCAAAGTCTTCACACATAATTTTATTGATCACAATTTCAATGGCACAAATACCTATACCCAATGTCTATTACAAAATGATCTCACAATCACCACAACTCTCAATCACTACTCTCTCTTGAGTAAAATTGCAAATATGAAGCTTAATACTATACTAAAGTTAACAAAAGATTACAAATAATAAACACAAGACAATTGGAATGAAGTACAAGCAAACAAGCGAAATAATTGCAAGTATTTGACTCTATTAATTGTACTTCAACTGTCCACAAACTTATATTTATATTATCTAGTAAAAATCCTACCGTTGACCCTATTCATCCTACATTAAATGTACTGCAATGGCTAATTTCTATTCGAACCAATCAGACAGTTGTGATCAGACCAACCAAATAATCCATTCAAATAGAGTCACCATTCAGACAATCTATAGCTCATTGACTTCATAAGACTTACCTTAACCAATCAAATGGTCCAAGGATAACTAGTTACACAGTCTAACATATGCCTCTAACACAGTTCATCTAGTTCAACCAGTCAGACATTGTACACCAGAATAGCTAAAAACATACTTAGACACAGTAAACAATTTTGATCCATTTTTTCTTATTTCAATAAGATCAAAATCAATTTAATGAGTTATGAAGTATTTCTAAGGTTATTCAATTTCCTTAAAAGATACAATTGATCAAGTTCTTACGAGAATTACACATTGGTTTAAAATGATAATTGATTTAACATAACTTTCATAGTTTTATTCTCTTCAAAATCTCACACAATAGCTTTTGGGTTCAATAAGAGATGTTGTGAATCAAATTCCATTACCGCAGGAATCAATGGATAATAATCCTATTGTCTCTCCTAGCAGTGTTGGATTCAAGAGTGATCAAACATCAGGGAATAGAAGTGAAGCAGGTTTTAGTGAAATGGGAAGCACTACCTACAGAGAATGTCTCTTAAGTACATTTACAACATTTCCTTTGAGACTACCCTAATTTCGACCTTGAGTACAAGGTCGTTTTTCCAACCGGGGGGTAGGAATTGTTACACACACCACAAATCAAAGGCCAAAACATATGTCAAAGTGGCCTAGAAAATTCAAAGACTATATTTGATAGATTTAGAGTTGCACGTGTATAAGATATTACAAATAATAACAATAGTACAATAGGAGTTCCATTGTACAGTAGATACAAATGTATAACAAATTACAATTAGGGTTTATAATAGAAATAACAATATTCGAACATACATATAAATAGGTAGAATAAAGATAGAAAGAATATCCTTTTTGTTACCAACAATGTAAAAACTACTTTTGGGAGTTGCCGGCACTCGAAGTCCAAAGAATACAATTTCTTCTTCCTTTTTTAGCACCTCACAAAATCATCAAAAAGAAAAATAGTTAGACCAAGTAATAAATCTAGTTGCGTAGATTTTAGATTTGGTACTAGCGCTAAGAAATACTAAGAGTTGCTTAACAGAAATTGAAACCCTAGTTTAGTTTGTATAATAACAAAGAATATTTGAGAGAGAAATATATATATATATAGAGAGAGAGAGAGAGAAGAAAGAGAAAATACCAGCTCGTATGAGCTGCTGAGAAAGAAAGTGGACACTAATATCTTAGTAGAAGAGAGTATTGTACTCAATAGACTTAGGTTGTATATTTCAAAAAGGCCTATTATCATGACAGTCGACCATAGATCATGGCAACTGATCATGCCCTTCTTACAATCACTTATGGTTAATTTTAGTTGATTGCCATCTTACCTAATAACATTTTATTGTTTTGCCAACTCAACTTCTAAATTTTAAATCTTATCTAAATTCAAGAGACAAGCTAAACAAATATACTTATAAGATGAACTAGACAAATGTTAAGAAAAATGATCTATATCGGATACTAGCAAAATTAAAACCGCATTTTTTTATTTATTGAGCTTTTTTCGATTTCCACTTCTTTTATATTAATTGTCCAATGATTGCACGGATGCAAGGAAATGTAAATCTTAATTCTTGACTAAGAATTTTGACTCTTATTATTCGAATTTATATATAAATAATTCACAGTCTTGAGAAACAAAATGATATAAATGTGCTCTAAGAATAATCTATAAATTTAATCGTTGAGAGGCATCATACTCATTTTGTATAAAATAGAACTAAAAAATCCGGCTACCAAACCTTTACGTAGTCCTAACCATAGTTTGCTTCCACCAACTTCACAACCACTCTCTACTCCACACGGAAAAGTCGTATCGCTCTCAAACAGAATGGTGGGACCCACAATGTTCGGGGCACTTTTTCAATGATTGGATTCTTTGACTCATCGACAACCGTCCGACCAACGATTCCCCCATTAAAACCCCATCACCAGCCATCGATAGTATTCCTAGTCCTAACAAATTGTTGTCGTATTGCATTATCATCCCTAAACGATTAGCAAGACTTTACCAACCCCCGACCGGACACACTCTGGCCGGTGGTCCAACAATCAAACCGAGGTTCAAACCGGATGATCCTCTTCCTATATATGTCACTTGTTTGTGTGCTTCATTTGGAATACATATCAAAACCTTCTTTTTGACAAAAACTGAGGAGCAGATTCTATTCAAGCAAAAATGGCATCTAATGGTGTGGAAAATCAAGATCAGTCTAAGTACCGGGAAGTTTTATCGGATGTCTCCGAACAAACTAGGCACAAGGAAGTTGGTCACAAAAGTCTCCTCCAAAGTGATGCTCTGTATCAGGTAATTAACATCTTCTTAAAATTAATTAATGATCTTGATCTCATATATTTTAGGAAATCCTATATCGAGTGACTAACGTTTCTATTTTAATTGATTGTTATATCTATTCAATTTTTTCTATATCCAAATATTTATTAAATCATAATCAATCAAAATAATCGTAACTTTTTATATTGATTGATAAAGTATTTTTAAACCAATTAAAAAGAATAAGTTAATTATTAAAATCGAGGTAATGATAAAACCCAAATAATTTTTAGTTTGTGATTATACTAATGTGGTGTTCCAACACTTTTTGGATATTATTTTACAGTATATTTTAGAAACAAGTGTGTATCCAAAAGAGCCGGAACCAATGAAGGAGTTGAGAGAATTAACTGCCAAACATCCATGGTAAGTTCAAGATTTATTTTTCGAACTAACCATAAAAGTTAATAAATTTACACATGCTTTAATAGTAAAATTACTTCATTTCATCTTACATTCGAATTGCTTCGCTTTTACTTAAGTTGCTGAATTTTGATGTGTGTATAGGAACATCATGACTACATCAGCTGATGAAGGCCAGTTCTTGAACATGCTCCTGAAGCTGATCAATGCCAAAAACACCATGGAAATTGGTGTCTACACTGGCTATTCCCTCCTAGCAACTGCTTTGGCCCTTCCTGAAGATGGAAAGATTTTAGCCATGGACATTAACAAGGAGAACTATGAACTGGGTCTTCCAGTCATCCAAAAAGCTGGTGTTGCTCACAAGATAGATTTCAGAGAGGGTCCTGCCTTGCCAGTTCTTGATCAGATGATGGAAGATGTAAGCTCCTATTTGGTCATCTATAATACATTTTTAATTCCTCTTAAATGTGTGGAGTTGGCATCATTAATAACGGAATGTATAAACAGATTAAAACTACTCGTAAGTTGTTCAAATTCGAATGAGACATTTATTCAAGATTGATTCAATTACAGTCGAGTTGTCTAGTCTAGGATTGATAATAATTCAATTTCCCTCCCTCTCCCCTTGTTATTTACATTTATTCAAGATTGATTCAATTAGAGTCGAGCTGTCTAGTCTAGGATCGATAATAATTCAATTTCCCCCCTTGTTATTCATTGAATTGAGGAATTTTGTGTTGCGGCTCGTTTCAGGGAAAATATCATGGATCATATGACTTCATATTCGTGGACGCAGACAAGGACAACTACCTTAACTACCACAAGAGGCTTATAGAGTTGGTTAAGGTTGGTGGTTTGATCGGGTACGACAACACCCTATGGAATGGTTCGGTGGTTGCACCACCTGATGCACCACTCAGGAAGTATGTAAGATATTACAGGGACTTTGTGTTGGAGCTTAACAAGGCTCTTGCTGCTGACCCTAGGATTGAGATCTGTATGCTTCCTGTTGGTGATGGAATCACCCTATGCCGTCGGATCAGCTAAACATGTTCAAGTTGATATTGTCTCTAAAGAGACATGACAGCTTTGTTATTGAAAAAATAAGATTCGATTTTTATTTAAAAAAATAAAAAATAAAAAAAAGAAAAAGTAGAAGAAAAGTTGTGATATGGTAATTCCTTTTGGTTATGGTCTAAATTTGTGCTATTGATGAAGTAAGCTGTTTCAATATATAATTAATTCAATGATGGGCTTTTTCTCCTCAAAAGTCATTACTCTTTAAAGTAATTAGTAAGTCCTCTAGCCGTTGGCTTTGAGAATTTATCAATCAGTTACTTGGTGATAATTTATTCAAATGATTAATTCAAACTTTAGGTTGAAGATAAGTATGAATTTTCACTTTCTGTAGGCTTAAAAAATAACTGAAAAATGATTATATGAAATTATATTGTGTACCATCAATAGTTTTATTAATTTCTACTAAGTTATATAAATATTGTAACTTTTACCATAAGTATCATCTATCGTATCAAAAACATGTCTCTTAAACACATATTTGAAAGAAATGACTTATTAATGCAAAATAGATACTTATAACAACAAAATTTATAAATTACAAATGATGAAAAAAAAATAATAGTGATTAAAAAAAATTTATTGGGAAAAAGAAAATTATGCATATAAATCACTAAAAGAGATTACTAGTGAAAAACTACAAGTTATAAATACTTTTGAAATTGTGTATATAAAATATCTATCTTTATATAAAATAATATTTGAACAGATACTAATGATAGTGATTAGTGAGTAGCTATTAAAAAATCATTATTCACATTTTTACATGTTAGAATCTTACTGAAACTTGCACATCATCAACAATTGAAGCTCTTCCCCATGAGTTGAGTCGGTCAAGGAGACTCTATAGTCCATAGATGGGCTGAGATTTTGCTCTTAGCAGCTAGACTTGCAACCTAATGGGCCAGCCTCAAATTTTGCAAAGGAATTTAAATTTTTGAATATCAGGTTCCTTGATTCGTAGCTAGGTTGATTTTCTTGCTCATTCTTATTTTATTGTTAAGAAGAGATTCTTATTAATAAATTGATAAATCATTGAGAGATCGAATAGCTTATTTTCATAATTAAGTGATAGAATCGGGCAGTGGAAGAAGACTGATGATAGGCAATTACCGTGGGTAACTCTTACAACAAAAGTAAAGTGTAACACTGAAAAAGTAAATTATACAAACAACCTTGAATAAGCAAAAGAAATTAATAAGCAATAACCGTAGGTAACTCCTATGGCACGAGATTTAGGAATGCGTAAAGAAACAGCACTAAAAGCTGTGAGATATATACAATAGCAATATTGAGAAATGCATCGATAACCATCAAAATGGAATTATGCAATACTAATGATATAAATGAAAACCAATAATTTCAATAAAGTACGCAAGGTGTCATTACTCATGAGCCACACCATTAGACTTTACAATTATACACAACAAATACTACAAATATAAACAGATGATCATACAAGGTACTTAATTATAGATAAGACAATCTAAACACAAAACATTTCTAGTCAAAATATTAGAAATATAATGAAATTTTCTCTTATTGCACAACATTTTTTCATATAAAGAAATGTCATAATCTAGACATAAAAATCTCAATCCCCAAAACATAGCATTGAGATCTTCTAGAATCCCCATTCATTCACCATAGGTAATGCTTGATTAGGGTCTTATTAAAATGGTTCTTGCAAGTTAGGAAATCGTAGTGGTATAAGCAATAGCTTGCTTAGAGAGTATATCTCTTCATATCATATAACAAGAAATTACAAACAAATTATCAGACATTAGCACACTGTGTCACAATCCGTTTTTGGATGAAAGTGAGAGTGTTTAATTTAGAGCTTAAAGTGAAGTGAGTGGCGGCAGCTAACGATTTATTTGTGGGGTTAAGTTTTCTTTCAAGGTGGGGTTGGCTTCTAGTGAGCAAACTGGTCAAGAGTTGATACCGCTCTCTTGATGATGGCCATCGTAGGTCAAAATCAGTACAAAAGTTGACCCTCCTAATCATAAGGAAGACAATAATAATGCCGGTTGACATTCCTAAAGCTAGAAGGGCTTGGAATAATCCTAGGAAAATAAGAAGGAAAAGGTTGATTCATCCTCCATAGTTTAAGTAAATATGATGAGACAAAGGAGAGTTAAGCATCATACGAGAACATAAGGAAGGGGTGAACCTGTCGCCCTATGATAAGTGATATCAGAGTATAAAATTCCAACCCAAAAGAGCCACCTAAATGTCACCTAATGTGCTTAAATGAAAAAGGGTAGTTCTTGTTAATAATTAGACTCATATGGATGAAGTTCTAGAAGAGAAGTGGTCGCCATGTAAAAGACATTATTGCTAGAGGGGATAATTGTGTCATGAGCAGTATTGTAACAAGACTTTGTTCAAATCTAAAGAAAATGAATTGTATCTCAATGGGCAAACCTTATTGTCGGTTTACCCAGCAAAAGGCAACCTTAGAGGATAAAAGAAAAGAGCGAGGGAAGCTTATGGAAGCTTAATACGAGGCAAGCTGATAGGAATCAACCCCTTGAACTAATCACACATAACCGATCTAAAGGACTCTAATGACTCACTCGAAAAATACTAACTCGAAGCCTCATCTAAGATAAGAGTTCCTATCCCGATCTTCATGTTTCCCTCTACTACCAACCTAACTATCGAGTCATCATGTGCACTAAACCTACCAAACAACTATACCATTATACAAACAACATCTGAGTAGATAGCCTTAAGCAACTATCCAAGCCGATCCTTCGAGCTAACTACCAACGTCCAACCCTTTCCCAAGTTAAGTACTCTCTAGCAACTAACTAATTAAGCTCCAACCTGATCCAGATCAAGTTAGCTCTAATTGCAAACCCTCTTTTCTTTATTTCGCTTGATTTGTACTATATTCCAGAACATCTAACCATCATGCAACATGTGTCTTGTAACACAACATTTCAAAAGAATTCCTTACTTTTTTTAACTGAATATTCTTTATCTATTTTGCTAATTTTAGTATGTTTTATGTATCCTCTTTGTAGATTACCCTTTTGTCTTTCATATATCAATTACCCGAATTAATACAAGTTTCCTTTACAAGCAACCTTAATGTTCCCTTTATAAGCAACCTTAATGTTCCCTTTAACCTTAACTCTTATCTATTCCCTTTAATAAGGATTATTAATAAGTAACCCTATAGTTCGAATTAGTGGATCATATCTAGCAGATTGTAGGTTAAGAGGGATCAATTCGTATGTCATATTTAGTTAGTGGTTGCTTGGACTTTGCTACCTATTCTTTATTTCTGTTTGATTATCTTTGTTGTAGTTCCCTTCTGTGTGTTCGACCCTGAAGACGCATTACAAGTGCACCTATAAAATTATAGTCAAGCGAATATGAATTCGAGTTAATCCCTAAAAGACCCCAAGTACTAATACTAACCTTAGCTCTATTTTTTAACCGATCAATTCAATTTCAAGAACTTAAAATATCTAAACTAAAATTGCACCAAGTAATGATTTTAACAAATAATTAAGAACCAAAACAAGAAAACAATCAATTAAAGATTTATTTCAAGACTCAATGATGCACCTAGATCTTGCTTTCCTTAAGCCTATATATGTAATTTTCTCTAAAGGTTATTTAATTAACTTGTTAATATTCTAAATCAAAAGAATTCTAACCCTAATCTTTATATTACCTAATAAAATCTCTTCCCCATAAGATAACCCAAGATCGCATTAACGCATAGTAAATTCTCTAAAAGAAATGTTAAAATTCAAAAGAATCTTGCAATTTATCTTTAACATTACACAAACTCTCATCAATTATGCCTATATCTATATAAGAAATTGATCTTCTTATACAATATTAGATTTTTAGATTAATACCTATAAGAATATCAATCTAAAGCATGTAAGTACACATAATTGATTCGAGAAAGCTAAAGAAGTTCATTAGATCAAATAAAATCAAATATCACATAATAGATTTAGGTTCCATAAAACCTACACACAAAAGATCTACTCTCTACTCATGATAAAAGAACAATCCTTAATAAAAACTAAAGAAAAAATAGTGAAGTAAATTATAAATATAATGAAATGCGTCTTGAATCTTAAATTCTTGACGCACTATGCTCTCTTGAGTATTTTGATCTTGAAGTTCTCTCAAAAAGACCTACTAAAAGTCTTAAAGTAAAACCCTAATGAAGCTTTAAATAAGAGGGACGAAATAAAAAATCCATAGTCGATGACATGGATAGGTGACATGACCACGTCACTTGATTGCATCGTTTTGAT
Source organism: Lumnitzera racemosa (assembly GCA_024138005.1). Lineage (NCBI taxonomy): Eukaryota > Viridiplantae > Streptophyta > Magnoliopsida > Myrtales > Combretaceae > Lumnitzera > Lumnitzera racemosa. Next base: position 15,577,585 of record JAMXBC010000011.1, on the reverse strand, counting down.
AGACCAAACCAAATCAATTTTGTATCTTTTTCATATCTTCATAACACTTAGGAGTAATACAATTAGAGACATAGTAGTGTCATTTGGATTGTATCCTCCACTAACCTCTCATGTTTGTGCTTCAAATCCCCTTGGAAACAATACAAAGGTAATCTTAGGTCGATGTCATTCCTCTACACGACCACTCATGTTTTTCTTCTATTGACCTCTCGTGTCATTTAGTTATGTCGATCTTCAAAACTTTATAATTTCCTCATTTTAACTACAAATTGAATGAAACTTGTTTCTATTTTCTCGTTTTCTTCTATAAATTACTCTAAAACCTAAAAAATAAGATTTTATTCAATTAAGTATTATTTTCTCAAAATTCAAAGGAAAATTATTAAAAATCACTCTATAAAATCTAAGTAAGTAAGAGCTTATCAAAGCTTTGAGTCTTCGCAAGGGTTGGTGATTTTAAGAAAGTGAAATGTGCTTAAGGGCACACCTTATCATTAGGCCACTCAACAAGAGGTAATTTCAAAGGATGAGAAAAGAGGATGAGGGTGCAGATGAGGGTAAAGGTGAGAGTGAGGTAATGCTTGTAGAAGCCTTAAGGTCTTAGAAAAGATGACCTTAGTATGGAGTTGGATAATTGAGGAATAAGGTCAGTAATCTTAAAGGGAATGGTCGTGGCGAAGTGTTTGCCCCACGACAAAGGCATTATGGATTTAGGTTAGGGGTAATATCACAGTCCTTGTTTTAGATAGAAATAAAGGTGTTCAACTTGGGGCTTAAAGTGAAGTGAGCAACGTTAGCTGGTGGTTTGTTCATAGGGTTAGGTGTTATCTCAAGATAAGGTGGCCTCCCGTAAGCAAATTAGTCAAAAGCTTAGATTGTTCTCCTGATGATGGCCATAACAGTCTAAAACCAGTAGAGAAGTTCTCCCTTCCAATCATAAGGAAGACGATGACAATGCTGATTAATACTCCTAAAACTAGAAGCGCTTAGAATAGTCTTAGAAAGATAAGAAGAAAAAAGCTTGCCTCACCCTCTATAATCTAAGTAAATATGATGAGGTAAAGCACCTCGTGGAAACATAAGGAGGTAACTAAACCTCCTATCCCATGACACTATGCAAGATCAACCATATATATGCAACATTCTATATAGTTATATGGAGATTGTGTATAGTATGAATTTAAGCCCTCCAATACCTATAATTAGGAAATAATGACCAACTTGTCAACTTCAGGTTCTAAACATTCAAGGTACTAATAGTTAGATATTTGGAAAAACTCAAATACATAGTATGTATAAAACAACATGCTACGAAAATTTGGATGTGAGGAACACCTACAATCTCTTTACCCTTAAGAAATGAATCCTTAGACTAGGTTTTAAGCAAAGGGCAACATTTCTTTTCTTAATTACCAAGAAGCTTTTAAACGTCGAGGTAAGGTTACGTATGAAGAATTGCTTCCCCATGACCTCTTCATACCAACTCATGATGTCAATAACCTTCTCCATTGAAATGCATATCTAGCTATGAATTCAAGTCAACTTATTAATTAGTTTTATCATAAAGCAATCAACATATATGGTGGACATGCAATAACTTTTACCTAAATGCAAATCCACAAAATCATATCACTTAATACACTCTTATAATATTTTTTTCATAGGTCAATCCAACCAAGCTCAATTGTATGCACAACTCATTTCTCCGCTTAATTCCATATTCATTTTCATATGTCAATAATCATGTAACAAATTACAAGCACAAACGATAAAATAGTCATAGAGATACTCATCCTGACATATTGAATAAAGTAATCAACTGGAAAATCAGATGAACAATCCAAATCACTTGTTGACACAAATATAAAGAAATAGGTTTCTAGAACTCTTGAGGTTGAAAATGGTTAAGAAACTAAAATAGCTTAACTACAACTCTTTGTTTCTCAATTACAACCTATTTTCATAAATCATAATTTTGCTTATCCTTCCATTTAGAACTAAGAAATTGCACATTTTGGATCTTTTCTTTCTTATTAGTTTGGTAGGTTTATGTAAGGTAGCTCATTCTAAATTTTCTATCTAATTGATTTCTAAACTTTGCTAAGTTATCATTTAACACTTAGTTGAGTTAAATAAGCATGCCATATATGGGTATAAGCCTATGGAAGGTCATGATCAACCAAAGAAAAGCAACTAAACACACTCGATCACATAATCTTAGATTATTATGCTAATTATCACCAATTTAACATTTAACCAACTTCATTTTATACTAATTCATCAAAGGATCATTCGCGTATTCAACCCAACCGTATGATACATTTAGGATTCCCTGTCAAGGCTATGATATGCTAGAGAATGCAACCTTAATATGCCAAATTTCCATCATTATACTAGATTCATCAAGATTTCACCTACCATTCAAGCAATTCTCAAGCCTACAGTACCATAGCATATTGGCACTCATACAAGCAACAACTTCATTCACTTTTTCATTTGTGAAGTTACTTGATTTCATCATTTTCTACTAAATCAAACCTATATATATATATCTATATATATATATATATAATCATGAATAACTCTCAAATCAACTATACAAATGCAATTTAATTCATACTTGATTTTCTTCTAACATAATATGATCATCGACTTATTCATCAATTAAATTTACTAATACTTCAAAATCATAAGCCATTCAAGTACCTTCTATCATAATTCCTACTCTTTTCAAGTGTATGTTCAAAATTCAACCTATACACTAAAGACCATAATCTCAAAGGTAGAAATATCTTACTTTAAATGCGACTCCAACCACCTAATTTATGGTCTTTAAGTACTCCCCTAGTTTCCCCTCTAACCGTAAGCTTGTTCCCCTTCTAAGCCTCCAATTGATTTCAACTCCTAGCTCTACAACACTAACTTCTCAACCAACAAAAAGGGAGAAACATTCTATTAGTTATTAATTTCAAGTTGAAAATAAAATCGCTAACACTACATGAATTTTAATCAAAAGTTCAATTTACTACATGATCTTTTAATTTGTCAAATTTAGTACCTAATTAAAATGTTTTATATCATCATTACTATCTACTGCACATATATGTAATATGTGTCTCATTTTAATTAGTGACTAAATTAATATCATGTGTAGCAAATGGCAACCATGATAGAAAAAGTTTTAATTGGGTACTAAATTTAACAAGTTGAAAGTTCAAATGATTCATTGAATTTTCAATCATAGTTCAAGTAATTAGTTGTAATATTAGCTAAAAATAAATGTAAGGAACTGAGGTTTTAAGATTTCAATTTAAGGCAATATGTAGGCATGGATTTTCTTCCTGGTTCTTTATTTAAGATGTTAGGAGTTGTAAAAGAGTTTGAGAGGAGAAAATGAAATATTAGAAGAGGAAGTGTAGTTGGGAGTTCTAGGATGAAGTAAGAAGGGAAAGATAAGATCCTTTACAAAGCGTGTATTGGAAGTTGATGGATAGATAGGACTATAGGTTAACATAGATTTGTTGTATATTTATGATAAATTTAGGTGTATTTTGTCAGAGGTTTTGAAGTTAAAAATGAGAAGAAATAGAATGAAGGGGGCTAGTGGTTTCCTTGAGAGAAATAATGGAGGGAATGACCAAAATTTTAATGAAATTTGAACCATGCAAAAGATTAGGAGATATGATAAATAGTTTACTTCGAATAAGAGTATACTTCACTTTATTCATTTGTACTTGACTCCTAGATTATAGAGATAAGAGGGTGAGATGGCATGAGGTATGATGACTTTTTTAAGAGGTTATTGAAGAGAATATATTTTAGTTGATCTTAAAGTTATACTTGATGAATTCCATTAAGCAGTATAATGATGCCATATGCCATGGTAAAAGTAAAGTGGCATCAATCCTTATAATGTCCTAGTCCATAAAAAATAAATAACCAAGCCAACAAACACTAATGGCTTATTTTTAACTATTGATCCAAAAGTTTTAAATTTGTATTGACAAGGTATTCATAATCATGATTTTATAAATTAGTATCACAATATCTCATAACCCATATGGAATACTTAACCATAGGATCTCCCAATCCTAAAGGAAATGAAATAGGTACTTAAGTTGACTAGCTTAATTTAGTTGATATGGCTATATTTGTTAATTTATTACGATAAGTACATAGAATGGAAAAATAAGGTTTTGGGTTTATGTGGTGTCACACTTAAGAGCAATATGGCATTGTTTAATTATGTTTAGCTGAATTATCCTTTATCATTTGATAATTGATAGAATATAAACCAATCTTGATACTTTTAGATATTATAGAGTGAAATGATTTTAGGATTTTGATTGGTTTTAGGGTCTTAGTATCTTATTGCGATATTGCTAAAATCATAAGGTTACGAATTTTACTAATTTATAAACAAGATAATGTGTATGGACATACTAAGTTTATTATTTCAAGTAATTTAATGCCCAAATATTCAAAACTTAAATTTCAATATTTAAAACTTCAAAATTTATTCAAATAAATACCCGAACTTCATGATTTGTTCAATTATGGTGTCAATTATTTAGGAATAAAAATAATGATCATTTATCAAAAATTAAAGTTCAAGCACTTATTTGAACAAATCCAAAATTTAAGTTTTTAATGTTAGGATCTTAAATTGCTCAAAATCATAAATTTACATACTTAGAAGTATAATCAAGTCCTAATTGGACAAGCTTAGAAGTATAATCATACTCCACTTATATGTAAGCGCTATCAAATCGATTCCGAGATAAGATTCGACGTTATTTTAATTAAATTAATAATACTTTTTTCTTTCAAACTATCAAATTAAATTAAAATTTAACCCCATCGAGTTTAAACTTATAGCATTTTGAATCACTTTAAACACAAAATTACAAGTTCATCGGAATTCAAGTTTTCAATCGAGCTTTAAAATCATAAATCCTACAGAGCATCATTTTCTCACGATTCGACTTGTTTAAAAGCCAATACAGTAAGACTAGTATTCCATATTCCAACTACTGTTGCTCCACGAAGTTAGCAGTAGCGAAGCACAATACCTTTAAGTTTAAATTAGATATGAAAAAACACCATTGAACTTTCTATCAAATTTTGATTCATAATCCTAAATGCATCAGTTTTCAAGGATAAATTAAAATGTACGATACATCAGCACTAAATGCCAAGGAAAATCACTCAATAATAATTTGCCCCCAATAGCTGAAGAATCGTCGATGCAAAAAAGGTAAATGGCCGGTTCGATAAACCATCATACTACGGATCTGAGGGTGTGTTTGCTTCCCGAGAAACGTTTTCCCAACCCTACTGCTTTCTCATATAAAAACTCATATATCGTGAGATCAATGCATTTGTGATAGCTATTGGCAAGAGGCAATGGCAACAGCCAGTAGCAATGGAAAAACTAGCCACGGAGATGTTGAACGATGAGGAATATTTTATACTTTTAAACAATTGAAAAATTTTCCATCATCTTCTACCACCGGTTTCCACTGGCTATTAACCATCTCCGCCCGCCCCCTAACCACACTTGAATGCCACCTACCTGTAATTCCATATCCACTAGTTCATGGGGAACAGTTCTTTTCTGGAGGCTCCTGGCTAATCTAAGGAACACTCCTTTTCTTCTTTCATGTACAGTGTACACTGGGGATGGTAACTGCCAAAATTGCGATGATGTTCAAGGATTTCAGAATGCAAAACAAGCACAATCGGAACTGTGAATACATCTCAGCTCTCCATATGAAGCACATTAAACAGAGATACACACGGACAAACATCCATCTATTGACCCCAAGCCTAAACTAGAAACATGATAAACAATTTGCCAATAACACTATGTTTAATGTGCTTAAATCCAATTAATAAATAAAAACAAAGCACCGGAGCAATATTAGGTATTCAACACTAAAGGGCCAACATGGACCTTATAACCTGTAAACAATTTTCCAATGACACAATATATCATTACCCACATCAAGTCCTAATCTCGACTTCAATCATGTAAGTTTAATTGTTAAAATTCAACTTGCTAATGTAGACAGCCCCAAGTATCAATATAGAGAAATCACTTCCACAGCAAAATACGATTTGATTCATAAATCATCTTCAAAGACCAGACTACACCTAAAAACCGAAGTACCAACAACACTTCATACAGCCTCCAAAAATACTTATCTGAATGTAAAAAAAGGTCACAACTTTCTTCAATCCAAGTTCTTACTACGAATTCAGAACATAGATAAATGTAAAAGAGGACGAGGCAAAACTAGTCCAATCCTCTTCCTGTTGGCCCATCAACGGTAACTCTTCTGGAATCTAGCACGAGCACCACGTCCACCAAATTTCTTCGGCTCGCATCTCCTTGGGTCAGCCACAAGCAATGTCCTATCATACCTATCCAAAACAACCAATTTACCTTCTCATCACAAACTATGGATCAAGCCAAAATTTTCTATTTTAACTTTGTCCCATTTAAGTCCTAAGTAAATTCATCAATATAATAGCCGAAGGTTAAGTCCTTTTTACGACATTAAGAATACTTGGTGACCTAACTATTAAGGCATAAAAAGCATATGAATAAACCCCAGTTGCAATGACAAAATTAGTATTCTTCACCAAAAAAAAAAAAAAATCCCGTTTCCGTCATTCACTTCCATCAGTCATATGCCGTCCTGTAGGATAAATACTCCATATAACACCCGATTCACGCGTTTTATCCATCAACAAGACGGTATTAGCTCAAAATAAAATGACAGAATAATACCCAACCTTCTATATAATCAAAGACAATACGGTAAAAATCAACAGAGAAATCAGACCCTAGAAGCTCAAAATCTCCAATCAATATAACTCAATGACGAGAATACACTTAGCATAGACGTATCAAGAAAATTTCCGCAATCAATTTACCTGACCAAAATGTCCTTGATCTCCTTCTTGCTCTGCTCATCGACGAACTTCTGGTAGAAAGCAACCAAAGCCTTAGCTATGCTCTGCCTAATAGCATAGATCTGAGAAGTGTGACCACCTCCTTTGACTCTGATCCTCATATCGACTCCAGCGAAACGGTGTCGTCCGAGGAGGAGAATCGGCTCGTAAGCCTTGAAACGGAGGATTTCAGGCTCAACGAGCTCAATTGGAACTCCGTTGATCTTGATCAGACCGCGGCCACTCTTACAGTAAGTCACGGCTACTGCAGTTTTCTTGCGTCCGAAGCACTGCACCGACTGAATTCCTGACTCCATTGCCGCCATTGGTAGGATAAATGAAAGGGAGATGGGCGGTGAGAGTGTGATAGAAACCCTAATACGACTATAACTAAAGAGGAGTGACAGCGCGAAGTGAGAATTTATATATGGGCGTCCTCAAAAACCCTAGGTTTATTTGGGCCCTATCATTTGGGCCTTTGGGCTATCATCTGGTAATTTCTCTTGATATGGACTAAGTATAATTTTCTCTGTAATTCTTTATTTATTTTTTTTTTGTTTCATTTTTATCCCATAAAATGAAAGCTAATCTGTTTTATTTAACTTAAAATAAATATAGATCTTTCATTTATTTTTTTTTCTTTTTAAAATATATGCAACAAAAGTATCAAATCATAAGCATCCTACTCATGGCCTGGTGTTTTATCCTACATTTGACTTTGCCAAAATAGAAGATTGTTATTATTATTATTATTTTTTTTTCGACTATGTTATCAGTGTATATATAGGCTAGAAAATGTTTATACCGGTGTCTTCCCTAGTGTTCAAGCCAAATAAAAGCTTAAGTGTATTGTGAAATTATGGTCATAATTTTCAAATAAAATATTTAAATCCTATACATTCATTATTTTATTTGAAATCATTTATAACTTTATTTTCCCTTGTCTATATTACCACGATGATACAAAGTATTTATATGTGACTATTTTTATTTATATTGAACAACAGTTGGGCGTTTAGATTGGTAACGAGCACAAATAAGTTGCTTTCATATCTTAGATTTGAAAGAATGAGTGACAAGGCGATTTAGAGTAATGAAGAAATAAGGACTTATATTTATCTTTGTTTGGAAATAGAGACTTATTTTGGCAGTTTAATATTTGAACATGTATATATTTATATATTATATATATTTGCACACAGGCATATGAAAGAATTGGAAAAGGAAGTATCCTTTCATTTTGTAAATATGGAATGAGACACAAAGATAGCCTTGATAAAATGTTTAGGGGTAGAAGGGCACTAATAGAAGATTACAAAGGCCTACATCAATTGCACCAATACCAAAGGTTAGAAGATTAGTAGTTCTCAAGAAAGGAGTAGAGACTCGAAAAGAGGTCTACAATTTATTAATCTTATAGACAACTCTCCCCCATTTTTTAATAGTATTAAAGATGATAGCCCATAACAACCTCTAATTCAAGAGGGAAATACAGACAGGGAAGCGATGATACTATAGAGACGATTTAAATAATAATCTAAGAAATCTAATTGCAAACCTAAATGTCAAAAGTTCCACCAGTTCTATGTCTATCAATAATAACATAAATTCATTAGTTATAAAGGAGATAATGCTAGAGATTTGGGTACTACCGACCATGATTAAGGATAAGCAGTTGAGCTTAGATGTTACAAAGGTTCCCATGGATGATAAGCTACACTACTTTTTTCTCTAGTTGCCTTAATGTTGACATGAAAACTCTATTCCTTGTGCCAGAGGTTACTAAGTATAAGAAAAATAATGTATTGTAAGATTTAAAACTTCATAATTTTGACATTATGTTATTATTGTTGAAACTTCATCATTATGTTATTATTGTTGATGATGAATTTATTTTAATTTTCATTTGTTTTTTAGCTAAAAATGAACGATGATTTTGAAGAAGATGTAATTATAACAACTTCGATATACTGCATCATAAATTATTACTTGCATGACAAAGTGCCTTGCTATAATTCCACATGAACAGGATTGGACTTCATCAATGACGTCTTAGATCATCCAAATCCAACTTAATGTCAGAATTTGTTTCATATAACCCATCCTCATTTCGAAGTTTGTATGGAGAGTTGACATGATATGTTCTTCATCATAGTATAGGTGTCTTGATCAAGGAAAAAGTAAGGATATTTTTAAATGTCGTGGGGTATAAAACCTCAACTAAGATGGTTTAAGCAATGTTCCAATACTCATCAAAAACTATATTTCATTAGTTCAAAATGGTTCTTAGTGCATTAGTAGAATTCTAAAAAAAAATTATAAAACCTCAAGACCATACAAATAAAGCATAACTTAAGATATTATCCCTTCTTTAAGGTGGCAACTCTTTGTAATCTTATAAGTAATCATTGGGTTACATGTTTATAATTTCATTATATTTGAAAATTAATGTTTTCTTCATGCTGATTTTGTAATACTACATTGGTACAATTGATAAAACACACGTTAAGGCTCATGTTCCAGAGGAACAATAGATCATAAACACAAACAAGAAAGGGTAAGTGTCACAAAATGTTTTGGTGGTTTTTTATTTTGCCTATTGATTTATATTCATCATCGCCAGTATCAATAAACAAAGCCATGATGTCAATGTCTTAAAACACGTGTTAAACCACACATCCTTCAATTTTCCTGTACTAACCCCCAGGTGCATACAATTAAAACTAAATTCTTATTTTTAAAGGGTTGCATATTATCTATTAAATTTCATTTAACTCTTTTTGTTATACCTTTTTATAGGTAAGTATTACTTAGTAAATTTAGGATTTTCGAATAAAACAAAATATTTGGCTCCTATAAAGGAGAAAAATATCATGGTTCTAAATTCATCACTTTAAAATGTTATTGCACACACACTTAGAATTTAGAAGAATAAGTTTTGAATACTTCACAACATGCATGATTATAAGATGTCTAAGCAAATTAAGATTGTAATTACTACTGTTGCTTTACATAATTATATTATACTTAATGATGCTATAAACTCATTCATTACTGATAGGTTTTCTTGAGAGGAAATTATTGCAACAAAAGGCTCTAGGGATCATGATGAGGCAAAATAGTAACAACCAAAGTATCGTTATTGATTTATGGATGAATGCTATATGTGATGCTATTATTGGTGATTTGGCAAGTCAACCATAGAAGTTGAATTGAAACAAAGTATTGTAAGGGAAAATAAAAATGTTTATCAATCTAATGCTTTCCTTATGGACTTAATTATTGTTCAAACCATTATGCTAATTTATTTTCTTATGAATTTTTTGAAGTTAAATATTTCTTAATATCAATTACAATAACAACAACAACACCCACATTATTAACTCTTTATGATATTATTAATAATTTCATAATCTATTCAAAAGAACAACAACGACAGTGACGATAAAGACATTAACAACAACAATAATAATAATAATATTATCAAGATAGTTTATCTAAATCTAGTTCTAATGTAAAAATAAACCTAACATTATATCCAAATACTAGGTTTTAAATAGAAACAGATCAAATACAGATTAGGTAGTTTATTTAAATACCATATTTCAAATAGAAATAAATAAGATATAAATTAGATAATTTTCCAAACAATCAACTATAAACAAACTTGAATAAAATACAAATAAGATATAGACAAGAAACAGTCCCAATAAAAGCCTTAATATGAGTGCAATTTCTGCTAATATAAAATTTGGGGAGAAATGAAAAAAATACTCTTAAACTTTAACTTTGGTGCAAATTTTTCTCTTAAACTTTCAAAATGAGGTTTTTAAACCCTAAACTTTGATAAATTAGTAAAACAATCCCCATAATCCTTAAACTTTGTATTTGGTGTATAAATATCTCTTAAACTTCTATTTTGGTACGCAAACACCTCCCTAAAGTATGAAGTATTTGAGAGTCTTTACACACCAAAATCAAAGTTTAGAGAGTGTTTACACACAAAAATTAAAGTTTAAAAAAGTTACAAGGGTTATTTATCAATTTATAAAAGTTTAGTAGATCAAAAACTTCACTTTGAAAGTTCAAGCGTCAATCTAAGTTAAAATTTAGGAGGATTTTTTGCAATTTTCTCTAAAATTTATGAGCATATATTGATACATCGATTTGATTAATTTTGTCCTTTTCAAGGCTTCTTTAATGAGTCTTTTCTTTTGCCTAAGGAGAATGAAAAAAATAAAGATTTTTACAAAAGTACACTTTAAAATTTATTCACTTAAACTGAATAAACGAAAAATATCTTTGATTTACTCGTCTTGACTATATAAGATAATTCCTTTGTTTTTCGTTGAACAAATTCATTAAAGGAAATCCTTTTTTAACTTTAGTTTTCCCATATTCACCGTTAAAAAAACCAAAATATACGAGACTTCATAAGATTAGAAGGAGGTTTCTATCTCTTCATTTTTCAATTTATAAATTCATAAATAAATATTGATTAATTTTTTTTTCATTTTATGGTTTTTCATTGTGTCCTTATTTTTCATTTGTTAAGTATAGAAATAGTTTTAAAAATATACAAGTTTCTAATATCATTATATTGTTATTTGCACCCACGTTATCACTAATGGGTAACTGACAACATATCATAAGTTAATCAAAGTTGTATGAGAAATCTATTACACAACATAATTTACCTCATTTGAAGTTTTTAGATGACAGGTCGATATTTTAATAACTCTCTTTCTTAACAATCATTTCATTTTATTATTGTCTTAAACTTTTTAAAAAGAATTTTTTAACATTTATTTATAATATTTATTAACTCACAATAAAAAAAATATATATAAAAGTAACTAAAAGAAAGTGGTAAAAGAAAAAGGAGTAACTTTTTAAATTATTACTAAAGAGCCCTAAAGAGCTAAAGAAACTCCTTCTAATAGATGAGGACATCTTACGGGGGTACTTCACCCATGACAAACGTGTTAAAGTGCTAGTGTTGAGTATGACCTTAGTGGTGAGAGTATATAAACAAAAAATTGATATACAAACTATGAGCTCTAAATGTAAGCTCTGTAACTATAAAATCAAACTTAATATGTAAAGTTTAGAGTGACAGACTAAATGATTCGATTGAATCTAAATTATAAAATAAAGTTAGAAATATTAATAAAAATGATTCCATAAGTTTGAATTTAAGAAAATAAGTAATAAAATGATAGAATATAAAATTTTTAAAATTTAAGTATATTGCCTGTTATTTATTAGAAATACGTAAAATATATTCCGATAACTAACAAATCACTAAAAATAAATTATTTGCACACTAAAAATCATAGAATAACATAAATTATATCTAGAAGTATTTACTTATACTTTATACATATTTGTGCGAAGGTAAAAATACGCGAAATTACCGAAATTGCTAGAAAATTGCAAAATAATTAAAGAAAATTATAAAAAAAATTAAGGAAAAATTATTTTAAAAAATCAAAGAAGTAGGGAATACTTTAGATTTAGGTTATAGCAACTGAGGGAAGAAAGAAACAAAATTCAGCCAATTAAAGTTATCCATTAAGAAAGGTGAATGGAAGTAAATAAAGCAATTGTCTAATCAATTTAATGTACCAAAATTTCCTAACACCTCTATAAATAGCAAGATTTTTACAGAATCTCATTTGGATAGTTTATGAGGTATAAAAAATATAGAGAGAGTCGAAAACAAAAAGAAAATTAAGATTTTCAAAAAAATTACAAAAATCTATATAGTTAGAGCATTTAAACCGAACCCACAACCCACCATCACTTGGAACCAAACTACTGCCACCACCACACTCCAAACCCCATGCCTGGACCGACCAACACACCTTGAACCACCGCTGTTAGTCGGAAATCCAAAAGTTTGGTGAGTCATAAATTTAATCTAATTTTGTGAAATTTATTAAAATTATTAATTGTACCCATAAAATTATGAATTTTATTATTCTGATATTTTATTATATGTAAATTTAGGAAAAATATTGATTAGTGTTAATTACATCTATAAATATAAGGCTCTTAAAAAATCATCAAAACCAAGCATATTTCAAATTAGAAATAAATAGGCTTAGTTTGAGCTCAAATTTTTTTTGTAGACTACTTAAGTGATATAGAACAATACTATGAAACCATTTTTTTTTAAATTAGTTTTCAAAATTTTTTAGTAATTTCTAGGCCCTAAAATGATGAATAAAATGAGTATTTTTTAGATTGATTAAGTAATTAAATGATAAATTACTGATTTAATGTGTAATGAGATATTTATGGATGTTAATCTCTAATATGGTAACATAATTATAGCACTTAAAGTATTAAATATAATTATTATGGGAATTATGTAGTAAATATATGTAATTATAAGAATATATGAAGTTGGGATTATAATAAATATAAAATAATAGGCTAAAATGGATAATATAATAATAATATTAATACTATTAAATCTGATCCAAAACTTAAATTTAGGTAATTATATGAAAAATATAAAATTTTCTCTTATCGGGAATAAATTCAATACATTAATAAGGATTTAAGTTTATTAGATAGAATAAAATATTGATTTAGTACTAAAAATGATAATTAGGATACTCGAGCATAATATGATGAATTTCACATTAGTTTTCAGATCGCATTTTTAGGATTTATGTAAAATACTTGTAGTTTGAAGTGATTTAAAACTTGAACTGGAATAAGATTCGGAAATCGAACCCTAAACTAACCTAGGATAAATTAATAATAATTAATACGTATATGAGAAGAATTGAGTTAAATCATAACCAAGAGTATATATATCATCAAGATATAAATACTAAAAACATGTTTATATTATATATGATAGGACATGGAGACAAGCTGACCTACTACAAGGAATTAAGTGACTAAAGATTCTAAGTAAATTAAGTTTAATACTTCACCGTATTTTGGAGTATTACTTTAAAGTACTCGAAGACTTAAGTTTTTGTATAATTATGATTGTAAATAGTTTTATGCATATGCCTGTGTATTTGTTGTTGTACTGAAATTTTTGTTGTGTTTGATGATTATTGTGATTAGATTGGTGTGGAATTGACTAATCACCATAAATTAAACCTAATCCTAATGGACTTAAATACCCTAATTAGACATACATTGCAACCTTGTAAGGGATCATTAGAATTCTCCAACCAAATATTGATACTTTTGAAAAAGATAGCACCAGATAGCATAATAGTCTTTTCCTCATCCTTAGCCAAACTAAATAACAGGAGAGGATGTCACAATAAAGATGAGGGCATTGGTTTGAAGGTTAGTTTTGGGGGGAGCGGTATCTCCATTGCATAAACCTGAGTTTGGTTGTGAGCTGTTGCATTAACGGAAACTCCTTAACCTGGCTTAAAACGGATGAAATTACTCTGATTCACAACAGATCGGACCATGTTATGTGATGGAATTTGCTTGTTACATTGCACGAAATTGCTTGATAACCCTGTTTATATTTGTTATACTTTCATAAGTCTCCAACATAACTTACTGAGCTATAGTTACTCATACCCATATAGATTATTTTGCAGGTTCTAACTTCTGACTAATATGTCCCGTTACAACTATTTTGAGGTTAATTTTCTTTTGAAACTATGGGGAGTGATGATTAAATAGTATATAATTAAGTCCTTTTAATGTCTTAATAGCACTTATAAGTATATGAACTGAGGTGAGAGATGCAAGTTAGCAACTATTGTAGCTTATGTAATTTCCTAGAATTTTGAGATAATATGAATGTAATTATATATATATGTATATAAATGATAGTTCTAACTCTTTATGTAAATTTTAGTTAAATCTTAATTGAATTGTTTATTTCAAAGCAAGAAGTCATGGACACCTTATGTAAGTTTAATTTATGGTAAAAACTGTGAGGTCAGTTATTATCCTAGGCTAATTTACACAATGAGACTGTTGTGACTTTATAACTTTGAGGCCTAACATAAACACCTATTAACTCTCTAGAATTAAAGAGAGAGGAAATAAAAAAATATTTCTTGAAAATGATTATTATTAGATATGGCTCAGAAATTTACATTTCATTGTTTACTTTGTATGAATTTATATTATAAGGAAATATTTCACAATATTAATTTGCAATATTAAGATAGGAATATAGCCAAAAAAAAAATGTATATGCTCTCTTAAGGTGATATTGAATGTATTCTTATCATGGAAAAAAAAAGGTTTAATTTGAGGGTAAGTTACTAGCTTTCTCTTGATATATTTTAAAAAATTTGCATGACATAATTCCTTATTAGCTTTCTTTCTTTTCATCATTTTAGCCACTTTTTTTTTAAATTATTATCCTTTGATTTGATATATGTCATAATATATATCGACAAATTTATATATGTGCATACATATATATGTGTAAATATAAAGCTTTATCATATTGTTTAGTGTAGAGTATTACGTTTATATTATTACATATGTTATAGGAAAAACTATAAAAAAATCCCAAACGTTTCACATTTTTATGAATCGATCCTTAACTTTTCATCTAGTTTTTAATCTTTAACATTTTTAAGTCCTATCAAATAAGTCATTTCGTTGAACTCTGTTAAATTTTCTATTACTATGGATACATGCTAACATATAATCGGTCCATGTGAATACAAAAAAGTCCCTAATATTTACCTGTATATACGAATTAATCCTTAATCTTTTTATTTAGTTCATTTTAGTTCTATAAAGATAGTTTTTTTTTTATAAATTTATTAAAACGTTAAGGATTAAAATGGATTAAATGAAAAGTTAAAAACTGATTTATAAATACAAGTAAACATTAGAGACTTTTTTGTACTTTTCCCTATATTCTATATATTGTAAAATAACAAATCATCATTCATATATATTTACATGTAATATATAGATAACATCTTATATAATTATCATAATATCCATTTCATGCAAAATGCTATATAATATTACATAGTTTATACCATTCAATATATGTGTGTGTGTATGTATATTTGTTGTAATTTGTGCATAATGTGCCAAGATACTTTTGATATGTTTATGAATATTATTTATAAAAGGCAAGTATTTATTGTATTTATATACTTTTCTACTGGTATATATTTTATAATAAAGTTTCATAGATAATTAAAGTATGTATTATCAGTGAGATTCCATTATCTTGTATTATCTAAAAATTATCTTTGATCGGATAAATATTTAGAGGAGATATAGATTTTTAGACTGATACGTCGTATAACTAAGGTCATTTTCACTGGACTAATAGGAAGATATCCATGTTATACAAGTTGGGTCTATTGAACATGACCCGCTAATAGAGAATACCATATGTTTAATGTCATTAGTCCCTTATCTAAATGAATGAGCGTAAATAATCCCTAAACTTAAAATCTTCATATATTTTATATATGAAATGTTGTACTTTAATACCGTTAAACGTAGTTTTTATTTGAAATATAAATAATGCAGTTATTAGGTACGACATAAAATATAAAGAGGATGATGGTGAGTTAAAATAGAATTCATCACTTTCTTAAATTAAGGAGTCAATATCCAATGCTACTTTGTTAAGATAATATTGACTTATAAGCTTGTAGTGACCATAAGTATTATTAAGTCTATTTTATCTTGGAAACCAAGTAAAATGATTAAACATTGATGACATTACATATAATGGTTTAATCAGGATATCATTTGATGAAAAGATTTAATTACGCAGTAATCGATTTATAGTGATTTCTTGTTTACACTTTTTTAATTAAATTGGATGACCAATAACTATTACTAAATGGTTACCTTGGTTTATATTTATATATACATTACCTCCATGTATAGAAATATAGAGGGTCGTACACTATAGCACGATGATTTCTCGTTTATACTTTTTCTATTGAATTGAACGACCAATAACTATTATTAAACGGTTACCTTGGTTTATGTTTATATATATATTACTTCTATATATAGAAACCTAGAGGGTTGCACACTATAGCACAATTAATAAGAATAAAGTTTTGATAAGAAATTTTAGTGGATGCTAAAATTTGTCAATATTTATTTCAGAGATAGAATAAATTGATCTAAAATAATAAATTAGAAGCAATTTATTTTATTACATAGTATATATTTGCAATTAAATACCTTTTAAATGTTATGAATTTTATTATTACCTTTTCATGTAAAAATAGATGGAATTTATTAATTCCATGCTTAATTACTATTGAAAAGTTCATGTCAATTGAAAAGATATGGAATTTATTAATTTCATGTTCAATTGCAATTGAAAAGTTCATAACAATTAAAATGTTGTCTATCATTAATTACATGTTTGATCGTTATACAATTAAAAAAGTACAGCAGTTGAAAAGTTCATGAAATGTCTTTTTCATTAATTTTAGTTAATGTTTAAAAGAGATAAGAGTAGAAGAAAGAGTTTGATGATAGTTTTCTATTTTAAAGAAACACCTAAAGAAAAGGTAAGAAAGAGAGATATAACATTTTGCTTCATAGTTTTTCTATTTTTAATTCTAATCCTAGTTACCTAGCAATATAAAGGATTATAATTTGTTCTTATTATTGTATATGTGAATATTACTAGAGCGATTATATTTGGAGTCCTTGTGGTAAACACATTTTGAAACAACAAATTGAATTCAAATTTCAATTGAACTTTATCTGCAGGAGAAGATGATACTTCTCATTAGGGAAAAGATAATTTTATAATATTTTATTAACATATACATTTTTATTGCATGTTACATATGGATCATAGGATAAGTTTTATAGTTTTTTTTTTTTATTTTCGCTATGTTTTTTTCTGATTTATAAAACCTAACAGTAGCATCAAAGCAACTTGTGTAACATGTAAAACATATATTGGTATTGGCGTAGATTTAATTTATAGAATAATTGTTATGATATTTATGAGATTAATTTATTCAAGTTTATATTA
This sequence comes from Lumnitzera racemosa, assembly GCA_024138005.1. Lineage (NCBI taxonomy): Eukaryota > Viridiplantae > Streptophyta > Magnoliopsida > Myrtales > Combretaceae > Lumnitzera > Lumnitzera racemosa. Next base: position 15,559,632 of record JAMXBC010000011.1, on the reverse strand, counting down.
TGGACTTGATGCGAAACATGACATCTTTTGGTTTCAGATTGAAAACATCTATATCTTTTATAAATGTAAATTATTGTTTGATATCAATAGTATTTTTCGATTCATGAACTGAGAAATTTCATAAATAATTTTTTTTTAATGAGAATTTAGTCATAGTAACCCCAAGTGTATATATCTAGATTATAATAATTATTTTGAATCAATTGGTAATTGTGGTTTATGTTATTTATGAAGCTTTTATCACTTGTACATGATCATGGGTTTAAGCATGAATATTTTGTATGAATATTTATGGTTTTATTAAATAGAACCTGATATCATTCAGATGAGTTAAGTTCGAAAAACGGATGTAATTTCATTTTATTTAGGTCTGCATACTCATAGATAAAATGTAATTGAGTGTATGTGAGTCTACGAACCCAAATTTATATTCCATTTGTACTCTGTTTTCTATATTTTTTTTATAAATTTAGTTTTAGTACTAGAAATAAAAGATTAGATGTCCATATTTACTTAAGACACGAAGAAGTCCAGAAGATCAAAGAGAAGCTATATTCGAGTTAATGGATTTTGTTCCCATGACTTTTTAGTGTAGGCTTAGTCTTGGCCCATATTTTTAGTCGGCTCATGATTATTGCATTATTATTTTATTTATTTTATGTATGCAAGTATTGTTAATGATTGACAATAGTATACAGGATTTGTGAGACATTATGAAAACCCTTAATTATATTAAGTCAAGATTCGATAATGTTGCCCTCCAGTTATAAATTATAAAATAGTTAGGTTTTCATATGAGTCAATACAACTCAGTTGTAGGCTCACATTAAATAACTATTGATGTCTAGTGTCTCATGCTATCTACAATGTTATCTAAATTGTAGAAGCAACATGAGAATATGTTTGTAAGAGAGATATATGCTCGCTTGCAAAAGCTATTCTAGGAAAGTAATAGGGCCAAACGGTACAATATGTCTTGGGATCTATTTAACTATAAGATGGCTGAAGGGAGTCAAGTTGGGCTTCATGTCCTCAAGATGATAAGGTACATAAAGAAATTTGAGAGCTTGGGCTCCAAGTTAGATGAAAACTTGGCCATCGTTCTAATATTGGCTTCTCTACTAGATTCCTTCTCCCAATTTGTCATAAACTATAACATGAACGGAATGGAGAGGTCTTTAATAAATTTGCTTACCATGTTGAGGACAGCTAAAAATGACTTAAAGTCCAAGTCCAAGATGTCTCAAGAGGTTCTCTTTATTGGTAAGTCAACAAAGAGAAAGGTTAATGGAACTAATAATTTTAAGAGTAAACAAGTAAAGAAAGGTGAGCAATCTAAGCTTAAGAAGGGGCAACAAAAGCTCAATTCTACTGAGAAGGAAGCAATATGTTTCCATTGTGGCGAGAAAGGCCATTAGAAGAGGAATTGTATTCGATTCAAGAAAAAGATGTCAAGTGGGAATAATATCTCATGTATCTTTATAATTGAATGTAACCTTTTTGTTTCTTCTACATGGGTCATTGATACAGGATGTGATTCTCACATCTGTGTTGACTTGCAGTGTCTAAGTGAGAGCAGGAAGTTGTCCAAGGGAGAAATGGACTAACATGTAGCTAATGGAGCAAGAGTTACTACTTTAGCTATAGGAACTTATATCATTTCTTTGCCTAGTGAACTTATATTAAAATTAGAGAATTGTTATTATATTCTTAGTTTCACCAAAAACATTATTTCAATATCATGTTTAGATACTAAGGGATTTTTTTTTTCAATTTAAAAATAGAAGTTGTTCATTTTATATGAACGAAATGCTTTATGGTGATGGAACATTCGTTAACGGTCTTTATATTCTTAATATTAGTGAATCTGTTCATTGCATTAAGACCAAGTAACTAAAAATGTATAATTCAAATTTAACAAACCTATGGCATTATAGACTTGGCCAAGTAAATGGGAAATGTTTAGCTAAACTTCATTATGAAGGGTATTTAGATTCATTTGATTTTGAATCCGTGTAAGCCCCACAACCAAGCAATCCGAAGTTTCGATCGGTTAAAAGACTCGATCGAGCCTAAATTATAAAATAAAGCTAAAAATATTAGTAAACCGATCCTGTAAGTTTGAATTTAAAAAAATAAGTAATAAAATAGGAAACTACAAAATTTTCAAATTTTAAGTATATAATTCGTTATTTATCGAAAATGCGTAAAATGCATTCCGGTACTTAACGAATCACTAGAGATAAATTATATATATATTAAAAAATTATAAAATAACCTAAATAATATTTAGGAATATTTATTTGTACTATATATGAATTTACATGTTGGTATAAATACGCGTAATTACTTAAAATACGCGAAATGTGCTAAAATTATACTAAATAATTAAAGAAAATTCATAATTAATTAAGAAAAAATCAATAAAAATCAGGAAAAATCAATAATGATCCAAATCAGGTCGTGACAGGTTAGAATGCACAAAATAAAAATTAACCAATTAAAATTAAACAACACAAAAGCCAAAAATCAAGGAAATTGGGCAAAGTTATATATAATTAATGCATAATAATTACACTAAAGCTCTATAAATAGCAAGAAAAATTTAAAAGCTCATTTGGACAGTTAAAAATCAGAGAAAATTAGGGAGAGGGAAAAATTGAGAGGAAAACCAAAGAAAAAAAAAAGAAAAGGAAAACTGTACAATCAGGGCTACAAAAGAGAACCTAGACTAGACGGGCAGCTAGGAGTGGATGGCCACCACCACCACACCGTGGTGGCAGCGCCCAGGCCGGCCGACAAGGCCACTGCGGTCGTCGGTAGCCAGAGCCACCCAGACTGGTGAGTCCGATTTCCAGCCCGATTCTTGTGTAATTTTGTAAAAATAGTAAATAGTTTTAGAAAAATATGAAACTTGTTATTCTGAGGTTTTATTGTATGTAGATTTAGGAAAAAATAATGATTTAGTTTAATCATGTTTAAAAATATAGGGTCCCTAAAAAATCGTGCAAAACCGAGCATGATTAAAATGGAAAATAAATAGACTTAGGATTGTAGTTTGGAGCTCAATTTTTTTCTGTAGAATGCTCGTGTGATATAGAACAGTGCTATGAAGACATTTTTTTTAAATTAATTTTAAAAATTTTTAAGTTAATTTTTAGCCCTAAAATGATGGAAAAATTGGGTAATTTGGGGTTAATTAGGTGATTAAGATATTAATTACTAATTTAGATAATAATTAGATGTTTAGGGATGTTAATCTCTGATGTGGAACCCTAATCCTAACCTTTGGAGTATTAAATATGGTTAATTTAGGAAATTAGGTAATTAATATAAGAAATTAGTAATATGTGAAATTGTAAATTAATAAATCTAAAAAATTAGGGTTATTTAGATAATATTAGAGTAAAAATCAGAATAATATTACAGCTAAATTAAGATTGAATTTTAGGTAATTATATAAAAAAGTAAGATTTTCTCACATCGAGGATAAATCTGATACCCTAATTAGGACTAGCATGTACTGAATAGCTTAGGATACTAAATTAAGACCCAATAGGATATTTGAATACTCGAGCTTAATGAGATTAATTTCACATTAGGATTAGAGCATGTTTAAGACTTAGAAATCAAACTAAAACCTAATTTAGAAATTGATGCGGAAACTGAACCCGAACCTAACTCCAAACCTAAAATAATTATAAAAGACTTAAGCCTAGATAATTAGGTATATTAAACCCTAGAAAAAAACATAACAATAAGCGTTATAGGATAAAACGAACCTATAACAGTTATATGAAAAACTGAAACTACGTTTGTGTTATAGGGATGATCGGCGATGGCCTGAGTAAGTCGAACCTCGAGTGAGTAAGCGAAGAGTCGAGGTAAGTTGGGATTAATACGATGTTGTATTTTGAAGGCTTAAGATTATGCTTAGTTGTGCTTGTTAGATAGTTGAATGTGTGCATGTGCTTGATTATGGGTGATGCTATGATTCTGTTTATTGTTCTGGCTTATACTGTATGATTTGTATGAAATAATTGATCACCCTAAACTGGACTTAATCAAATATACAACCAGTAATCATAATCAGACATGCATGACAACCCTTTAGGATAACTTAGGACTCTCCGGCCAAATACCGACCCCTTCGAAAGGGATAGCGTAGGATTGCAAAATGGTCCCTTCTTTATCTTCAGTCGAACTAAGTGACAGGAGAGGAAGTCGTGGTGAGGGTGAAGACAGTGGTTTGAAGGTAATCGCAGGAGGAGTAAGGTCTCCATTACACAAGCCTGGGTTTGGTCGTGAACTGTTGCATTAACGGCAACTCCTCAACTCAGATTAGAGCGGGTGCAATTTCTCTAATCTCACGACGGGCCGGACAACGTCGTACGATGGCATTTGCTTGCATATGCATTGCACCTAATAAGTGATTGAAAACCTTATTGTGTGTATCGTATAATTTTAATTCCTCCGTCCTAACTTACTGAGTTGTGGTTGCTCACATCTCTATAGACGTCGTGTAGGTACTAGCTAAGAAGCGGCAAACAACTACCCTGAAGCTAGCAACTGCTAGATATTGGAGAGTAAGGAAAAACATTGAAGAATAAACACACATATTTTAAGGTCTAAGTTTTTATTTTAGAATTATTTTTCATTTTTAAGTAATGTAATAACTGAATTAAAGTGTGTATATATATAAATTTTCTCACTTTCTTAGGTAAATGATCTATTTAAATTACAAACTATATACTTCAAAGCGGGTTAGTCGTGGACGCCTTGTATAGATCAGGTCTAAGATAGTGGTTGTAAGGCCAACTTCTATCGTAGGATGGTTTACACGGCGGGGCTGTTACGACTCTGCCGCTTTGGAGCGTGACAATCCATAGAAGGTAAAATAGCTAAGAAACCTTTTACCAAGAAAGGTAAAAAAGCAAAAGAGTTATTAGACCTCGTAAACAGTGATATGTGTTGGCCATTATCAACTCAAGCCAAAGGTGGATTTTCTTACTTTGTGACATTTACTGATGATTTAAGTAGGTATGGATGTATCTACTTGATGAAGCATAAGTCAAAGACTTTTGAGAAATTCAAAGAATTTAAAAGTGAAGTAAAAAATAAATTTGGCAAGAAAATAAAAACACTTCGTAGTGATAGAGATAGAGAATATCTTAATCAAGAGTTCATTAACTACTTCAAGGAGTATGGAATAATTTGACAATTCACACCTCTTGAAACGCCAGAATGGAATGGTGTTTCAGAGATGAGGAACTGTACCCTAATGGACATTGTGAACCATATTCCAATTAAGGCAATAGATAAAACACTATATGAGTTATGGTTTAGGAAGAAACCTAATTTATCTTATATTAAAGTTTAGGGCAGTGATGCTTACATGAACAGTAGATTCTCTGATAAGCTTACAGCAAAGTTTATTAGATGCACATTTGTAGGATATCCCAAAGAAACTAAGGGATATTACTTTTATCTTCCAAGTAAGCACAAAGTATATGTTGCTTGATATGTTACATTCTTAGAGAGAGTTTATCTATAAAGAAAGTGGTGGGAGTAAAGTAGATCTTAAAGAAATTTAAGATTCCATGAATGAGTTGGAACATGAGCAATTGAGTGTGAAATAAACATCACAAGTACCTATGATGCCACAACGAGAGATTGCTCCCGAAACACCAGAACCAAGTAGATCAACAAGAGTACGTTGAGAACTTGAAAGGTCAAATTTACTCATAACACATCAGGAAGATGTACTACTCATTGAAAATGACGAACTGTTGACATATGAAGAAGCAATTGCTTCACCAAACTTTGAGAAATGGTTAGAAGCTACGAAATCTAAAATTGACTTCATATAAGTATGGGATTTGGTAAATGCACCAATTAGGGTAAGACTTATAGGGTGAAAATAGGTCTTAAAAAGATGACTAACATGAATGGGAATGTAAGTACCCATAAAGCTACGCTAGTAGCAAAAGGTTTTACTCAACGTCATGGAATTGATTATAGTGAAACTTTTTCGCCAATAGCAATGTTTAGGTTCATTTGAATTTTGCTTGCAATAACCGTCACGCCCCGAAGCAATAGAGTCGTAACAGCCCCGCCGTGTAAACCATCCTAAGATAGAAGTTGGCCTTACAACCGCTATCTTAGACCTGATCTACACAAGGCGTCAACGACTAACTCGCTTTGAAGTAAACAGTTTGTAATTTAAATAAATCATTCATCTAAGAAAGTGAGGAAATATATATATTCACTATAATTTAGTGATTACAATTATCGTTTGCAATGTTTCTCCGAAATATATTTCCTAGTTATTACATTATTAAAAAAAAACGAGAAGTTTTAAAGTAAAAGCTTAAACCTTAAACATATATGTTTGTTCTTCAATATTTTTCCTCACTCCCTAGGATTCAGCAGTTACTAGCTTCAGAGTAGTTGTTTGCCGCTTCTTAGCCAGCACCTGCACGATATCTATAAAGATGAGCAACCACAGCTCAGTAAGTAGGGACGGAGGACTTAAAATTATACCAGAAACGCTACAAGGTTTTCAATCACTTATTAGATGCAATGCATGTGCAAGCAAATGCCATCGCACGATGTTGTCCGGCCCGTCGTGAGATTAGAGAAATTGCGTCCGCTCTAATCCGGGTTGAGGAGTTGCTGTTAATGCAACAGCTCACGACCAAACCCAGGCTTGTGTAATGGAGACCTTACTCCTCCCGCGACTACCTTCAAACCACTGTCTTCACCCTCACCGCGACCTCCTCTCCTATCACTTAGTTCGACTGAGGATGAAGAAGGGACCATTTTGCAATCCTGTGCTATCCCTTCTGAAGGGGTCGGTATTTGGCCGAAGAGTCCTAAGTTCCCCTAACGGGTTGCCATGCATGTCCTATTATGATTACTGGTTGGATATTTGATTAAGTCCAGTTTAGGGTGATCAATCATTTCATACGATTCATACAATATATGCCGGAACAACAAACAGAATCATAACATCATCCATAATCAAGCACATACACACATTCAACTATCTAACAAGCACAACCAAGCATAATCTTAAGCCTTCAAAATAGAACATTGTATTAATCCCAACTTACCTTGACTCCTCGCTCACTCACTCGAGGTCCGATTTGCTTAGGCCATCGCCGATCATCCCTATAACACAAACGTGGTTTCAGCTTTTCATATAACTATTATACGTTTGTTTTATTCTATAACGCTTATTGTTATGTGTTATTTAAGGTTTAATATACCTAACTATCTAGGTCTTAAGTCTTTTATAATTATTCTAGGTTTGGGTTTAGGTTCGGGTTCCGCATCGATTTCTAAATTAGATTCTAGTTAGATTTCTAGGTGATGTTTTGTACCCGGACCCTAGAAATTTGTTTCAACTCATAATGTGAAACTAACCACATTATTTCCAGATACCCTAAATATGATCACTACTCCTAGTCAGCATTTTATTCCATCCGGTACACTTAAATCCATATTAGTGTATCGAATTTACTCATGTTGTGAGAAATTTTTACATTCTTCATATAATTACCTAAAATTAAATTTTGTTTCAGATTTGTTATGTTCTGATTTTCATTATTTTATTATCTACTTAAACCTAATTTTATCATATTTATTAATTTTCAATTCTACCTATTCCTAATTTTCTACATTTACCACATAACACCTTCATTACTTACACTTAACACTCCATAGACTAGGATTAGGTTTCCACATCAGAGATTAACATTCCTAAACATCTAATTACTATCTAAATCAGTAATTAATATCCTAATCACCTAATTAACTCCAAATTACCCAATTTTTCCATCATTTTAGAGCTAAAAATTAACTTAAAAATTTTAAAAATTAACTTAAAAAAAATGGCTTCATAGCATTGTTCTATATCACATGAGCATCCTACAGAAAAAAAATTGAGCTCTAAACTACACTCCTAAAGTCATTTATTTCTAAACTGAAATGTGCTCGGTTTTGCATGATTTCTTAAGGACCCTATATTACAGGGCATGTTTTCATCAAACTAATATTTTTTCTACAAACTACATACAAAAATATCCTAGAATAACAAAATTCATAATTTTATAATAATATTTACTATTTTTACAAAATTACACAAAATCGGGCTAGAAATCGGACTCACCGATCTGGGTGGCTTTGGCCACCGTCGGCCGCCGTGGCCTTGTCATCCGGCCTGGGCACTACCACCACCGTGTGGTGGTGGTGGCCGTCCACTCCCAGCTGCTCGTCTGGTGGGGGTTCCCGTTAAAGGCCCTAACTGCACAAATTTTTCTAATTTTTTTTTAAATCGATTTTTCCTCTCAATTTTTTCCTCTCTTTAATTTTTTCTGATTTCTAACTATCCAAATGAGTTTCTGGATTTTTCCTGCTATTTATAGGCATTTGTTGTAATTAATATGCATTAATTTGACAAGACTTTGCCCATTTTCCTTAATTTTTTGCTTTTAGGTTGTCAAATTTTTATTGGCTAAATTTTCTTTTGCAGCTTTGGACTTGCCACGACCTGATTTTGATTAATCTTATCCTCTTCTGATTTTTCCATAATTATTTTATAATTTTCTTTAATTATTTACTTAGTTTTTGGCCAATCTAGGTAATTTTGCGTATTTTTATTTACACGTAAATACATGTAGTGTATACGTGAACATTCCTAATTATTATTTTGATCATTCTAAAATTTTTAGTATACATATAATCTATCTCTACTAATTTATTAGTTATTGGATTACACTTTTCGCATTTTCAGTAATTAGTACTTATTATGCTTAAAATTTGAAAATTTTATAGTCTCCTATTTTATTACTTATTTTCTTAAATTCAAGTTTACGGGGTCAGTTTTACTAATATTTTTCTCTTTAGTTTATAATTTGAGATTTGATCAAATTCCTTAACCGATCGTCCAAAACCTTATGTTCTAAGTTCAATCCTATGGTCAATTGGCTTAACTTTGGGGCTTACAATAACAACTTATAAAGATTATGAGGTAAGGAAAATAGATGTTAAAACAACTTTCCTAAATGGAAAGTTAAAGGAAGAAGCATATATGGTACAACCTCTTGGTTTTATAGCACTTGAGAATGTCAAAAAATCTATTAGTTGAAAAGATCCATTTATGGATTAAAGCAAGGTTCTCAAAGTTGGAATTTGAGATTCAATGAGCCAGTTAAGGAATTTAACTATCTTAAGAATTCAGAAGAACCTTGCATTTACAAGAAAGTGAGTGGGAGCGTGATTGTATTCTTAATTTTAAATGTTGATGATATCCTTCTGATTGGAAATGATATACCTACCCTAGAGTCTACCTAAGCTTGATTAGGTAAGTGCTTCTCCACGAAAAACTTGAGAGAAGCAGCCTATATCTTAAGAATTAAGATATACATTAACAAAGTATTAAATAGATTCAATATGCAAAATTCCAAGAGAAGATTATTACCTATGTTACATTGTGTACATCTTTCTAAGGCAATATGTCTAAAAACATAAGAGGAGAAGAATAAAATGGATAGAGTAGCATATGCTTCACCAATTGGGTCCATAATGTATGCCATGATATATACATGACCGAACATTGCTTATGCTATGAGCTTGACCAGTAGATATCAGGCCGATCTAAGTAAGAGTCATTAGGTTGTTGTTAAGACCATTCTCAAGTATTTGAGAAGAACAAAAGATTTGTTCTTGGTTTATGGAGGAGATGAGGAACTAACTATAAAAGGATCTATTGACGTTAGTGTCAAAACAAATTAGGATGATTTAAAATCACAGCAAGGTTATGTGTTTTGTGTAAACCATAGAGCTGTTTGTTGGAGGAGCTACAAACAAAAGACAGTAGTAGATTCTACAACAAAGTCCGAGTACATAGTGGTTCTGAAGCAGATAAAAAAGCCATATGTATCAAAAACTTTATCTCCAAGTTTGGAGTAGTTCCAAGTATTGCAGATCATGTTAGACTATATTGTAATAACAATGCAGCTATAGCTCAGGCTAAGAAACTAAGGTCTTACCAGAGGTCTAAACATGTACTTTAGAAGTTTCACATCCTCAGAGAAATAGTTCAAAGGGGTGACACGTTGGTTTGTAGAGTATCAACAAATGAAAATGTTGCTGATTGACTCATAAATGCCTTACCTTGGTAGAAACATGAGACCCATATGAGGAGCCTAAGACTTAAAGTCTATCGTGTATGGCAATAGCGTAAGTAGGACTATTATAATTTGTATACAATGTGTCAAGATATTTTTGATGTATTTATAGATATTATTTTAAAAAAGTAAGTATTTATTGTATTTATATACTTTTTTACTAGTATATATTTCACAATAAAGTCTCATAGATAATTAGAATATGTATGGAATTATAATAAATATGTATTATTAATGAGATTCCATTACATTATATTATATAAAAGTTGTCATTGGTAGGATACATATTTAGAGGGGACATAGATATTTAGGCCAACATGTTATATAACTAAGGTTATTTTTACTAGATTGAGGGAAAAATATCCGAGTTATATAAGTGGGTGCCTAAAGTTAAGTGGGTATATTGAACACGACCCACTAATAGAGGACACTACATATTTAATATCGTTAGTCCCTCCTCTAAATGAACGAGGGTAAATAATCCCTATACTTGAGATTTTCATATATTCTATGTATGGAATGCTGTACTTTAATGCCGTTAAATGCTTTTTTCATTTGGAATGTAAATAATACAGTTATTTGGTATAACATAAAATATAGAGAGGATAGTGATTCGTTAAGATAAAATTCATCACTCTTTTGAATTAGGGAGTTAATATCCAAGGCCACCTCGTTAAGATAATAGTAATTTGTAAGCCCGTGGCCATGACAAGTATTATTAAGTCTATTTTATTTTAGAAACCAAGTAAAATTATTAAACATTGGTAACATTACATATAATGGTTTAATTAGGATATCATTTGACAAAGAGATTTAATTACGCGGTAATCGGTTCATAGTGATTCCTCATTCACATTTTTTCTATTAAGTTGGATGACCAATAATTGTTATTAGACAGTTAGCTTGGTTTATGTTTATATATACATTACCTCAATGTATAGAAACCTAAAGGGTCGTACACTATAGCACAATTAATGGAAATAAAGTTTTGATAAGAAATTTTAGTGGATATTAAAATTTGTCGATATTTATTTCAAAGTTAGAATAAATTGATCTAAAAAAATAAATTAGAAACAATTTATTCTATTGCATAGTATATATTTGCAATTAAGTATCTTTTAAAGATTATGTATTTTATTATTACCTTTTCATATAAAAATAGATGGAATTTATCAATTCTATGTTTGATTGCAATTGAAAAGTTCATGGAAATTGAAAGGATATGGAATTTATTAATTTCATATTTAATTGAAATTGAAAAGTTGCAATTAAAAGATTGTTTGTCATTAATTCCATATTTAATTGTTATACAATTGAAAAGTTTATGGAGTGAAAGGTTTATTTCATTAATTTTAGTCGATGTTTAAAAGAGACAAGAGTAGAAGAAAGAATTTGATGATGATCTTCTATTTTAGAGAAACATCTAAAGAAAAGGCAAGAGAGAAATATATAACATTTTGCTTCCTAGTTTTTATACTTATAATTTCAGTAATATAAAGGATTAGAATTTATTCTTGTTATCATGTGTATGGATATTACTAGAGGGATTACATTTGAAGTCCTTATGGTGAGCACATTTTGAAACAACAAATCGAATTTAGATTTCAATCGAACTCCATTCTCGAGAGGAGATCATATTTCTCATAAGGGAAAAGGTAATTTTATAATATTTTATTAACATATATATTTTTATTACATGACACTCATAGATGCTAAGATAAGTTTTATAGGTTTTTTATTTCCGTTGTATTCTTTTTTATCTATAAAACTTAACGATGTTGTCCTTTTATTATATAATTTATATAGTATGAAGCATTACCTATATATCCTTGTTAATGTGTTTTGCTATATTATAATCTATTCTATTTATATATAGTATATGATAAAAGGTATTTACTTGTCATATATATATATATATATATATACTATTTAAATTTTATGTAGTTAGCGTAAAATCCATTACAAAATGATAGTAACATATATGTATATATGTTGTCATATTGTAATATAATATACATGTATGTATTAGTGTGTGCGAGTTTGTATCATAATATAACACGGCATTATATATATATATATATAGTTGTTATGTAAATGTGTTGTATTGCAAGGATGTTAAAAAAAAAAAAAAAGCAGCTCCATTTTGATGTGCATTGAGATTATCAAGAATGACTTTAATAAGGGTAAAATTGTCATATTGATTAAGATTAAATATATATATATATTATCTTATTAAATGTAGCAACTAATACGAGTGAGCTAGTAAGTTTATCAAATAGATACCTATTCGCATAATCAGATAGGTTCCAAATATATATTGAGAGGTACAAAATAAGGTTAGGATAGTAATTTATAAAATCTGCTCCTATAAGGTAAGATATGAGTACAATGTCTCAATATCTTATATCTACCTTAAAACTTACATTTTATGGTACGTTTAATTTACAAATTGAAATAAGATTAAAATGGAATTACAATTCTTTAAGAACAAAATAGATAAGTAATAGCTATTCCTTATAGTTATTTCAAAGTAATATGAATAGATATGAAAAGATACTCCTATAAATGAATTGTGATTCTTCATTTTTCATAATAACAATTTCACATGATAGTCATTATGCTAAGGAATAGCTAACCTATTCCACCTAAAACATGTCATTAAGATATACAAGATACAATATCAAAATTATTGAGTATCCACCTTATAAATTTTATTAAATAATATAATATGTATTGATGAATAAAAAATAATCTTATATTTTTTAGGTCCAGAAAATAATATAAACAATCAATTACACTTGCGTTGAAAAGAACAAATTAAGTATAATATAAACCCTAAACTAAAGCTCTCTTATGTGATATTTCATTCCAATATGTTGTAGGTTTTATAGTTTTTATCATGGTTATTAAAACCGTGATTCTACTAAGATTTTGAATGTATACATAGAATCGATAAAATTGTATAGAATTATACAAAATTAGCAAAATATTAAGTTTGAAGAATCGCATATCAAAATTCATAATGTTATAAAAAAATTCACACCTAAACAATTGTGCATCGGTTTTAAAAACAATATAAAATTATAAACTCATAAAATTGTATAATTAACTAGTGATTTTAACAACCATATTTTTATTTTAATCTTATAATAAAAATGGAGATAGAAATTTTTTTTATATATCACAAGTTACACATGTTTTGCTACATGTTTCATAAATTTGGTATATATAAGAATTTATAATATCATATATGAATTAATTTCAGTATTGTTAAACTCGTATTGACTCATACATTTCAACCTAGTTCAATCCTAATTCAATTTCGATTTAACTTCTGATGGAACCCGATTTTTTACTTAATTTTTTATCTCCACACATGTCTGGATCAATTATTCGATTATGTTCGAACAATATTAATTAATTTTTTAACAGCAAATAAACTTAAAATATATGGAAAAATTTTTTAAAAAATTATAGGTCATGCAAGGCAACTTATACTTTATAAATTTTATAAGATATAAGTTTTTACAGTGGTTTTAAGGTATCACAGAATAGGTCCTAATCTCAAAATATGAAAATTCATGCTTTACAAAATAAGATATCAATAAAATCTAATACGTTTTTTATCTTGTCTCACTCCTAATAATGAATCCCTTTGAATACAAAATAGAATAGAGAATATAAATCCCAAGCTAAGTTTAGTAACCAAAGTATATATAACTATAATAAAAATAATTATTCCATTTACTTTCTATTTCTTCCCTGTAAAAAAGTTTTCACAACTAGGCTATATGGTTTATTCATTGAACTCTCTTTATACCATGTCACGTCTGAACGTTTGTTTTTTTTATATGAGAGACTCGGAAGGGGCAATTCCTCACTTAACTCATGGAATGATTGATGATATTTGTTTGTCTCATCTAGCATTTGAACACGAAAACACAATTGTTTGCTTTTGCCCATCGCCGTGGTCGCTTTTCCTTCGAGGGCTGAACTTCTCTCGGGGGACCGTAACTTCTTCACTGCCGTAGCAATTCATAAGGATGTCCTGAGTTGTCATCATCACAAACATGAAACAAATGGATACCGAATGGCGTCGATTGAAAATAAAAATGCATGCTAAAACTCTCAAGATCATATATATATATATATATATATGGAAGTGTTATGACATGGATATCGTAACTTTTATTCATTTTATTTCAATTCACATTCAATAAAACTATACAGTCCATGTGATAATTTGTTTTTCTTTTTTTCTAATAACATGAAGATAAGATACTCGAACTTAATATATTTTATTAAAAATTAATATTTATACTATTATACTACAACGATTTTAATATATTGTAATAGCCGTTAAAAACCTTAAGTCAAACTTAGAATTTAGCAAATGGGCAATCCGATTAGGTATAAAAACCGAAAGGCGTGTAGCACCAGCTAGATACGGTGATGATGAATATCGTACGTCCAATATGTGCAATATTAAAATCGACTTCAAAAGCTAATAAACTGGAAGTTCCGTATACACATCATCTACCATTCTTGAGAAGAACTATTTCATTTTAAATATGGCATTTTTTAAAAAAAATATTTCGCTGTAGCATGTGTTTCATTCAGGTCGTTTTTCATACGTAGAATCTGGAATTTGATTTCTCTATGCCGTTAGCTAATAAGAAGCTCTTATGGGAAAAAAAAAAAATCAAAATTCGGAGTTTTAAAATCTTATTACATAGAAAAGCTCAAAGAATATTATTATTATTAAAACTACTATTAATACTTTTTTTTTTTTGCATTATTAAGGAAAGGGAAATTCATTTTGAAGGTATACTTATTAAATAAGAAGTTTTCCATCATCTATAACAACATTGGTTATCAAAAATAAGAATATCATATTACTCGCTGCGATAATACTCGTACACAGCATCTTTTACCAAACTAACTCTTTTGATTTTCATAAGCGAATAGTGTTACTATACAAGAGAATTGGGAGTTTTGTTATATAAAAGGATAAGCTTAAAGTTTCAAATTTTAAAATTATAACTTAGAAAGCATAAGATTATAGTTTGGAAATTTAAAATTATAACCTAAACATTTTCTTCTTGCGTTTACCCTCTTCAAAGTTATAAGATAGGTAACATTATAATCGTCGATTGTTTTACATCTATAGACCCTTACAAAGATTTGATCATACTCAGAACTCAAAGAGCATGCTAGACCGCTACATATCTTTATCCTCAAGTAAGCATACACAAGGCATATTAAAAGAACTAGACTCTTTTTATCTCCTTTACTTGGCATCTTTTATTATCTAAGATGTCTTAAAATAAGTAGCATAATGTGTCAGCTAGGTAGCCCAGCAGGCAAACAAAAGCTCTACCTACACTTGCACTCAATGCCACAACCCATTCACCTTGAAAATCTCTATATGTAATAAATGAACATCCGTAGAGCACATTTTTAATTAATGATTACTTAAAGTTCGGGCGAATCATATGAATTACACTGTTTTATATTTTTACTTGAGAATTTCATATAGATTTAACTATTTCCACATAATGATTGAGGACCGTGCGAAAGTTTTAATTGTCTTTTCAATTTTATAACTGAAACCAAAATTGCTAAATGTTGTATTGTACATAAGCAAATTTTCATTTATCAAATTTACCACCCTAAATTATATATTTACATTTGTATTTTCTAACCAATAAAGGGTTGCCATCTTTGCTTTTTTTTTTTTTTGTAATAGATGATGGAAGTGATAAATATGAAAAATGGGTATCGATTGCATATGGTATTTACTAATTAGCAATTTCAAATATAAAATTTAACAAGCAAAGTTTGATTACATATGGGAGTTAGCAACTTCAAATTTCAAGAATAAAACTAAAGAAACATGTAAAGTTTAGATAGTAACTCTAACATATTATTACAAAAGTTGAGGTTAAAAATGCTCTGAGTTCTAACTCATAGATATTTGGAAGATAATATGCAAATAATGATTATAACTAGAGATAATATAATATAAAACTTTAACTATACCGTACTCTTTATGCCTATAGTATTCGTGAATCATCTCTAAACATGTCAAAATTATGATTTAAGGCACACGTGCTGCAGTTGTAGCATTCATTAGTATAAGTGAAAGACAATATTTCTATTATATGGGCACTGGTTTTTTAATATGACAAATTAGGTTTGATTTTTCTCTTAAATATTTGTGATATATAGTACTTGACATATATATATATAAGTGAAACAACCGAGAAAATTTAACGAAAGTTTGTCTCTCCTAACGGTCATTAATCGTTTGCATGTTAACAATCATGTCTATTTACATTTAATCGCATGTGTAAAGATTTTGGTTCCGTTTGGAAAAATACGTCACGTAAATCGTCTAATAGTAAATATATATAAACAAAGAATTAACACATAGAGAGCTTTATGACTATATGTAGATATATGATAATTGTCCAGTTTGTCCACTATCAAACGCTTACATAGCTCACGGAGAATCTTTATTGACACGGAAGAAGCAATTCCTTGCCCGACTCATGGAATGATATTTGTTTGTCTCATCTGGCATTTGAACATAAAACCATAATATTTGCTTTCGCATGTCATGGTAGTGAGGAAGATCAATCCTCCAAGGAAAACCAAGACCGCGATACGAAAGGAGCTTCTATCATTCGATATTATCATAATATTTATCATGAATAAATACTAATATATCTATAATATATATAAAATATGAGTAATATTTATTTTTTAAAAATTTCTTATTCTACTACTGTATATATAAAAATTATATTAATATTTATATATTACGTGTACGTACATGATATGTATAATATCACCTTCATGGTTTTCTCATTGAAATCGAACTTCTTCACTATTATAGCAATCCGTAAAGATGTCCTATTATTATCAACACAATGGGCATTGAATGGTATTGCTTAAAAAAATGCATAATATAATATATATATATATATAGTAGATGACACACCCATATTGTAGGTGTAAAATAATTGCAACATTTTAATAAAATTTCAATAAGAAAAAATTATATATGTAGCTAAATCAATCTCTATACAAATTGCTTAAAACTAAATGAAAAATAAAAGGTCAATTATGTACATTTCTTTATAAAAAAGTTATTTCAAGATAAAAGAAAAGTGTTGAAATAGTTTTATCTTTTAACTCTTTTTTTTCTACCCTAATCTCAATGTTAATCAATAAATATAGTTTATACAAAGATTTAAAGTATTTTTTTTTAATTTATGCTTCTAAATACAAATCTTGACATTTGTTTAATAATAATGATCATCTAGCCATTTAATGAAATTCCATAATCAATCGATTAGATACATATATTTAAGAAATATATCTCCATGTGTGAGCATTTTAATGAAATTCCAAAATCACGCAAATAAATACATATATTAAAGAAATATATCTCTACATAAGATGTGATGGAAAATAAAAAATAAAATTATTTGTATGAAAGTGGAGGTTTGCATGCAAAGAAAGTAGAGTTTTGGAGAATGAGATTAAAGGAGGAGAGTAGACAATCGAAGTAAGTTGATAGGTTAGTAAGGAGATTAATGGTTAAAGAGAAATTAAGAAGAGAGAAGTTGAGATGAAAGAGAAATCGATAAGGTAGTAAAATTTATCCATATTATTTTTTTTTTTGGTGAAACATATTATATTATATTTATAGTTTTAAAAAGTTAGTTTAATGTTAGTATTTTTGTTACATAAAATAATATTGGAAGATTAAACAATAATTTAAGGGGAAGATATTAATAATGGTTACTTAAGCTTCTTAGAGCTTTAATAATATCTATATTATTAAAACTTTTGAAGGATAAAGTAACCGTCACCTTTAATGTTAACTATTTATCATCTATTTAATATTATTTAACAAAACAACTAACATTAAAATAATATATTAAATTAAAGTAATTGATAAATTTATCACTTTCCTTTATTTCTCATTCCTCTCGATCTTCCTTTCTCTCTTCCCCATTAGTCTCTCCTAATCTTAAAATTATGCTACGTTGACCAAGCCTAATGTAATCCTAGCTTTTTTTTTTCTTTAAATAATGACAGTGCTCTTCATCCAGATTAAAAAATAAATAAATATAATAGTGCTCTGAATATATATATAAGGTTAATGTCATAATTTACATTTTAATTTTACAACTTTTTATAATATACTCATAAAGTTTAATTTTATCTAATTATATATTCAATTGAAGATTTAATCATCTATATTTATAGATTTAATCATTTATATTTATACCTCAATTAACTTCAATTTATACTATTAGTTTATTTAGCATAATTAGCCAACAAATAATTATCCATGGCTTTAAGGGACTTATTCGACCCTTATAGGTGACCATTGATTAATATCTGTAAAATTGCAAGTTAAGACCCATTTCAAAAATGTATATTGTCTATTTTACTAGCAACTGTCTAAGACTATTTACAAGCCTATAGGATTTATATAAGCCTTCTAAGATTATTGATGGTTATTTTTTTAATAAATTGTTTCGATTGAATTAATGATATGAATTAAAGCTAATTGAAATATAAATTATGACAATTAAATTTTTAATAAAGTATATAATTAAATAAATTAAAATTTTAAATATATAATTATAAAAAATGATAAAATTAAGATATAAATTATGATAATATCTATATATATATATATATATACAAATGTGATCATGGGTAGGCAATTGTGGAGAAGCACATGTGGTTAGACTTTTCCCGCAATTAAAGTTTCTGTTTTACTCCACCACTTTCGATTGGAGGAGGCTCTGTCCAACGAAACGTTTGGTACCCTCTTGTCCTTTACTGTGGTGTCTGACATCTGTCATTGTTTGGTTCTTTAATAGATGGAACAAAACAGACAAAAGAGTTGAGCAAGACAATATAAGAGAATAAACGGTATAATAATCTTTTTTTTTTTTTTTCTTTCCCTCCATCCACGTTTAGTTTTTACATATCCAACACGTAAAAAAAAAAAATTATTTTATATGGTAAGATTGGTTTTTGATCTACTATACATAAGGCATAAAATTTTTAGTTTTAATGTAGTGAAGTATCATGAATATATGTAAATCAAATAATAGATTAAATAATTTATTCAGATTGTCGCATAAAATTATGGTAATCAAGTGAGACCAACTATTTACCAACTAAAATAATACTAAATTGACTCAAATATCTTACACTAAATGTTAAACTTTTGGTAAGATTAGAATTTGATCTTTATTTTATGTTTAGACTTTTAAATATTATCTATTTACCCTGGAGTATAGTTATGGTTAAATTATCCGAAATCTAAATTGGCGGAGAAAATAAAAGGATAAATTATAAGTATACGTTTTTATATATGACTCACATCACTTATCTTTAATTTTGAATGGTTAAGTACCTAATGTTTTAAGAAAAGTATCTAATTCATATTTTTATCGTTTACTTATTAAGGTTTGTACGGCCTTATGGTAGCTATAATGGCTACTATTTGCAAAGCGGATTGCAACATACGAGTGATTGGATGGCCACCTTAAACTAGTAAAATAAAGCAAATTCAATTGACTTTCTTTTTTCAACCATTTCACTTTTTCTTTTTCTTTTGTATTTTTTAGGGTGGTTAACTACTATTAAGAGAGGTCAAGTAACCCCACTCACCTACTTTTTTTAACATTTTCTTTTTTCTTTCTTTTTGCTGAATCTTCTACTTAAAAAGTACCTTTTGTTAACATGTCTCCCTCTTCCCTCACCTCCACATTTTTTTGGAACACGAACACTCATTGACCTTAAAATTCTCTATACATTAGAAACGAAAGTTAGGAGATTCTTAACGTAAGTAGCTATTTTGCGACTTGATTTTAAATTTTATTTATTTTCTTAGGGATACACTTAGATGAAAGCTGAAAGAGAAAAAATATTCAACGAATATTACATGTTATGTATTATGTATGCATGATGTGTAAATGCCAATAAAATGTAGATATATATAATAATTGTATGGGTAGTTTTCAAATCAATTATCACTCATAATTTGCTCCCATCATATATGGTAACACTTTATTAATATTTACACATCATATGTATATTACATGTGACATATAATACCCATTAAATTCTTTTTCATTAAAAGAGGTCTTGTTCCCGCAAATTAGGAAAAAAAAATCAATTACAAAGGAGGAATATGTATGCCCCAACTTTTAGTAACCTCAAATTGTAGCTCTAATTTAAGATATTCATATAGGTAGTTTGATTAAGCTGAAATCTGAAATTTTATGAGAGTGCTATAGTTATTAGACAAACCAACCTTGTATAGTTAGAATTTGAAAATATAATAATAAAATAATAATATCCTTAAAAAGCTAGTCATAGTAAAAATTATTAATTATTTATCGATAATGCATGTTAAATAATCTACTAGCTAAACAACACTTACAAATAAATTACTTAAACATAAAAAATTCATAAAACGAGATAAAATAATATTTAAGAATATGTATACACAGAATATATGTTTAATGTATAACTGTATGCATGTATATAACTATTGTAAGCCCCAAAACTAGCTATTCAATGTTTCGATCAATTGAAAGACCCAATCGAGCCTCAATTATAAAGTAAAGTTAGAAATATTAGTAAAATGATTCCGTAAACTTGAATTTAAGAAAATAAGTAATAAAATAGGAGACTACAAATTTTTCAAATTTTAAGTATAATACTTGTTAATCCTCAAAAAGGCAAAAAGTGTAATTTAATACCTAATAAATTACTAGAGATAGATTATATGTACACTAAAAATCATAGAATGACCTAAATAATAATTAAGAATGTTTACATGTACCCCACATGTATTTACGTGTAGATAAAAATCAGTGAAATTACTTAAATTGGCCAAAAACTTAGTAAATAATTAAAGATAATTATTAAATTAATTAAGAAAAATTATCCAATTAGAATTAAGCAAATCTAGTCATGGCAGGTCAGGATCTAAAAAAGAAAAATTATCCAATTAGAATGAAGCAACACAAAAGGCAAAAATCAAGGAAATGGGGCAATGTCATGTCTAATTAATGCATATTAATTACTAAAAACGTCTATAAATAGGGAAAAATTTCAGAAAACTCCTTTGGATGGTTTAGAATCAGAGAAAAATAGGGAACTTAAAAAATTCGAGAGAAAATCTAAAAAAAAAGAAAAAGAAACTGTGCAGATAGAGCTAATGAGCCAAACCCACATCTCATCACCACCACTTGAGACCAAGCCGCCACCACCACCTGGGACCGAGCCACCACCACCACCCCACTCTAGCCCCACCGTCTAGGCCAGCTAACACACTTGGATTGGAGTTGGACGACCAAAAAGTATCGAACCGGTGAGTCCCTTATTTGCCCCGATTTTGAATAATTTCGTAAAATTATTTATTTTACCCAGAAAATTATGAAACTTGTTATTCTAAGGTTTTATTGTATGTAGATTTAGGGAAAAATAGTGATTTAGTTTAATCACGTCTGAAAATATAGGGTTATTAACAAATTGAGCAAAACCGAGCATGATTAGAACGAGAAATAAATAGACTTAGGAGTGTAGTTTGTAACCCAATTTTTTTCTATAGAATACTTATGTGATATAGAACAGTGCTATGAAGCCATTTTTCTAAAATTAATTTTTGAAAATTTTAAGTTATTTTTTAGCCCTAAAATGATGGAAAATTTGGGTAATTTTGAGTTAATTAGGTGATTAAGATACTAATTATTGATTTAGATAGTAATTAGATGTTTAGGGATGTTAATCTCTAATATAGAAACCTAATCCTAGCCTTTGGAGTATTAAGTATAGTTAATTTAGGAAATTAGGTAGTTATTATAAGAAATTAGTAATATGTGGAATTGAAAATTAATAAATCTAAAAAAATTAGGGTTATTTAGATAATATTATAATAAAAATCAGAATAATACTAAATCTGAAATAAGATTTAATTTTAGTTAATTGTATAAAAATATAAGATTTTCTCATATCGAGGATAAATCTGATACCCCAATTAGGAATAGCGTGTACCGAATAGTTTAAAATACTAAATTAAGACCTAATAGGATATTTGAATACTCGACCTTAATGTGATTAATTTCACATTAAGATTCGAGCATATTTAGCACTTAGAAATCGTACTAGAATCTAATTTATAAATTGATGCGAAAACCGAAACCGAACCCGAACTTAACCCCAAACCTAGAATAATTGTAAAAAATTTAAAACCTAGATAATTAGGTATATTAAACCCTAAACAAAACATAACAATAAGCGTTATAGGATAAAACAAACCTATAATAGTTATATAAAAAACTGAAACTACGTTTGTGTTATAGGGATGATCGGTGATGGCCTGAGCAAGTCGAACCTCGAGCGAGCGAGTGAGGAGTCGAGGTAAGTTGGGATTAATACGATGTTGTATTTTAGAGGCTTAAGATTATGCTTAATTGTGTTTGTTAGATAGTTAAATGTGTGTATGTGCTTGATTATGAGTGATACTATGATTCTGTTTGTTATTCTGGCTGTATTGTATGATTTGTATGAAATGATTGACCACCCTAAACTGGATCTAATCAAATATACGACCTATAATCATAAACGGGCCTACATGGCAATCCATTAAGGGAACTTAGAACTCTCTGGCCAAATACCGACCCCTTCGAAAGGGATAGTGCAGAATTGCATAATGGTCTATTCTTCATCTTTAGTCGAACTAAGTGACAGGAAAGGAGGTCGCGGTGAAAGTGAAGTTAATGGTTTGAAGGTAGTCGCGGGAGGAGCGAGGTCTCCATCGCACAAGCCTAGGTTTGGTTGTGAGCTGTTGCATTAATGGCAACTCCTCCACCAGGATTAGAGTGAGCGAAATTTCTCTAATCTCACGACGGACCGGACAACGTCATGTGATGGCATTTGCTTGAACATGCATGGCACCTAATAAGTTGATTGATAACCTTGTTGTATTTATGGTATAGTTTTAAGTCTTTCATCTTAACTTACTGAGTTGTAGTTGCTCACATCCCTATAGACGTCGTACAGGTGCTAGCTAAGAAATGGCAAACAACTACTCTGAAGCTAACAACTGCTAGATCCTGGGGACTGAGGAAAAATATTTGAAGAACAAACATATATTCTTAAGGTCTAAGTTTTGTTTTATTTTATTTTAGAATTTTTCATTTTTGAATAATGTAATAACTGAATTATAGTATATATATATATATAAATTTTCTCACTTTCTTAGGTAAATAATTTATTTAAATTAAGAACTATTTACTTTAAAGCGGGTTAGTCATGGATGCCCTATGTAGATCAGGTCTAAGATAGCGATTGTAAAGCCAATTTCTATCTTATGATGGTTTACACGGCGAAGCTGTTACAACTCTACCTTTTCGGGGCGTGACAACTATATCCATAAATAATTTTAAAAATCCCAATTTTGTACATAATACACTTAAGACCACTAAACAAATTCACAAATAATTAAGAAAATGATATAAGATCTAGAAAAATGAAGCAAATGCCATAGGAATTACTATAAAACATTTGGGAAATAAAATTATTGGTTAATAATTTGAAATGACATAATTCCATAATGCAAATTAAGGAAATTAGTAGGAACTGACACTTAATTAATCTAAACTTAAAACTAAGGGCTATGAAAACCATAAACCTACCCTTATCAAACTCTTTGTTTGGTGCTAAGTAAGACAAAATTTGTAAGAGCTTACAGTAGATAGATTAGATAAAAATAGGCTTGATTTGGGAAATTCAAGTTCGTTGGTTTAAGAGCGATATAGAGATAATCTAATACCACCACCTTATAGGAGTGGCAATGACTTATTTAGCTAATACACCTCTAACCACATATAGTAGCTAGAAGCCTCAATTCCAATGGGTATCGATTTTACTAAAATTTTTTAAAATACTAAACAATATCTAAAATTATGAGACTTAGTTTCACTTGTAATTTTGCATGTAAAGTCCAAAAATCAACGTAGATTTTTGAAATTTACAGTGTATATATAAGTTTCTTAAGAAATTATGCACATACACTAACTTTTTATTGCATTTTCAAGAACATAAATGATGTAGTCTCGATCTCAATTTTTTTTTTTACAAGATCCTCAAAGAATATATTTTCAAGCTATGAAAAGGATTTTTACAAAATCATCACGGTGGATTTTTTATAAATTTTGGCATTTGTAAAAATAGTGAGCTATACATGGATTTTTCTTACAAATTACTCAAGATACCTTAGTTGATTTTCCAATGATTTGAGTATTGATAGGTTTTTGACGATAATCGTAATAGAAAACATTTGATTTTAAGTAAAAAGCTCATTTATAAAGTGGTTAGTTAATTTCTAGTATCGAAATTACAATACTAAACGCATGCATTAGAGTGTTGAACTGGTGTAATTAAGTTTGGATCCATATGAATTGAGGTTAATTGAAGTTTGCATGTTGGTGTTATGCTACTACTGATGATGTATAGTGGATTGTATGGTATATTGTAAGTTTAAAGGAGTAAATTTATCTAAATGTGCAAGAAAGTGGCTTTAGAGATTGATTAAAGTTGCTATTGATATGGAAAATGAAGTTAGAGTGATCATTCAACCAGCTTTGTTGAGGAAAAGTTAAAGTGTGAGTCAAATTATCATGAATTAGTGGTTTGTTAGATATTGAGTTCGACTCATGATGTAAATCAAAACCTTTAATTGAGTAAGATATTAAGTAGGAGTGTTACTCAGAAGATAGTTTAGAAAGTCTATAAATTGAAGGTAGGTAACTATAAGTACTTAAAAGTTAACTTAGAAAATATCCTATTTGGAAACTATAGCCTTAACCAGACTCAAAAGTCCCCTAACTAAAACCCTTAAATTAGTTTTAAGTCAGAACTTAAATAAAAAATACAACTAATGAATTTCAAATATTAATCGGTTTAAAAACTCTATTTAGCTTAAACATAAAACACATTTAACTAAGTGAATTCTTAATTATGACTTTAATGGAAACTAAAGTTAATCAATTGAATGTTTAAATATAATCAAAGAGGAAGTATACAACAATTAAGACTAATGGCCAATGAAATTTCATTTTAAGTTAAGATTAATGTCTTATGGCATATTGAAGCATTGTTTCAAGGTACATGGAGGATTAAGAGTACACTTATTTGTGGTTGTGATTAAATATTTGTGTAAATGTTATGTATATGTTTGCGATATAGTATTGTTGATTGGAAATAGAACTATGTGCTTTGGTTTGTTGATTTCTTGTTGTTTTAGTTGATTTGCATAAAACTAAGTGATCACCCTCTAATTGAAATTAACCAAATCTGGACCTAAACCTTAATCCGACATGCATTGCAACTCAATAAGGGAACCATCTTAAATTATCAAGCTAAATACTTATCTCTTAAATAGGGATAGTTGAAATGGTTTATTTCTTATCTTTAGTTGAACAAATTGATAAGAGAGTAGGTCGCAATAAGAATGAGGACAGTGGTTTGAAGGTAGCCATGGAAAGAGGGTGTTCTCCATTATATAAGCTTGGGTTTGACCATAATTCGTATGTCATGTTGAAACTCTTCAACTTGGATTAGTAAACAAAATTTTCTTAATCTTACAATGGATTGACCAATATTGTGTGATGGTATTTGATTTACTGCATTCCATACATTACGTGCTCGATAACCTTATTTGTGTTTTGTTTTTGTGTTTTTATGACTCCTTCACACTTATTGAGTAAGTTATTGCCCACATCTTTATAGACTCTTTTACAGGTACCAACTAAAGATGCAGTAATCAAATTATCGCTAGGTTGGTAATTGTTGGGCTGGGGAGTGAGGCTAAAAGAACAGTGTTAGATTTTTGGTTTCTTTTTATGTCTTTTGTGTCATTTGGGAAAACTAATTAGGTGACCTAGTAGTTTCATTTTGATGATCTATAATGGAAATGGTAAAACCTGTGAATTTGTAAGTTTCTTTTGGAAATTTAAACTTGATTATATGCATATGTATGAAGGATGTATTGCGGGTCTTTTATGAAATCATTTTTAAAAGAGTTACGTTATAGGTTTTATACCAAATAGCTACCGAACTGGATACTTTAAAGCGATTGGATTAAGTACACTTATATAGACTATGCTTATGATAACATATGTGAGTCTAGCTTCTATCTTATAATGATTTATATAGCAGAACTGTTGCAACTCCATTTGTTTGGAGCACGACAAAATATACATATTATATGTATAATTTATAAAGCAAATCTCAATGATTCTAAATCTGGCCTTCCCCTAGTTGCATGGTTCTACATCTGTCTCTACATTTTCTAATAATACTGTCTTATCTTTTTGGTAAAGCCAACATAAAAGTGGTAACAACAGGTACCTACAAACTTTTTTCCATTTTTTTTTTTCAGATTTTGGTAATGATATATTTTGTGGTAGTGTTTACAAAAGCGAACATATTTTAGAAACTTAGTATTAATTCACTATAGATGACTTACTCCAAGTCAATCCCTAAATAGGTACCCATAAAGTGCATTTTTAATTATTGCTTTTTTAAAATGTGGGCAAATCACAATTTTATATTTTTTACATGATAATTCATATAGCATAAAAATTGCAAGTTGAATTTTGAATTTTGAGCGTTTTTTCAATTCTATATCTAAAACTTAAAGTTATTAAATGTTATACATAATTAAAATTTTATTTGTCAAATTTACTACCCCATCTCTCACCATTTACATTTGTATTTTTTGACCCATAAACAATCGCTGCATCTTATTCTTTTTCTAGATGGTGGATGTAATAAATATGATAAACAAAATTTCAATTGAATATGATATTAATAATTTTAAATATAAAATTTAATAGGTAAAAGTTTAATTAGGCATAACATTTATGTAATTGATGAAATCTAGGGAAAGACATGACCATGACTTAACATTTAAATACTGTTGAAAAGACTAAAGGATTACAGGAATGACTACTTGTAAAAAAACATGGACTAAAATGAACTAATCAGAAGAAGTAAGGCTTAGACTACTGGATCCTAAAAACAATCTTCCTAGAGATGGAGAGCCCATTGTCTTGCCTTTTTCTATAAACTTCAAGTGTAAAATTAAATAAATATATAAAGTTTTTATAGTTGGTTTGACAAATTATCCCAAATGTAAGGTAAAAATGCATTCTAAGTCATAGACATTTGGAAGGCAGCATATAAATAATGATTATGACTAGCAATGAGAGAGTATAATGTAGGTAGGGTGCGAAGCCTTAAAGGTACCTTATCTTATATGTATAAGTTCTCAAGTTTTGGAACCTAAACTTACCTTATAGTAGTCATAAATCATCTTTAAACCTATGCCTTATAAAATCTACATGATATAGTATAGATTGTAGAACTTGTAAAATCATTTATAATTTTTTATATTATTAAATTGTTGAGATGAATTTCTTGATCGCTTGTTAATGTTTCCACGGTTTTGCATTTAATACATTCATCAATTTATCATATGACATTATCATAAAATTCTAGTGCAACTTAAAATTTCAAAAGTTGGAATGAATTTGGAATATCATTTATTTTAAATGAGTAAATGTAAACTTTATAATAGATTATAATGATAGTATTATGCCTGCAAATGAGCCAAATTGTTTACGGGAACTTTGCTTGATTTGAGCTTGGCTTGATACGAGCAAAATTTGAAATAAGTCAGGTTGAGCTTCTACAAGTAAGTTTGCAAGTTGGCTTGTGAGGCTTTTATATATAGTATATGTATTATATATGAGTAGTAATGCGAAGGAACTTTTTTTATACTTTCTTTTTAACTTATTATTTGCCAGGTCATTTTTATGATAATTATGAACTTTCAGTATTTTTTTCTTTAAAGTTACGAGATTAAAGATAGTTTAAGATAACGTATTGTCATATTAAGCCTTTTAGGATTTTGAAGTTACTAATGAATGATGCACTTTGAGATGGTTTGTAATATTTATAAGTTGTGACATTGAATTGAAAAAATCGAGTATTTATATACAAGTTCTTATAGATTTATTTTGAGAAACGAGTTCAAGTATCTAAGTTTCAGTTTCAACTTAGAACTTTTGCTTTTGAGTTTTCGGTCTTTAATTTAACCTTGAGCTCAACTTTGTCTAGATTTGGAAGATTTGAAATCAAATTTGAATAGAAGAAATCAAGTATTATATATGTATGCAAGTTTTTATAGATTTATTTTGAGAAACAAGGTAGAGCTTCTAAGTTTCAATTTCAACTTGAATTTTAGCTTTTGAGTTTTCAATTTAAGTTTGAACCCAACCTTATTTAGACTCAGAAGTTTGCTAACTAGTCAAATCTAAACATTCGTAAAAACTCTTTGCTCGTTTGGTAATGCTCGACATGTATCGCAATGTAAGCATGCATATATAGGACAAATGTGAGAAGGACATGTAGTTGGATTTTTTCATAATATTTCCAGGCAACTACTTCCACGACTCTTGGTTGGAAGAGATTCTGTCCAACTAACAATTTGCCATATCTTTTGCTCTTCATGTGTTGTCCACGTTAACGTTAATATGCCTCGTTCTTTCGAGAAATTTTATGGTCCTGTTTCTATTTTGATGAGACTGGATTCGTATCCTATCATATTATTTATTTCTATTTTTCAAAATTTAAATTATTAAATTCGTAATTTATTTAATAATATAGATTTAAAAGAGTATAAATAAAAAGTAGAGAAAAAGGTGATATCCATCCTATAAAAAAATAAAAATTAAAAAATCTTGTTAGTTGTGTGCCTTGAAAGTTTATTACCGTCATGTCGTTTTAGTGACCGTATTGCATTTTCACACAATATACATAGGCTTGCGGTTTTTCCTTCAATGTCGCTATTGGATTCATATGAGTTTTCTATTAGATTATGATAAATAATTCAATAAAATTAACATGTTAATTATCTAATTTAATAAAAGATAATAAAATGCAGAAAATCATATATAAAAAAAGCTTTATAAAAATCAATATCCCGAGGGAGTTGTGGTGATATTTCTCTAATCTTAATCTGATTAGCTATATTCAGTCAGTCGTAACACACCACTACAGGTACTCGTGTGACTCAAATGGTGTGTTCATATATTATATGCAGCGTGACTTATATCACTGATGAAAAGGAAAATAAAAAATAAAAGAATTGGTAAAGACCCACTTTATCATATTTAGGTCTAAACTTTAAATCTCTCTCTCTTTTTTGTTTTTATATTTTTATTTATGTTGCATACAATACCTAAATTTTAGTAGACTATCTAAACTTTGAGAATACTAAATTTAATATCCAATTGAACTTTAAGATATAAATACCCGAATTAATCCAGTGAATCACAACCTCAATTAACATCCATACCATTATCAAAGCCACCAGCAACCACAACATAGGCATTTGTCAAAGCTGTATTTGATCTAAGGTGGATCAATCTTCACCCTGTAAGATTAAAAGATGATACAAAAACAAAGATGAAATTAAGTATTCCCTTACTTTTAGACAAGAACAAGTGTAGACTCCACACGGTTCATATAATTTTTAAAGTTTAAGGATGATTCGTGCAAAAAATAAATTATAAAAATCATAAGAAAATAGGCATCAAGAATGAAAAAGCTGGGAAAACAAGGGGGAAAGATGATTCATATTGCTGAATAAACCATGAAAACCGAAACTTGGCTTTCAAAAACACTAAAAAGCAAATAGATCTACAAAGTAAACTCCTCCTTAATATATATATATATATATATATATATATATATATTAAGAGTACATCTAAAACAAAGGTATCGGCATTGAATAGACCTGAAAGGAGATTAGAAAAATAAAAAGAGGTTAAAGTTCAAACCTTTTTGCTTTTTTAACACGTCGAAAAATTACAATTTCAAAATGTTAAAAATTCATATTTGAAACTTATAGACATCAAAAACTCAACGAAACTGAATGAATCCACACTTAAAATACTCGGAAATAATTATAGAAAGATAAATAAAGAATGAACTAATAAGAAAAAGTGGTTGAAACGGCCATATTTGAAAAATAAAAATAAACGGATTTTTCATTCATTTGATAATACTATAAATATAAAAAAAAAATTTAACCATAAAAATTAGTAAAGAGGCTGTTTGAGGTAACATATTTTTCATTCATGAAGAATGAATAAAAAAGAATTCCTACAATTCTCACTCTCCGCAAAATTTAATTATGCATTGTTCGTGAATTAGTGGCAACGAATAAGCATGTAAAACACACAAGTAATATGTCCGGAGAAATCCTCCATAGGGGAGGCAGAGTAGGGTCGGTCGGAGGAGAGAGATGCGCTATTTTTATTTTCTTATTTGTTTTTTAATTTTTTAAAGAAAATTTAATAATCTTTATAAACTGATTTACGTGCTATCTAAAAATTAAATATTTCATCCGAAAAATAGGTTTACCCTCTACCCATATAAGAGGAGTTTCTGTAAGGTTCAAAAAAATCTTACTAGGATAGCTTTTTATCGTGATGAGATACCGGAGAAACTGAAATAAAAAGCAGTTAAATAGAGTTGAGGATTACATTATTGATTTGTACATAAATAAAAATTGAAAATTAAATATATTATATCATATAAAACTAATATAAGGTGTGCATGGTTTAATGGGTCAGGTTTCATGTCAGATCTAATGCTAAACTAGTTTTTATTAGATTAACGACACGTTTTATGGAATAAAATTAGAGGGAATGAAATTGGAATTTTATAAAGAATTGAGTAAGCGTATAATATATATTATTTTGTTTAATTGGATTTATAAACAATTTAAAAATATACATATGATATAACTTTAATGATTAAATTATCTTCGATTCATTTTCTTTTTCAATTGATCGTAAAATAATAGGTAGTAGTAGTAGTTCACGATGGTGGTGGTGACGACAGTAGTAGCGATGATGGCGATAATAGTGGTGGCAATGGTGACGACGGTGATGGTGGTGGTGGTGATAGTGATAGTAGTAAGAAATCGCGATTCTTTAGTTGAATTGAGGAGTTTTAATTAAGAGAATAAAATTCTAATTCCATAAAGTGAACGTGCCATAAGTGATTTAGATACACAATAGCGATGTATCTAATTTCATCTTAGGTGCCATCTCGGTTATACTTAGCACTAATTATTGATTTTTCAATTGTTGGTGTACTTAGTGTATTTTCTTGTATTGTTGTAGAAGAATATGTGTTATCAAAAAGTTGAAAAATAAAAGTAAATATCAATTTTTATCAATTTTTTATTACAATTATAAAATAAAGTATAATATTACTAAAAATTTATAAAAAAGTTTGTAAGTACAGTTAAAAAAATAAAATAAGATTATCATAAAGTCAGAAAAAACAAAAATTGATTCAAAATCAGTCGACTAAGCTGGCCGGCTGGAAGAATCTCCCGCTACTGCCTAACGAACCTAACGAGGTCAAATGCCCATACTGACACTTGCATTGTGAATTATAGACTACCGCTTGCGCCACAGCTTTACCCTCTCTTTTCAGGCTCTCTTCCATTCTCTTTCAAAGTACATATTTTGTCAGTTGTGTTTCCCCTTCTCTCTCTCCCTCCCTATATCTTATCCGAACAAGTACGCACTGTTCCCCTGTTAACTCGCTAGAATACACCCACACATCAAGGAACGCATAAACATTTAGACATTTCCTTCTTCCACTTTGAACGAACAATAAACAGATAAAACTCCATCTCTTTCTCTCTCTTCCAGATGGGTTCATCGCCGGCGGCCGCCGATCCCGACGAGCCACTAACGCCGGCCGGACGTTTATTCCTCCAAAAAGAAATGAACCAAGTAATCCACTGCGTCGTAGGTATGAAACACCCCATCAGTGTAGAAGAAGTCAAAGCAACAGTCAAAGACTCGCTTATGTTAAAACACCCCAGATTCCATAGCCTCATGGTACGCGACCAGCAGGGAAAGGAACATTGGAGAAAAACCCAAGTTGATATCGATCGTCATATTATAGTTATAAAGGAACCCATTAATGAAAGTTCAAGTCTTGATAAGGAAAGTTCGAGCCTTGAGTCTGAGTCACAAAGATCGGAACTTGATAATGATAACGCAGTGAATGAGTATGTAGCTGATCTGGCCATGTCATCCGGTCTAAGTTTCGATAAACCTTTATGGGAAATTCATATTTTGTTAGTACATAAGTGTGCTGTTTTTAGAATACATCATGCTCTGGGAGATGGGATTTCTTTGATGTCTATGTTCTTGGCTGCTTGTAGAAGAGTGGATGATCCTGATGCTTTGCCAAGCTTAGGGAGTACGAGTAGGGAAAGGGCTAGAGAGAGAAGTAGTATTTTAAATAGGGTTTGGATGAGTTTGGGGATGGTGTGGTTTAGTGTGGTATTTGTTTTGGAGTTCCTGTTGAGGAGCTTGTGGGTGAGGGATAAGAAGACGGTGATCAGTGGCGGCGAAGGGACGGAGTTGTGGCCGAGGAAGCTGGGCACAGCTAGGTTTTTGTTGGAGGATATGAAGGTGGTGAAGAGAGCTGTTCCTGATGCTGTAAGTAAAAGTAATAATACAAGCTGTTGGTTTTGACTCTCAATGATAAGTGTCTGCAATGATAAAAAGAAACTTTTCACTTTTTCTAAACTTAACTACAGGAAAAAGTTTGGTAAAACACCGCTATCATTTTCCATTTTAGTTATCTGTATCTTTTCGCCTCCAATTTTTGGAATACTTTAAGCCAATCGCTAACCAAATATGAGAACGACACTTGACTTGTTACCAAAATTTACACGAATGTCTCAAAAGATACCCCTTTCATGCTATTTTTATGGCAAAATGCGGGTACCCTGTGATGGACAAGTGCGACTTATGTCGCATGATTTCACCGTCATGTCCCTAACTCATGCACAACAGATCAAATTGTTTGATATGTACAAGTAGTTGTGTGTACTTTTCTGGACCACAAAAGGATTGGATACTTGATGGCTACTAGATCTATTAGCAGGGTGTATATGTTTTTCCTTTCAGACCATCAAATGGCCACAAAGTATCTATAGCACCTATTTTTTGATGACATGAGCTGTGCAATTCTTTCTCATGATTTATCGAGGCCTTTGGATTAAAGACACGGGATTGTGATAACACTCCAAATACTGAAAAGCAGAATGGGGGTTTTATATACTATCAATGGCTACTTCGGCAACCCAACTAGAAAACTGTAACTTTTCTTTTGATGTTGATGAGAATTTCCAAGTACCCTAGACTGTCATTAAACAAAAGTACCTTTTCTTGGGTACTTTGGTCTTCCTTCATATGGAGTAAAACCTGTTTTCTATGTCTTTCAGGAAAGGTAGGTTGATGAATGGTCGTTAAGACATCTTAGTTTAATAAGTGCTGATTGATATGTTTTCCTAGAAGTCTGGCATGTTTGGTGTTGATTGACACACTGGGTAATTGGTAATGCAAGTTTATAGTAACAATCATATGTGATGCTCATATTGTGACCAAAAAAGAATACATGCTCTAATTTTGATATGTCTTGTTATGTATGCTTAGCAAAATTCAAATTTTTACCATGTCAATACATGGTTGAAATCATGCAACAAACTATTGTGGTACTTGTATTGAGTTTGAGAAGGAACTAATTTGGGTTTTGGATGGGACTTAACTTTATTTTAACATACTGTGTGGCTAGCTTCTGCTTGATGCCTCTGGATGCTCCAAAATAATTCATTATGGTCTTTTTTAGGAGATTATCGCTGCCAGTCTGTAATGGTTTTGCTGCTATTGAACATGAAACAGCTTTACAAATCTTTGGTAGGAAAGTGTATTGTGAGGGGAAGTGATCTGTTGCATTATGTGGAATTAGCAACCAGTAGTAGTAGATGCAAGAATTTGCCCAAGGAAGGGTGAGCCACATATTCAACTGTAAGGGAAAAAAATGTAAAAAGAAAAATGAAGAGCAAAAACCATAAAAACTAGGTGTATATTCAAACAAGATTTTACATTGGAAAGGTGGGGGTTGAGCTGGTCACAGGGTCTAGCTTTCCTTGTGTCTGTCCTTGATTCCCATGTACCGTTTTCCATTGATGCAGTGACTGTCAATAATTATTAGCAGGAATTCTATTGCTAGGGCAAATGGAAGCTTTCCTCCATTGGGCTTTAAGTTAAATTATCTGCTAACTTTGAAGTCATAAAGTTTGCATGGATAGAGTATCTACCGAGTCTCAAAGGCTGCTGATACACAATAAAGGACCAGCAACAGAATGTAATGTGTCATTATTGCCTTGTGTCATAACATGTTGATGAGCATGTTTGGTTATTATGGCATGTTGTTGCAACATCATTCAGATTCTGTTCTGCCTAAGAAGCAGCAGATATACAAACCTGATGGATGACAAACTTGTTTGTTGCAGACCATAAATGATGTTCTTTTTGGGTTAATATCGGCTGGATTGTTTAGATATATGGAATTCCGATCTTCAGATGGTAACAATTGTTCTCGTAACAAATCTGCTCTACATAGTGATTCTTGATTAAATAACCACAAGTTAAATTTGCATTTTTTATTTTTATTTTTTATCAGCTTTGAAAGAAGGTGACCGGATAACTGGTGTGGCAATGGTTAACTTACGGAAACAACCTGGACTGCAGGTATAAGTTTCTTGTATCACCATTGATTAGCCTCTTTTGATAATTTATGTTTAACAAGCATCTGCTGGTACCTTCCAGGAACTAGCTAACATGATGAAAGCTAATCCGGGGTTACGTTGGGGAAACAAGTTTGGCATCATTCTCCTTCCACTTCACTACCACAAAAGTAGTGATCCTCTTGAGTATTTGAGGAGAGCTAAGGCAATGATTGATCGGAAGAAAAATTCAGTAGAGGCTCAGTTCTCATATAAAATTGGAGATATAGTTATGTCTTATCTTGGAGCAAAGGTGATAGACAGTTTAATTCAAGCACTATTATATAATAAATATAATAGCTTACACCATATCTAAAAGCTTAATCCCATCGTTGATGATTCTTCTGTGTCTGAACTGTAGGTTGCTAGCATACTCAATTACAGAATTGTTTGCAACACAAGCTTTACCCTCTCGAATGTGATCGGTCCACAAGAGGAGATTGCAATTACAGGCAATCCCTTAACTTACATAAGAGCAAATTCATCTTCTTTGCCTCACGTAAGCCTCTTAATCTACTTTTCATATGTCATCTTTATATTTTGGCCAAAGGAAAATTTTGGAAATCATACTCACCCAAAGAAACAAAAAAAAAAAAAAGTTCAACGTTAAGCCAAATAGTAGAGTGGTTTAAGGGCCACCAAAGTTGTGTGCTATAAACACTAGAGAGCTGTAGAATCAGTGGTGTCGATGGAATCGGTGTTCTATTGAACTAACTACAACCTAATGCCTGAAGCACGAATTTTTACTGCCCTCAATACCATCAAACTCCTTTTCCTCCACTAGGGAAGCTTAAAGTGGAGAAATCCAGGAGTTGAAGTAGAATTCAGGTGACAAATTTGCATGCATGGATGGAGATAAAAAGAAAAAAATGGCCATGGATAACACATACTGAAAGAAGACACAATGGCATGAAATTTGGAACCATTTTATGAGTTCTTTTTTCTAATGCACTTGTATATACTCTGTGTGGCACCTTCTAGGTACAAGCCACTGAGGAACGATGCTAAATTATTAATGTGCATTGAGTCTTTGGCCTCGCATGTCCTAGTAATGAATTCCTAATCGATCTGCCCTGTCAATGCAGGCACTTACAATGCACATGGTGAGTTATGCAGGCAAAGTTGACCTCCAGGTCCTGGTTGCTAAAGATATAATACCTGACCCTGGTGTACTAGCCAAATGCTTTGAAGAGGCCCTGCTTGAAATGAAAGAAGCAGCATTAGCCATCCCTAAAAACCAGGGAAGGATATCGTACTAGTATCCATTTGAAAATTTTGATACAACCTAAAGTATGTGGTTTATATCATCAAGTTCACTCCTCCTTCCACAATAAATGAGTTTAGATTAGGCTTATCTTGTCTGTTGATCATTAAAGTAATCTGATAAGCGTTATCAAGTCAAGACTCTAGTATTCAATAATACCTCTTTGTTTGGATACATTTCAGATATTCGAAAAATTGTGTTGTGCTATCAAAACTCTAGTCTTGAAGATCAAATTAGGCTAGAATAAGTCATTTTTACTCAAGAATGGTGTAATCGGTGACTAAAGTTTTAAAACCTTTACAATAGTGTCTTTAGGTTATTTTTTCTTTTTCTTTTCAGTAAAGCAAACTGACGTTATTATACTAAAATGAAAACCATACACAATTGAGCCAGGGAAACCTAGATTGGTATTAAGGAATCAAGAGAAAAATCAACTAGATCTGCTTTCGGCTTGACTCGTACAAAGCCAAACTATAATATTAACTAACCTCGCAGGTAGAGAATTAAAAGAATGAAGGATAGTTGTCAAAATTATTTGCACTAGTCTTTGCCAAACTATTTGCTACCTTGTTGCTTTCTCCTAAGGTTGTGTCTAAATTCCCCACCTTCAAGCTTTTTTGAATTCTTTGTGAGGAGTAAAAGTCTAAACTTCGATCTTAGTTTATTAGTTAGATCTATTGTAGTTCTGTGTTGAATTACAGACCAAGAGGTACGCTGAATGAAACATCTAGAGAGGGAGAAAGAGGAAGAGAGTAAAGTGATATGTGGAAATTAAATGTGTTGATTAATTAAGTATTATACAATTACCCTATTTATACTATTAGAAGTACACGTGTGAAGCAACTAATTAGCCTAAGTAAAAATAGAATAGATGAAAACTACTCCATACATATACTAACTGTACTAACTATATACGGAAACAAAACAACAAAAATAAATAAATGTAATGTATATACACTTCTATAGCACCCCACACCTTAAGGCCTTAGTAAAGACATTTGCAACTTGATGTACAAAGGGAATATATACAGATTGCAAAAATTTAGATGCAACATGATCTTTGATAAAGTGAACTTTAATGTCAATGTGTTTAGTCCGAGCATAGAAAAACGAGTTGTGTGAAATTAACAAAGCAAACTTCTTGTCATAAGCCAATGTTACAAGAAAATCAATAGAAAAACCAAGGTTACATAACATATATGAGACTCATAATAACTCCCTTGTAACAACACCTAAACTTCTATATTCTGCTTCAATAGTAGAAGTAGCAATAATAGGTTGCTTTTTAGTCTTTCGAGCAACTAAAGCATCACCAATCATTACGCGACATCTAGATAAAGAATGCTTATCAATAGCATCGGAACCCTAATCAGACCTGGAGAAGCCCTTTAGCATAAGAGAATTATTAGCTTGATAAAAAAGACTAGAACTAATAGAACTTTTAAGATATCTTAGTAAATAGAATAAAGCATCTAAATAGGGCTTGTGAGGATAAACTAAGAATTGGCTAAGTTAATGCACAACATAAGAAACATCAGATCGTGTCAAGAAATATAAAGTAACTGGACAACAAGTTTGCAATAAAAAAGTAGGATCTGGTAAAAGATCACTAGAAGTTACATCAAGAGATAGATGTAGTTACATAGGAAAAACAGTTGGCTTGGTGCTAATAAGACTTGCTCCTTGTAAAATGTCCATGATGAACTTACATTGACAAACAAAATGACCAAGATCAGTCTTGCACAACTCAAGACCAAGGAAAAATAGAGTTGGTCCAAGGTCCTTTATAGTGAAGTTCTCATCAAGACAGAGCTTAACATGAGTAATAAAACTAATATTAGACCTTGTAATAAGCATGTCATTAATGTGTAACAGTATAAAAGCACATCCACTACCATTTTGATATGTAAATAAGGATACATCATAGGCAGATTGGAAAAATCTCAAAGAAATAAGAAATCGTGAAATTTCTTAATTCTATTACTATGAGGCTTACTTCAAGCCATACAAAGATTTTTTCAGCTTACACATTAAATGAGATGAGGCTTTATCATATCCTTAAGATAGAATTATGTAAATTTCCTCGTCTAAATGCTTAAGTAGAAAGGTATTGTCAACATTAATCTGAAAAATAAGTTAAGAAGAGTCGTTGGCCAATGCCAACAAGATCCTAATTGTATCCATCATAGAGAAAGTATCATGAAAGTCATCTCCTTTAACTTCGATAAAACCTTTTGCTACCAAATGAATTTTATACCTCTCAATTATTCCATTTAGTCTATATTTACATTATAGATCCATTTAGATCAAATAGCCTTATTAGGATTATTTGAATTTGATAGGAAAAATGGATCAGAAATTAAAGGATCTACCATAATATTTCCTACAGTATTACCTATGGATTCATATTTGAATTTGATAGGAAAAATGGATCAGAAATTGAAGGATCTATCATAATATTTCCTACAATATTACCTACGAATTCTTCTAAAGTACTCATGATCTAAACTCAATAAGTAAAGATATTACCTCAAATGAGCTTTGATACTATGTGAGAAATAAAAGTTTGACTCCGATCTTAGTTTATCAGCTTGATCTACTGTAGTTCTATGTTGAATTACAGAATAAGACGTATAATAAACGAAACATCTAAAGAGAGAGAAAGACAAAGAAAGTAAAGTGATATGTGGAAATGAAGTGTTGATTAATTAAGTATTGTACAATACCTTATTTATACTATTACAAGTACACGTGTAAAGCAACTAATTGGCCTAACTAAAAATAGAATAGATAAAAACCACTAATCGTCTGTATACTAATTGTATTAACTATACATAGAAACAAAACAACAAAAATAAATAAATATAATGCATATACATTTCTATATTCTTTCCCCTAATAAGCAAGATAAATAGGAAAGTTATAATTCATATTAAGGTAATCATTTAATTTTTTTAAAGGAAAAAAGATGGCATATTTTAGGTTCTAGAGTGACAACTGGAATTCGAGCTATTAGGCTATGCTAATTCATGGTTCAATTTCTTAAATCAATATAATATGATTTTTTTTTTGTAATTTTTTAGAAAGAAATGGAATTATAAAGGGAATCTATTTTTTACCGGAAAGCTAGTTTCAAATTTACCTATTTCAATTTTTATTTTTTAACTAGTCCATATGCTTTTCTAATCTCACTAAAAAGTTAAAAGACAAAATAACTTACAAATAACATCTTTTATGTTTTTTATATGTGGATTAAGGTTCTTTATTTTTTATTAATACACATATTTATATCTCAAGTCTAAAAAGAAAAATTTCTAAAAGTTCCTCACTAAATAATTTTGGTATTTGAAAATTGATAAAAAAATTTGCCTCAGATAAATTTTTTAAATTAATTAATTTAAGATAAATTAAAAAAACACTTTAAACCCCAAAAAAGCCAATCATTTTTTTTTCCTTTGTCATCAAACAACCACTCGCACACACAAAACAACGAAAAAAAGAAAAGAAAAGAAAAACACTTTAAGCCAAAAAAAAAAAAAAAGGAAGAGAATTACCCTAAACGAAAGAAGGAACAAACGTATGGTTGTGGTGGCTGTGCTGTGCGACCGTATGGAACGTTAGTGTCGTGCCTGGTTCTCAATCTCATGGAAATCTCTTCTTATCTTCTGCGGCACAGCAGTACAGCAGAAAAGTAGCTAAAACAAACATGAAGCTTGGACTTGGAGTGCTTCCCTCCAACATTCCCACTTCCTTATTACCATTCCGACATGCTAGAACTTCCCTCAAATGCTGCTCCTCTTCCTCTGGTATTTTATCATCACCCACCTCCTATTTCCTTTGTTTTTTTTTTTTTTTTTATAACTTGTTAACTTATCGAGATTAATTACACATTTCGTGGAAAAATAATTTATTTAACTTATTGGCAGTACAGTTTACATAGAAATCAAGTTCTTATTGTTTCTTTCTCACCGTATGTGTTAAATTTCTCATTAGAAATTATTGTTTCCTTTTATGAACGAGTTTTGTCAAGAAATGCGAGCTTGGTGTTACTAGTGCGACATGGAATGATTGAGAGATAAATGGTTTCGGGGAAAAGGAAGAATGGGAAATATGCATAGATGAGAGCTGAAAAGAACAGAAAGTTGCCTTTAGTATTGCCAACCTCTGCAATTTATGTTGTCTGTGCTGTTTGTGCAGAAAATGAGGCGATGCAGTGGGATAACTGATAATGTTAGGGTTAGTGATCGTGAAAATCATGATGCCCTTTAGGATAGAATGAATTTGCTTCTGCTGACTATTATTGTATTACAAGTAGGTTCTGAAGTTTTAAGTTTATAATGTGAAAGAGTTTGATTGTACGAACCATCACATCATATGCATCATTTGGTCCTCTTTAAAGCTACGTGCTTGTTGTGGAGTAGAATTGAAACTTCTGAGGGAGTGAGTTTTGAGGCCATATCTTTTGATTCCATGGGAACTACTTTCATATTTCTTCGATGAATGTTTGCTGAGTGTGCAAGGGTGGGGATAAAATAATAACATGGTTCAATGGCTTCTGATTCCTTGGATTCTAAATGTCTAGTGTGAGGGGAGGATCAAACTTCTTTCATTGGGCTTCTGATAAAATAATAGAACTGGAATTTCATAAAATCCTATTCCACGAAATCTATCAAACAAGGCACAAGAAGATGTGGATCTTATCTCCTGCCTTGGTGGTACTAATTCCTGATAAAAGATAATGATTTCCAAGGAGTGATACTTAGGGACAAACCATATATGCTTTTCGTTGAATTTAGTGGACAAGGTTAAATGTTGGAATGAAGAACCATGGTGTTCTTCATAAGCTGATGGCAAGTTGTTAAGGATGGGGAATGATCCATCTACATGAGTGAGGCAAGTTTAGCAAAACCCTGTGGCCTGTCGTGATAAGAGGGAAATCTTTTGCTCCTGCAAACATTGTTTTGTCTCAAAACTAACTCTTTCTACTTAATGTCATCTATTGGGGGAAAATTTTCACTCTGTGGATATTGATGATGACGGCTTAGCTTTGTTAACTTTGCGACAATGACAATGAATGGCCACAGTAATTGCTCAAACAAAGCCTATGCTCATCAATTTTGAAGATAAGTCGTGTATTTCCATATTCTTTAGTAAATCTAC
The DNA here is from genome assembly GCA_024138005.1 of Lumnitzera racemosa. Classification (NCBI taxonomy): domain Eukaryota; kingdom Viridiplantae; phylum Streptophyta; class Magnoliopsida; order Myrtales; family Combretaceae; genus Lumnitzera; species Lumnitzera racemosa. The sequence goes on along the minus strand of JAMXBC010000011.1, from coordinate 15,518,228 downwards.
AAATGGACCCAACCATGCTCTATTTGATGCTATTTTATGAGCTGTAAGATAATCTAAAGCGACAAGCTTCTAAAAAGCATTTGGTTTTTCCTCTGGAATCTGTTTAATATTTTCCAAAATGTATTCTCTCTCCTTTCTTTTGTTACTATACACAGATTCCCTTTGTATTTATCGAATAAGTGACTGACAAGCTTCTAAAATGTAATGCAGCTCATGTATCTTTCACCAAAGAGATTGCCATGACACAGCCCCCGGAGCATCTTCATGACTTGTTGAAAGTACTTCAAACAAGAGGTACCTGAGTGAATGTTTCAGATATGTAACCACTTCAAATTTTATTTTGCATCTCTTCAGGTGCATATGAGTCCATGCTTTTATAAGCTGCAGGTTGAATGTGTAGCAAAGATACTTTCCACATAGCTTTAGTTTTATTTATTGATTATAGAGCATAAGGATCAATTCTAAATGGAAAAGATACAGCAAATGTGAATCACTGTCCTCAGGTTCTTGGGCTTACCTTGAGTACTATCACTTAATTGTTCTAAAAACCTTGTCTAACCTGCCAATAATCATGAGGAGCTGCTAGAACAGTAACCGGGTAGTCTGTTATTAAATGTATAGGACCAAATTCTTGGGGTTCCTTATTGTTTCTGTCTGGTGTAATATGAGACATAATCGATGCAGCAATCTTCCTTACATAATCACCTTATGATGTGTGTACAACATAGTGAGAATAATAAATGGAAGATGTTAAAGGGAAAAGGAAAAGACAGATGTATATTTCCTAATTTAGTAGGGGGAGAAAGAATGGAACAAAAAAATAAATTGAAAAAGAATCTTGGATGCGATTTCATATCCTTGCTATCATCTTAATAGTACCAGTAAACCTGTAAGACTGTTATTATGTCCAATCAGACAAAATCTATCATGCTCGTCTTATTACTTCTCACCGATATGAATGTTCTATAAATGGATGCATGCAATCTTGGTCAGACCATCCACTAGAACTGGTGGGGGATTATCAGATTACGTGCTTTGATTTTGTAGGTTATTGGGTTGGATAAATTTTGTTGTGCAACTGCTTTGATGCCACAGTTTTTGGATTCCTGAAAGTAACTGGATGGTTTACTCTGGACCATGTCTTTGAGAAGTTTCTTTTGTTATGTTTTTCCTTTCATCGTTCCAAAGGATCATATCCTTGAAGGAAAGGTTTAACCCCCCTGTTTTTTGCATTCTAACGGTCTTACCATTTATCACCGGTATGCTTACAGGAGAAAAGATTGTATCTCCTGGATCGAGAAAGGGATTGATTCCTCTGGTTATTCCTCTAACTGAAAACCATTCGGGTAGTATTTTTTTGGCGGTAACTAGGTATTAGACCTCTGCTTCCAATTATATATAAATAAATAAGCTCTTTGCTGTCTCGCTGACAGGTGCCATGACTGCTTTGTTGAGGTGGCCGACAGCTCCGGCAGGGTAGGAAATTGAGTTCCCAAATTATGAACTTAAGCAAAGTAAGCAAATATATGATTGTGGTACAAGTGTTTTGCTATAATAATACTTGCAAACTGTTGCTATTTACACAGAATGGATATGCCAGTTGTAGAAGTTGGCAAGCATGGTGTTTGGCTCTTAGCTAAGAATGTAATACCGTGAGTTGAAAAATTCTTTTTTTTTTTTTTTCTTTATGAGACAGGTTTTAACAGATATAATGCATTACATTCTTCATTACATATATAGTAGCAACTTTTATCCAAATTAATCACATTGATTTGGAGTAATTCCTCTTGTTGCTTCCTTTTGAAAATAGGTTGATCAGTATATTCATAGAATTTTGGTTGAAGAAGATGCTGGCAACATGAAAGATAGCAATGGTGAATTGTACCATGCTTCATCAGAGGCTGGTAAAAAACTTTATCGTAAGGGGGATTTTGCTGAATCCAAGACAAAAAATATCGATGCATATCTTTTGAAGAAGGTATTGAAGGAATAAAGCAAGTTAGCTGTATGGAAATTCTGGAGAAGTTGATTCTGAACTGGAATTATTTGCTTTATTTACTCGTCAGGTTGGCATGTTTCCAGACATCTTGGAGCGCAAAGTTACGCATCACTTTGAAGAGGATGACCAAGTGGGAGTCTTTTTGATTTTGGCCTTTACATCTGAGTTCAATCTGACGGGTCAGCTAGATAATTTCAGTTTGACGTTTGTTTCTGCAGGTCTCAGCCATGATAACGGGGGAGTTCTACACGAAAAAGGATCTTTTTCCAGGATTTGGAAGGCCCTTTGTATTCTATGCTGAAATCTTGCTCAAGTGTGTAAAAAGGGTTGGATGTATTCATGCACCTCCATAAATTTTCCATCTTGCTTGAGGGGATGACTTTCAGTAGTTTTTGTTCATTTTTTTAATATATGCACTTTGCAGGGTTGGTCGAAATTCAGAAGCTAAAGATGCTGCAAGGGTTGCTCTAAAATCACCATGGTGGACACTGGGCTGTGCATATGAGGCATGTGTTCCTGTTGCCAGATACATTATTTATTAGTTAATACTCTTTGTGACCTACTCTCTTCCTCATGAACAGCCATGGAAAATGCTCCCCCTTGCGCCATTCTGTTAAATAATCCAATGTGCATGTATGGCAGGATATTTTCTCATCTAAATTGTTGTGAAAATGTTCTTCATCAAAGCAGGAGGTTGCTCACATTGCTCAATGGGAGGATGAGCAAATCGAATACATCAAGGAAAAGGTCTCAGAAGAAGGTAGACTGGAGGACATCAAGAAAGGCAAGGACCCTGCTCAGGTATGTTTTGAGCCAGCATATCTTATGCATGCTGAAAGGAAGGAGAGTGTTTGAAGCATTATATTGGAATAATTAGCAAAAAGAACTGATTGTTGATGCAGGCTTCCTTAGATGAGGCAGCATTTTTGTTAGATTTGGCTTCTATTGATGGTTCATGGTCTGATTACTTGGAGCGCATCATAGAATGTTATAAGGAGGCTGGACTGGATGGCATAGCAAAATTTGTTTCCTATACAGATTGAGGTTTCTTGGAACACAGGTTAATGTGGTATGCAAGCAGAGTTTTTACCATGTTTCTAACTTTCAACAAGACATCTCCTTTGTAGACAGTTGAAGGATCAATCGGGTATACAAATCTCTAGAGGGGATCTTTTTTTGGATCAATATGCTTGAGTTAATTGAGGTTGTACAGAGATGGCAATTACATGGAAAATTTTGTTGATTATTTGTCTGTTATTTGAAGTCTTGGTATGGTCTGTTCATCTGGCTAGATGATATTCTAGTGCCGAATAAACAAGTCAGGCATTACCAAAGCCAGTAACCCCGATGATGCAAATAAGGAAACGGGGTGTCAAAAGTGAAATATTCGATGGTAGAATGGGAGACCCTTCTGAACAATAAGAAAGGATTTACTGTGAAATGTTACATTGTTGGAGGAATCGTATTGTAGATAATAGTTGCAAAAAAAAATTATAAATAACCCCTTAAATTTTATCTCAACATGGATATAACCTTTGAACTTACAAATTGTATTTTAACATCTTTTAAATTTTAATGAATTGACAAGATAAAGAATATTTCCTTATTAGTTAATGAGAGAGAAAAAACACAAGAAGGTTAAAATTGGGGGTATTAAAGTATGCATTGATAATTTTAAGGGAATATTTGTGCATCAATATTAAAATTTAGGGAGTTAGTTGCTAGTTTTATTGGAGTTTATGAGTGCTACAATACATTTTAAAAGTTCAGCACTGTATCAACATTAGGATAAAAATTTATGGGATTAATTATATTTTAATAATTGTGTAGAAATTCCTTTCGATGGAGAAAGGTAAAATGGTATGAGACAAGATGGAATCCACTAAAGAGCAAATAAAGGATCAAGATGGAATCCATTAAAGAACAAATAAAGAGTGCAAAGGTTCCCAACTCTACCTAAGTACGGAAGACTCCAACTTTTTTTTCTCATTTATTATATATGTCATACAATGTGTAAGTGATACTTGTTCTCCAATTTTTTTTTCTCATTTATTATATATGTCATACAATGTGTAAGTGATACTTGTTGTATTACACTCAATGTTGTCAAACTTGAGACGGAAGGTTAATCCAAAAATAAAAAAGGGTTAAGATTTGAAAAGATCAATTAGAATTGAATTGAGATCGAAACAGAATAAAAAAATATTAGAATACAGTTTATATTTATGTGTAAAGTAAAAAAAATTATTTATATCCTTAATAATTAAAAATTAAGAGTTTTTCATAGCTTATTTTTTATTTTTTCTATCTACGTTTAATTTTTTAGTAAATTGGTATAGTTAATATATTTTAACTAAAAAAAAAACTAATAGTTCTTATAAAAACCGGATTAGATTGACCACATCAACTAGTCAAATCAGGTTGAATTGACAAGGTCAATTAAGTGACTCAGATTGGTTTTACAAAGGGATTAGGTTGAATTGGGTTGAGTTGAGTCAAGAATCAATTCGGATTTGACAACATTGATTACACTTTATTTTCATGGCTTTAGTATTGTGGAAACCAAACAAAATTAGTGGAAATAGAAAGAAATTTATATTTCACAAGTTAAATGAAAGGTGAAAATGGGTAGAAAAGGAAAAAAATGGGTGAATGTAATTCCATTTTTGAGTTTATTTATTATTTTCAATGATTGGAAAGTAGAGGAATGGGTCAAAATAAATGACAATAAGATATAAATACAATATTATCACATATGATAATGTTTATTAAACTAAATTAGGGGTACATTGTTAAATTTTTCCTTCATTTCTCTTAATTGAATTTTCATAGATTCAACCCGATGAAGAAAATGGATATATTTCTCTTCATTTCCTTCTATTTACTTCCTATATTTCTAAATATAAAGTAGGAGTTACCATTCTTTCTATTTTTACTCTTTTTTTTATTTTTCATTATTGCATTTCTTTAAAAAAAAAAATCACAACTAAAACACACAAGCCCAAAATAATAGGATGTTTGTGTAACACTATGATAAGATGATCCTTGATATGCTTGTTATCTCTACTATGAAGTAACAAGTATAGCTCTATAATCTTGAATTTATACAAAATGATGGAGATTTAAATGCAACTAGTTAATATTTGTTGTTTCTGTGAAAGGAAAAGAGGAAAAAAAAAAAAAGCAAAAGCAACATTAGTTGTACATAAAAATAAATATATCTTATATTAGATTGTTTATAAGTTTGATAATACAATGCAAATATTGAAACATCTTTATATTTTGAAGTGAAAAGGAAGATATTCTCCTAATTTGATCAAAATAAACTATTGAATTGGGCTTGTTATATAATCAAATTAAAAAAATGAGAAAAAAGTAGCATTTTTATAATTTAGTTTGATTTTGAGATTGTTGAAATAGTTCGCGAATCCATTTATCTATTGAATTGAACTAAATTTCTTTAATCCAAAACAAACTGCTCTTACTTAGAAAATAAGCCATATATTTTGATTTTTAAATGCCACCAAATAGCTTTGGCTAAAAAAAAAAAAAAAAAAAAGGAATGCCAATGAACAAGCCAAATATGAAAAAAAAAAAATTGATGGAAAAGAAGGAGAAATCTAACCCTTAACCTTAGACATCCATTCCTAATTTGTTAATCCTTGATGCATGCACTATTCCTTTATTTCACTTTTCACAAACCTTTACCTTCACATCAAATCATACACTCTCAATTTACACCTATACGTTCACTTCATGAAATAGAATGGAATAAGAGTGTAATATATATTATTTTATTTAGTTAGATTTATAAGCAATTTAAAAATAGATATGTAATATAACGTTAAGGACTAAATTATTCTTAATTTATTTTCTTTCTCAATTAATTCTAAAATAATAAATAGTAGTAGTAGTGATGATAGCGATAGTAGTAGTGGTGGTTGATGATGGTAATGACAATGGTGGTAATGGCAATAGTGGTAATGGCAATAGTGGTAATGGCAATAGTGGTGGCGATGGCGGTGGGGGTGGTGATGGCGGTAGCGATGGCAGTAGTGGTAATGGAAACGATGACAGTGGCAGCAACAGTGGCAACAGCTATAGTGGTATTGACGATAGTGGTAGTGGTGGTAATGACAGTGGGGATGGCAACGGCGATGGCTGTGGTAGCAAAGGCGGCAGTCATAACGGTGGCAATGGCAATGGCAATGATGGTAGTAATAAGGAATTGTAATTTTTTTGTTGAATTAAAGAATTCCTATTATTTGATTTCTAATAATAAAGATTCTTATAGAATTGCAATTCAAATATCAAAAACCAAGTAAATGTCACACTAAGAAATAAGGAATGAATGAAATTCCAATTCTTTATAAGTGAACAAAATGTTAATGAATGGCTTTCATCTGTTATCTTAATATTAGTTATTCACAATTTTTATTTTAATACTTCTCTCATAGTCTCTTCTTAATCTCTAAACCAATAGAATCCATCGTTATATAAGAGTATGTTTATAAGAGGTACTTAATATAAATTCCCATTTCAAGTATTCTTTTAGTATTTATATTTCATTTGCACCTATTGATGCTTAAAGGTGTTAAGATACCTATTTTGGTACCGATTGCTTAGCTTTTTTAATTTTTTCCCTTTGGAGTTTGACTTTTGTCGGACATCTTGGTGCGAAGCTAGTTTTGTCTTGCAATGACAATTCTTTTTTCTTTTTTAGTTTTAGTACAAATAAATAAAATATTATTAATATAACATATGGTAATAAAAAATATTATATTTTATGTATTGGTTTGAAAAATTATGATAATATAAGACTCATTAAAAATTAAAAAAATTGGTAAATAATTTTAGTTAAGCACTTATTTATAAAGTAGAGGGACACTTAAAAAAGAGAGATGCTTAGAATATTTATATGGCATCCTAAGCACCTTTTTTAACCATTCACTTATGAACACACACCAAAGTGAATAGTTATTTTATCCTCTTAACTAACTTATTATATAATATAATGATCTAATAAATAAATTATAAGATAAATTCAAGAGACAAGTTGAGATGGTATGTGAAAAATTATTATCCATAGTTTTTTTGTTTTTGATAAGCATATATGTAGTTATAGTCTATTTGTTAAGCTTTATTCAACTTAATATCTTATATAAGATGTTATGAATAAAAATTATGATAATAATTGTGCATTCTATATAACAAAATGTAATCAGAATATTAGATACTTTTAAAGCAGTGTGATCCAAAACCTTAAAGTATTGAAAGAAACTTGGCTCATTAGGGTTTTGAAGTGAATTGTTGTAGAGATACTTCTATTCTGAATCATATTTTGATCCCTCTTAACTCTTATATATGTATACTTATCCAAATAACTTTTAAATAATACATTCAAACCCTAAATGTCACTAAGTTCACTAGTAAAAGTTAAAATAAGTGTATAAATGTGAAAATTAAAAGTGGATAAAATGATAATAACTCCATTGTAATCAGGTGAGGAATGGGGTTGCAAATTTAGCAAGCTAACCAATGTTAGCAAGCTTTTGATGATGATCTACTTTATGTTATGTTTGATAAATTTATAGAGGAGAGAAATAGGCAAAATTGGGCAAGAAGGAGAAGAAATGAGTGGAAATGTAATTTTCATTTTGTGTTTTGGAATATAGGAAAGAAAATTGGACGAAATAAAGAGAAATGTTTTCATTTTTCTTATTTGGTTGGACATATAAAAAGGAATTGAAGAGAAATAAAATCAGTATTTGATAAAGTTACCCTTATCTTATTTTGATGCTTTTTTTTTTTTTTTTGCCAATTGTATTACAACTTAGGGTGGGGGATTCAACTTAGTCCATCCCATTATGAGACTAGTATTCATACTGCTAAATTATAACAACCTTAGTTATTTTGATGAAATTGTTACAAGGGTTAATTTTGTTATTGTCCATCTATTTTTATTGATTTTCATTCATTTCTTGCTAAAATTGGAGGACAAAAATGGATTTCATAATAGAAAATTTTCAACTTATGTCTTTCAATTTCCACTTTACTTAATTTACTAAATACAATATTTCCTTCCATATCCACTTTTTTTTTTTTTTAAAAAAAAATTCCACTCATTTCCTATACTCTAGCTACTATTTCATGCCTTTAAGTGAGGCTTTAAATTTCATATATGAAGAAGACTTACTCATATACCTAAAGCCATGCAAAAGAGTGGATTATATGGGTCTAATCCTTTTAACTTAAAAAAACAAAAAAAAAAAGAAAAAAGAGCTAAGGTTTCAAGAAAGGGGTTGCCTAGCACATTCCTACATAACTCATGGTTTAAAATAGGTCAGCCTTTTGTAGCTTGAGGTTTATGGATCCGTAAGAATAAAAATAAAAAAAAAAGTGCAAAAGGAAAAGTTAAAAAAAAAAAACCTTCGGCTTGTTTCTAAACAAAGTAAGAAGTCTTTATCTCATTTTCATGAAATTAATATTTAGGAATGCATTGTGAACAAGAAAGAAAAAATTTTGATATTTCTCGTCTTGTCTAGTTTTGGTTTCATATATTATATATATTTGCGTTCTGTGAAATATGGATCGCTAAGTAGTATTATAATTGATTTCCACAAACTATATTGCCATAAGGGTCTTTTGGTAAAAATTATAATTATCTCTATTTTCATCTTTTGTATACAGTGGTACTGGTACATTATGAATACCATTAAACTTAAAAAAATTTCTTGTTTTCTCTGTAAAGATAAATTCATTTTTTTCCTTAGGAATAATATCAAATAATGGTTTTGATATAAGCGGACACAATTGGGGGTTTACTATTTTAAGAATTCCTTAAAATATAATGTAAAAAGAAATTGGCATTAAGACTTTCTTAACATATTTATATTGTATATGTATATTATGGATTGACACAATGGAACTGGTAAAACTACTTGTAATTATAATTGTATTATGTAAGTTTTTTGTCATATAAATAAATACTATTTTTCCAATATTTTCATCGTATATTGGAAAAATAATATTTATTTTTAGTAGATTTATTTTATAATATTAAATTGTTTACATTAAGGAAAATTCTAATAGGTGAGTAGTTAGCCCGATTGATCTATCAAATTATATAATATAACGAGTTTAATTATTCAAGGTTAGTGGGCTTGCTTGTTGTAGTAAGACGATTGGACCTAAAATTCTAGCCTTCTTATTATGATGGTAGGCTAATTTGTCTTTTCATGTGTCAAAGCCGATTGAAGCGCGTTGGTCCATTTAGCTTATTTGCTTATCTCTTATTTTGTACGTTTAGGAAGTTTAAAACCTTCGTTCAACTTAGTCATCCCTTTTTGTCATATTTGTAATTTAGTTTAGTTAGTGATCGTCATATTTGAAAAGAAAAATGGATAAAAATATAATTGATGTTAAAATTTGTTAATTCCATTTCTTTTCTTCTTTCTATAGGTATGGAAAGAAATTTGGAAAACAATTCCGAAAGAGAAATACGAATTATTTATTGTGTTTCAAGTTAAATGTGGGTTGTAGTTTGCAATTTTAGGCATGTTGATGGTGACATCATACGTACCTTAAATCTTATGCTCGCTTTGGAGTTTTATACGAATACGGTTTCATTTTCGAAAAATAATATAAAAAAGGACTCGTTTTGAAAAAAAATATAAATATGCTATAGTAAAGGCCATGCATTACATGTGCCTTTAGTTGTAGGTAATTTTAATACTGAAGGTGCATCCAATGCATGTGCCTTTAATATCCTATGAATTTAGAATTTCAACTGAAAGTGCATGTAATGGATGCGCTTTTAGTATTAAAATTTACAATGAAGGCACATCCACTACGCGTGCCTTACTTGTGATTAAAAATAATTGTATTAAACATAGTAATTTCCCTCAGTTTGAAACAATGAAGTAATGTTCTTTTAACCCTTAACTTACAAATTGAACGGAAAGTTAACTATAGTAATCGATTATATGAAATCACAATTGGTAGAACGCCTCAACAAAGATAGTAAGTAGGGAGGAAATAGGTACACAAGATGATCATTTACTGACCACATGAGTCGGATATAAGAAAAAATAATTGCAAATTGTAATACTAAGATAAATAAACAATGCGTTAAAATGTAGTATCTAATGAAAAGTAAACTGTATTTCGAATAATTAATATATATATACAAAATTTGTAATGAGTTAATTATAACATCAATACAATGGCCAAACAAAGAGAAAACAAAACATATATACTAACGCTTACGTCATGTAAATGTTCTCATGGCACGAGAAAGAAGTGAACACTCTTATCTATTGTGTGATTGAGTAGGCTGAGGTGGTGGATTGTCGATATCAAGTTTCTTAGGAGAAACTGGGTCGGCTGGATAGGCCGGATGTAGCTGAGTGATTCCCTCACCCATAGACAACTATATAGGGGTAAAACGTTGCTTTTAAGGCGCTAGTGAAGACGTAAGATCGAGATGTTACTGGAATTCGAGAGTCATATAAGAGTTAGATCCAACCTTGGAATTTGATTCGGTTATCGAAGTGGAGGCAATACGTGACCCAAGGTATGAGTTGTATCCCCTGTCGATATGCCCAAGGTCAATGGAATGACGCGCATATGGTAAGATATCATCACCGAGGTCTGCTCGATAACTTCTCGCTTAAGCCCTGCCTCTTCAAACTTTAGCTCTACCCCTAGGTGGTGTATGGGGAGCTGACATATCTTCGTTAGCAAGTGGTCCTTACTTTTCGCCGTAGTCTATATAGGTAACTTATTTACGCCCTCTTGCCATGGGTATAGGATAAGGTTACTGTGCTACTCAATGAAATGAAGTACCCCATTTATAATACCCAACGTTGTAGAATAGTTAAGTGCCAGTTCGACACCCGTAAGCAAGTCTACCTGAAATAAATAGAAAAACAGTTGTCGATACATATGATAACAAGTATGTATGTGTGTATGAAAAAAAAGAGATGATTTTAGGTGTATGTACCAGTTAATCGATGATAACTCCATGGTGTGTAATATATCATTGGGTGATATGTCTATACTATAGCTAATAACTCTCGTCAACCCTTCAAGGACTCTGGATGTATACTAAGAATCTGTATCTCTTTCCCTGAGCCTAGATGTAAGAAGAGTATGTGTTGATTTAGTTAACATCTATCCTACTTTGGAGGTCTAGCTGGTGGAACTACTCTAAGGTGTCGACCTTCTATGGGATATATTGGTATCTACTGAATTGCTGGATGACACGGCCTGGAAACCACTATTCAATGATGTAGAAATACATGAGTGGTACTCGAATAGTCCAAAAGTGTCGCCCGATAATATAGTAGTAAGGTAGCAACTCCTCTGTATAAAACTTCCAAAAAACCTATCGAGCACAAGAAAAAAGGAAAAAAAAAATTAGTGAAACAACGATGGTTATCACTTACAGACGAGAAAATGACAGCAAAAAAGATAACTTATCATGTCATACTTGCTATGTCGTTTGCATGTCAAAAGCTGTGCGCTACGCATTTATGATATGCATCGGATGCTGAGTCATATCTCATACTACCCTCCATTTAACCGTCAATGGCTTATCCTCGTCAATAATAAACTTATATTAACTAAGGGGGACAGGGTTGGGGGCAAAATATGGGAATCTATCTCAAGCCCGGATCTGTAGTAGAATTGTAACCCCTCTTAGTACATGCGTGTTAGATGACGAGGCAAAGTACAACTGTCCATACAGCCATGCTAAGCAAGTACTTTCCTAACTAAATTACCCAGCTATTGAGAAGTCCTTCAACAATAGTAGGGACATTAGGTGAATAAGGCTAGAGAATTTACCCGCAAATATGAATCTTCCCATCAAGCTGAGTATGTACGCACGTGCATATCGTTGGATCGTCCTGTCGTCCGCCCCATGGGGAAGTATATGGAAGTGCTCCCATAATCATTTGTTTCTATCCTACCTGCCAATGCGAACCCCTCAACTAGAAGTCCAAGTTGGACCTCTACATCTTGCAGTGTGATGGTTGCCTTTTTAATGGGTGGGTGGAATATACGTGTCTCGAGTCTCTATCTCTTGATAGGTGTCGTAATTAGATACCGATCCAACATAATAAATGGGAGCTGTATAACTCCTCAAAACTCAGCCTCCCATATGTAAGGCTCTACCTTTAGATGAATAGGAATATCCCACTCATTCTTACATAACGATATCTTACTGTGTCGAACTTGTAGTGCATAGGCCGCTTCCTACACAAACATTCAATGAAGTTAGTAAGTAACATATCTTTAATAAAATATTTGATTGTAGATGATAATGACATTACTTACCTTTCCCTCCCAGACAGCTTGTGAACGATGACTGGCTTACCTTACAAGTACGCGTGGATTAATCAGTCTCGGCTCCATCTATCCTGTGAACAAATACAAACATGTTTAGTACACTTAAAACAAAAAAGGAAAAAAAAAATAGAACAAACTTGTTAATCATTACGCATGTATTATAATGTAATGCTTAGATAGAAAGGGAATACATACCAACCCTATCAATCTCCAGACACTTATTACTATGATGTCTTTCCTGCCCATACACGCTGCATCTAATTTTGTCTGACTGCTCTTGAATGTTCATCTCCATATGCTATCATTTACGTCTAGGTTTACTTTTCTTTCGTAGTAAGTCAATGTTCAAGTGGAGATAAGGGAAGCTAACTTGCGACCAGTTAAGCTCATTACCAATCGGGTAGAAATGAGCTCGGTAACAATCTATCTGGTTTGCCCATTTATACCATAGCTCTATTATCGATTTATTGTCCACCCTCATGCTTGTTGTAGTAACACATGCATGGGAGTTAGGGATCCTATATATTTGCTACTTTTGACAAGTGTAAGTGTAGCCCTTGAAGTCAACTGTATGTATCCTGCTTCCTCCTTTAGATCCTGTTATCGTCATTCGACTACCAGTTAAAACCTCGAAAATACTATTATGGAAGCCAAATGAAATGACTTGATATGTGCTTACCCGCCCCTTTCAAGTTTCATACATCTGTAGAGTGTAATTAGTGTAGGTCTTACTAGTATCAATTGCCTCCTTAACTAATGCAGTGACAGGTAATCTATGCACTAATTTCAAAACTGAGTTCTAACTTTCAATAATATTTGATGTCATGTATCTAAAACGGTAACATTCATTATATGCAAGAGCTCACTTGTCCAAATCAACATTGTTGAACTACATGGGAGTGTCCTCCTTAGCCTGGGCCAACTTCTCCATGAAACATTCGAATTTCCTTTATTATGCCTAAACACCTGCAAACCATATAAGTTTCTTGCATAATTGGTTTTTGTAGACCGTATTAAAGTTACTAACAACGTGCCGCAAAGAGTATCTCTTAACTGCAAACAGTGGCTGCAAGTTTACTGATGGTTCCTTATACGCGGAATCAATATTGGATGTCCTATCGGATATAAGACATAAGGTTTCTCCCTTCTGTCCAACTATATGCACTTTAAGCATAAGTAGGAATTACCTCCGGGTTTCTGTCGATTCTGTATCAACAAGAGTAAATGCTAACGGAACTATTGAATTGCCCCCATTTATGCTACACGCTATCATAACTTATGCTCATACTTTCCATATAAGAATGTGCCATCGACATGTACAATAGGTTGAAAGTATTTAAAGGCCTCAACACATGGCTTAAATGTCCAGAAAACCTACTTGAATTAGGACTGATCTTGCTTTGGCGAACTACTCCAACCCCAATCCACTATTGTCCCCAAGTTGCTCAACTTTGTTGCATTTAATATTCTTGGCAACTCATTGTACAACCTCTACCAGTTACTGTATATCATCTCAACAGCCTTTCGCTTAGCCTTGAAAACCCTTCTATTGCTTATTATGTACTTATATATAGTTTGTACATTAGCTGCAAGATCAAATATCTTAACATCAGGGTTGTTCTGTACATGAGTAATGAATGGTGTAGCAATTATGTTACTATCGAGCTAAGGATGATCCTGGTTTATTATCGGATTCACATAAGTGTGCAAACTCTCTAGAATTGTTATTTTGAAAAGACCTTCGACTTTCTTCAAGTAAGCTCATAGCCTCCATTTACAACTTTGTTCTTTCTTCTTATAGTAAACCTTGTATACATTCGATTTCAAAATGTCCACATTAATATTATAGTGGTTCCTTACATGGAACGATTTCACCGCATCTATGAGATCCTTTTATGTATTGAAACGCATACCAACACTTAATTCATTGGAACTGCTGATGTTACTGTACATTTTATCGACATCTTTCTCAAATGTTACGTAGCTGCTGCCATTGTATCGACTGTTGTAAAATGGGGTAGGATCTCTTATAAGCTTGTCCATGGTTCATTTATTGGTGGAAAGTCTTGAAACTGTTTGCTAAACAATACTTTACTAGTATGATGATAGTGCCTATTTGGGCTATCTTCGTAAAATGGCTGGACCGGCACACTACTCTCAACAGCATATGGTTTCACCTAAGCTTCTCCCAAATCTTCAACGTAGTCATCTTTGAGGCCAACATCAACTTCATCACCAACCCCCATCATTCTCATCACCATTTACATCTACCTTATCTTCCCTATCATCGATGACATTTCATATGAATCATAAAACTCTTTGTGTTCGATAATGGGAGCTAATACTTCGTCAAGTTGCTTTTCTATGATATTTACGTGCTCTTACTTAGAGAAATCTATGAACCGTTCATTCGACTGATTTACATTTGTTTGCTCTGCACCGGTCATTATTGAATGCACATTGGGATCCGAAATGATTGGATTGTCTGGCTTATGTATATCATGCTTGTATCGAGTACTCGATTCCCTAATGTGCTTTACGTATACTTTCCGAATACTTCGTTCTCCAAAAGACTCTGCTATCTTAATGAAATTCTTAACATCATTATTATCTCTAATGTCTATCAACTTGTAGATAACTCCAGCATCATGGAAAAAGGGATATCTGTGTATGAGTTTAACACCATTCGGGTTAACTCTTGCACATCTACAAATTCTCGATTGAAATGATAGAAATTCGAATCCTTCCTAATTTTTAATTTCTTAACAAGCTCCCTGTTATACTTCGACTCCCAGCTACCATCATTATATTTCCGTTCACATAGATAATAACTTTCACATAATTTACTATTTTTACCTTAGTAATACCACGATAAATCAAATATTTAGATAATATTAAAAACTTTATGTACACACTAAGTGATAACTTTATAAAATGTATTTAGTCATCTATTTAAGCTACATTATGTACTCCCTAACTTTAATTATTTAATTGACACAACACAATCAAAACGCTAAATATATATATACATATATATACACACACAAACACAACAATTTCCACCTATATTCTAACGTTTTTTATAATTGCATTTGTATAACTTATGTACTGCAATATAAAAAATTCATAAATTTAGACAACATATAATACATTTTTATGAAATATTAATAATCTACATAATTTACAGTACTTCTATGATTACGAAATTTGTGTAATTAAGTAATAAATTTTTTTCTAAAAAAATTGTATAATGTCAATTATTAGTAACATAAAATAGAAAAAAAATCATACTTATAAATTATAGATTATTACTTGTTTCAATACTGAAAATTTTCAAAAAATAATATAAATAAAAATGAAATATGAGCGCACGAATTAAGGTTTATATAGTAGATATAGTGAAACTGTATAATGAATTATACTGAAAATGTATTTAATACATGTGTTTTTAGTGTAAAAAACGTTACTATTGACTATGTCTTTACTTTATTATATTGATATATTTTTTTTAAAACGTGGAATTTTTCATAATAATTTTCGAAAAAAAGGCCGGGAAGTCGGTTGAAGCAAAGCACCATTCAAGGCCCACGCGCTTCCAGGCCGCTCGTACAAAACCGAAATACCAAAGAAACCACCGTTTCTTCGAAACGCCCTCGCTTCTAGTTCGAGGACCCATTCGTAGTATAACGTCCAAATCCAGGGCAATCTCGGTATAAGAAAAGTATCATTCTTCCTCTCTGCAATTTGTCGATCGTCCCAAAACTCAAACGCCCCTCTCCATCATATCAATTAACCCTATCACTGAATCTACTGAGTCATCTCGACTCGGCCCTAAACTCGGTGATTATCCAAATACCCTAATTTAACCCTTTCCTTCCTCTGCATGGAGATCTCTCCGGCCGCGCCGCCTCCTGTCGACGGCGGCGCCGGTATCGCCTCCTCTGCCACCGCCACTTCCGCTTCCTCTTCCTCCTCGTCATCGACTTTCAAATCTATGTCTGCTTCGAATGTTTCGGCACCGAAACCGTCTCCGAAGTACGATGATGATGACGAGGAAGAGGACGTTTGCCGGATCTGTAGAAACCCTGGAGATGCAGAGAATCCTTTGCGATATCCTTGTGCTTGTAGTGGAAGTATTAAGTTTGTGCATCAGGATTGTCTTCTCCAGTGGCTCGATCACAGTAATGCTCGTCAATGCGAGGTTTTTTATCTTGAGCCTTTTGATCTTGATTAATCTCGAACCTTCCGATTTTGATTAAGGATTGTGATTATGGGTGCAATTTGATTTTTCTTCAATAATATTAGGGTTTTAACGCTAAAATTGATTTCTTGATCTCCTGTGATGTTTAACTTAGGGTTTCTGGATGAAATGGAAAGCTTTTAACACTGTTTGATAGACTTAGTGATAAGAGGATTAATATCTATAAACATAATATCAGGGTTTTGGAGCTCATTTTGATGTTAAAACTGATGACTGCTTACTTAGTATGGAGTATCAAATAATTAAACAAACAACGATAACTTTTTAGATTGCAAACCTTTTTCCTCGACTGTTTCTGTATGTTAATAAATGGAATCGCATTATGGTTCAATTCCTGCGGCTTAGGTTCATACATTAAAGGGATTGTTTTGTGATTGCTCTATGTACCTTCTGATTTCTTTATTCTCTTTGTGGATAACATGCGATTTATTGCAGGTGTGTAAACACGCCTTTTCCTTTTCTCCTGTTTATGCGGATAATGCTCCAGCAAGGCTTCCGTTTCAAGAGTTTGTTGTTGGGATGGCAATGAAAGCTTGTCATGTTCTGCAGTTCTTTCTGCGCTTAAGTTTTGTGCTTTCTGTGTGGCTTCTGATTATACCCTTCATTACATTTTGGATATGGCGGTTGGCTTTTGTAAGGAGTTTTGTTGAGGCTCAGAGACTATTCCTTAGTCACTTGTCCACCACAGTTATTCTCACCGATTGCCTGCATGGATTTCTCCTTTCTGCAAGCATTGTGTTCATCTTTCTTGGAGCTACCTCTTTGAGAGATTACTTTAGGCATTTAAGAGAGCTTGGAGGTCAAGATGCTGAGAGAGAGGATGAAGGGGAAAGAATTGGGGCTCGAGCTGTGAGAAGACCTGCTGGACAGCAACCTAATAGGAATTTGGCCGGTGAAGTAAATGGTGAAGATGCTGCTGGAGTTGGTGGTGCTGGGCAACTTATCAGGAGAAATGCAGAAAATGTTGCTGCTCGATGGGAGTTGCAGGCGGCTCGTCTTGAAGCTCATGTTGAGCAGATGTTTGATGGGCTGGATGATGCTGATGGTGCTGAGGATGTGCCCTTCGATGAGTTGGTTGGCATGCAGGGTCCTGTATTCCACTTGGTGGAAAATGCGTTTACTGTAAGTCTATGATACCTCCTTTCTCTGTCGTCATTGTTTCTCTTTCCTGGCTTACCTTTTGTGACATTTTCATGGATGCTTTTCTTCTCCTAATTTCAATGGCTGCTTTTAATTGCCATTCAGCTTATTCTTTACTCTGTCCAAATTCTTACATTGGTTATGGTGAGCCATTTCACTTGCTGTGTAGATGGAGATTCAAGATCATAGGATTATGAAGATAGTTATATTTAGTTTGATAGAAATGCAATACATGCAAACATCCTGACAGAAACGATAGTGAATTTATCATGGAAATAATGGATACCTTATCAGTTAAAAATGGAAGTTGATCAGTTCTGGTATTAGTGGTGATACGTGGCAATGGTTTCAGTACCGGTGAACGAAAGAATTGGGATCTGTGGATTAAAGTTTCTTGGTTTTGACTAAATGACATTATTTTTTTCTTTTTTTGGGTAAGGACTGGATGAGACTATTGTATCTACCTTAAGAATAGAGAATAGGGGGTTTTTGTGGGGGTGGGGTAGGGGGTGGAAGATTGGGTTTGGGGTTCTGGTGGTTCGAACACTCTAGTCTGATATTTACGGTAGTTGAAGGCATAAATAAATATAGCTGTGGTGAATGCCTTGTGGTGCTATCTGGAAATGCCTTCAATTTTAAGGAAGATATTAAAACAGGAATACATTTCCTTATTGTATGTGATGGTATTTCTGTTGTGTTTATAATGGGACAGTAATAGAACACGTGGTGGCTAAACTTTTATTTTAGATGGTTGCTGAATCACCTTGGCTGACCATTTTCTTAGTAGCCATTAGTGTTATTGCATGTATTGGAATATTTTACTATGCAAGTCAGCCGGGCATTTTTTTTTAACCCCCCCTCTTTTTTTTTCCTGTCCCCTGCTTCATGAACTTATGTTCTTGATGGTAATCGTTATTGTGCATACAAAATTTATTTGTAGATATTATATTATCATGAGAGTTCTCTGCAGTTGGAAGTTTAAGTGAACTATTTATCCATTTGGCATGAACTGTTGGCTCTATTTTTATATTTTTTCCCCTCGCTTTCCTAAGGAGGAAAATAATAAAATAAAATTTTTAACATCAGTAAGTTTTGCTACGGTTTCGGTTGGAATTAGTGACTGCATATGTCCTTCCTTGGCTCATTTTGCTAATGGTAGAGGGAATCATGGCATGTCAATACCTAATGCCTCCACACCTTTTGCTTAATAGAACCTTTTTACTAGGCAAAAAGGGGAAACAAAAAGGATGTAAATGTTGCTCTGCTATCTTTTCGATGCATTTTAATATTTGTATAGCTGCTTATATTGTATATCAGTATGATGTGCATTTTGGTCACATATTTTATCTTTTATTTTTTTAAAGTGAATTATAAAGTAATTACATGTTTATCATTTTGGATTAGTAAACAATTCTTTTTGTGCAGGTTTTGGCAAGCAATATGATCTTCCTTGGTGTCATTATTTTTGTTCCCTTCACTTTAGGTCGGGTTGCTATCTACTATATCACATGGCTTCTTGCGAATGGTCCAGTTCTGTCACAAGTCATGCCACTTGCAGATTCCTTAAGTTTGGCTAACATTACTTTGAAAAATGCATTAACTGCTGTTTCAAACTTATCGTCTGATGGTCAAGCTAGCAGTGTGGTTGGCCAGGTTGTGGAGGTATTGAATGCAAATATGAGTGGGACTACTGAAGTGTCAAACAACATGAGTACACAGCTCTCAGGAGATATTTTTAAAGGGGCTTCTATAGGGACATCAAGGCTGTCAGATGTCACAACTCTAGCTGTAGGGTATTTGGTTATTTTTTCAGCAGTATTTTGCTACCTTTGTGTTTTTGCTTTAATTCGGTACACAAAAGGTGAACCATTGACCATGGGGAAGTTCTATGGTATCACTTCAATAGCAGAGACCGTTCCTTCTCTTTTTAGGCAATTCTTGGCGGCTATGAGGCATTTGATGACAATGATCAAAGTTGCCTTCCTTCTGGTGATTGAACTTGGGGTATTTCCTTTGATGTGTGGGTGGTGGCTTGATGTTTGTACTATTAGGATGTTCGGCAAGACCATGGCTCACCGGGTCCAGTTCTTTTCAGTTTCTCCTTTAGCAAGCTCACTGGTCCATTGGGTAGTAGGTATTGTTTACATGCTCCAAATAAGCATTTTTGTCAGCCTTCTTAGAGGGGTAATGTTCTGGCCCTTGCAGCTATCCGTACAGTTAGTGAAAAAGAATGTTTTTTTATAAATTTGTCTGAGATTTTACATTTGAAATTCAATCTGAGACTTGATATTTGAAATTCAATTGGCAGGTTCTGCGCAATGGAGTTCTGTACTTTCTTCGTGATCCTGCTGATCCAAATTACAATCCATTCCGTGATCTCATTGATGATCCTGTGCACAAGCATGCTCGTAGGGTCTTGTTGTCTGTTGCTGTATATGGGAGCTTAATTGTGATGCTGGTATTTTTACCTGTGAAACTTGCAATGCGTATGGTGCCATCCATCTTTCCACTAGATATATCGTAAGAGCATCTTTCCAGTGGTATAGGGTTTCTACTTAGTTGATACTTTTTCCAGTATTAGCTAACTTCTATGTTCTTTTCAGAGTCTCTGATCCGTTCACAGAAATCCCAGCTGACATGCTTCTCTTTCAAATCTGCATTCCATTTGCCATTGAGCATTTCAAATTGAGGACTACAATAAAATCCCTCCTTCACTATTGGTTTACAGCTGTCGGCTGGGCCCTTGGTTTGACTGACTTCTTACTGCCCAGACCTGAGGATAATAGTTCCCAGGAAAATGGAAACGGTGAGGCTGGAAGGCAGGATAGGCTGCAGGCAGCTCCACTTGGTGGACAGGATCGAGCTATGGCAGTTGGTGGTGGTGGAATCAATGGAGAGGCTGCCTCTGAGAACTCTGAAATCATCTTGGAGGAGGATGAGGTTGATGAGCAATCTGATTCTGAGTAAGTTGCCATTTTATTTCCTCTGCACAATAAATGGAGATGGAATAATTGATGTCAGTAGGGTTTCTACCTTATAAATACGTTCTCCCCTGATATTTCTTTGCTCAAGGCTTGTTTATTTGTTGATTTGTTGAGAGAAGTGTAACTATGTGCAAGGGTCTTTCTGCCTTAGAATTTGCTAGTTTATATCTTTTGTGTTATAACAAACCAAGGGTAAGTAAATGGTTTAGCTAGTATTCTAAAGTGCCACTAACTGGTGTCATGATACTTGGAGAAAACTCATTTCTAGCACAATTCACAGAGTTGCATCCTGCTCCTCTCTCTAAGAAAGGTTGATTCTTTCCCCTTTGCCTTTCTTTTATTTACTTCTCTGTGCAGATGCTTGGATATCCAGTCTATGACATGTCATGGATGTAGGTTAACATATCCAACAAAATTAAAGTTTGGAAAGCTGTAGTAAAAAATAGGAGATGTTACAACATAATTGAAGTGTCTTGCACTTCAGTGATTCACTTCCATGTCCTCCAAATTTTCAAATATGAGAAAATTGCAATGACCAAGTAATGCTTTGAATTGCTGAAGTTCAAGCCTTCAAATTTTTATGCTAAAAAAATCATAACAATTTATGATAGGGATGAAATGTCTGAGTGCAAGGCATTATGTCTTGTACTTCACACAATTAAGAGACTTCGTCTCTAAATGTTCTTGCAGCATAGTTAATAAAGGAGTTCCCTTGTGGCCATGCTTAATCTTGATTTTTCTGGATTGCCTGGTTGCATGCGTATGCTTTCTTTGGATATAAAAGACATTGGAGATTGAACTTCAAGAAACAGTAATCTCTTTGAGTGTAAGAACTTTTTCTTATTGAAATTGTGAAATTTTATCATATCAATTGATTGGCTCATAATTGGATTTGGATTTTAGATTTTTTGTAATTCTTCGAGTTTGGATACTGAAACTTTTACGTCTTCTCTGTGTTCATCTTCCATGTTCATCTTTTATGTTCTGCTTTGGCCATGCCCCTTGTGGGACGACTTTGTTGAAGTATTGACATGCTATGTTAATATATTTCAGTAGGTACAGTTTTGTCCTTCGCATTGTCCTCCTATTGATGGTGGCATGGATGACACTACTTGTCTTCAACTCTGCCTTGATAGTTATCCCAGTTTCACTTGGACGAAAATTGTTCAATGCCATTCCTCTTCTCCCCATAACTCATGGCATCAAGTGCAATGGTATGTGATTATTTTAACCAGTTATATTGATTTTTTGTCCTTGATGATAATGCTAATTTTTCCTGCAATCCACTTAAAATTTTCAGACCTCTATGCTTTCACAATTGGAAGCTATGTTATTTGGACTGCCATAGCTGGAGCAAGGTATGCCATAGAGTATATCAGGACAAGAAGAGCTGTGGTATTGTTTGGTCAAATCTGGAAGTGGTGTGGCATTGTGGTCAAGAGCTCTTTGCTGTTGTCGATATGGGTGAGGAGCACATTACCTGCATATCTGTTGATTATTATATCTCTATTCTGCTCAACCCCTTTGATGATATTGTTACTTTGCAGATTTTTATTATTCCCGTGTTGATTGGCCTTCTATTTGAGCTTCTGGTTATTGTTCCAATGCGGGTTCCTGTGGATGAGAGCCCAGTTTTCCTCTTGTATCAGGATTGGGCACTTGGGCTCATCTTTTTGAAGATCTGGACACGATTAGTAAGTCAAGATTTATTCTCTTACAAACTATTAACTTTTACTGTTAAGCCTTAAATGCTGCATATGATCCTATGCTTTGCTTTACTTCAAGTGTAAGGTAGCTTGTTTTCTTTGTCTTATCTGCCACAAGGAGGGCAAAATATGCAATGGACCAAGTCAATATTCTTTTGCCTTCTTAACAAGGAAGATAATGATGAGCATGTACAGAATATGATTTTGAAATTAATTAGAAAATATTGCTGTAGCTTATACTTTTTTTTTGACAACTAAGAGATATCGGTAGGGTTGAGTGCATCCAGATATTAAGATTAGGCTGAGATGGACTTTGAAGAATTATGTTGCTGTAGATTCATAAGATTATGGTTCTAATAATGTAACATTAACCTCATCTAGTCCGTTAATTAAAAACTTGCATAGATTTCATGAGAGCAGGGGTTTCTGTTCTTTCTTAATTTCATGAAATTAAATTGGTGATCTTCCTTTTTTTTTAGAAAAGAAATGACCATTTATAGATGATTGCAAAAAGGACAAATTGCTATACTCTTAAGCTATTGGTTTAAGTGCGGATAGACCCCTAAGTCCAAAATGTTATTCCATATCCCTATAACTTTTGGAGATGTGCCATTGCTAAAGCTTTCCAAAACAGTTGCTATTTGTGGCCCTTTTAGTGATGATTTTGGTGTTTCAGCAATAATGGAGGTTAATTGCATATTTTGAAGAGTCACGAGGAGGTGAAAACACATTTTAGGAGTTCCGAGGGGCCTGCCTGTGCCTGATTAACCATTTAGAGGGTGTATTTGTAATTATTCATTGAAAATGAAAAGAAAAAAAAAAAAAGATATTGAATAACGAGCTTCTAGCCCATGGGTTGGTTTTTGTTGTCTGTAATTGTTTGAGGTACTAGTAGATCTAAAATTGGATGTGTCTATTAATAAAATGAAATAATCTTCATTGATAACTTTTTAAGTTCGGCTTTAAGATCAGTGTACCTGATTATAATTATATGGTATATCAGATTTTAATTGTATGGAATATGAAAAGACTATATATGATAGTAATGGGATTTAATTTGGTGTATTTTCTGTCATCTCTAGGTTATGTTGGATCAGATGATGCCTTTTGTGGATGAAAGTTGGAGGTTGAAATTTGAGAGGGTGAAAGAAGATGGTTTCTCCAGACTGCAGGGCCTCTGGGTACTCCGAGAAATTGTGATACCTATTATCATGAAATTGCTGACAGCACTTTGTGTACCTTATGTTTTAGCTAGAGGGGTGTTTCCTATATTTGGATACCCATTAGTTGTTAATTCTGCTGTCTACCGCTTTGCCTGGCTGGGATGCCTCTCCTTCAGTGCATTACTCTTCTGTGTAAAGAGATTCCATGTCTGGTTCACCAATCTTCACAACTCTATACGTGATGATCGCTATTTGATTGGCCGTCGTCTTCACAACTATGGCGAAGATAGTGGAAGCAAGCAACAAAATGAAGCAGTCACTTCAGGCGATCCCCAAGTTGTTGATATGCGGGTTTCTGGTTTGGTTATACAGGATAGAGAAATTGATGTAGGGATGCGGTTAAGGCATGGCAATAGACAGGATGCTTAAGAGTGATAGGTTACCCCGGTGGGGAAGGGTGGCATGGATTAGATGTAACCGAGTTGTCGAAGCTTCTACGCCTATTTCATCGGAAGCTCTTGATTCTCCTATGTTGTGCAAATATACTTTTCTATCTAGTCATTAGATATGTTTTTATTTGGCTCTCTTTCTAATTTGGTTTCCTCGCATCATCTTGATAAGAAATGTATATGGTGTATGGTGCAAGTGGAATCTGGTAATTGGATTTTAACATGACCCGATGGTCCTAGTGTCTCATTCTATTTCAAAGTGCTTTGTTTTATTCTCTTCTGTATGGATCCCACTAGTTACTACTTGCAACGAATGGCACATCACTATCTTTGTGATGCATTGAACTATCTAAGTCGGAATAGTCTAACGGAAGATTGCATTCATCAATCAACCCATTGCGGGCTGCAGTTTTGAGACTCTGACCCGGTAGCTAGTGATGGAGATGGATAGCAAATTTTCCCAGTCGGCTTTTTTTTGAATTCCGGCTGCTGACTCTGAATTTTGAGCATTGCCGTGTTTGAGACCAGCCCTTAGTTGCTACTATCCAAGACAGACAATATTGTTTTGATTCGTCTGTACAATAAAGATCCAAGAGTTCTACCCTATGGAAAAACGGGAAATTTGGACAACTAGAATGAAAAGTAAAGGGGATATTTTGCCGGTATACTTCGCTTTTAATTCTTGTGCTGGAACTTGCAGTTTATTCGTAAATGGTGCCTTTTCCAAAATCCAAAGGATTCGCGTGGAGAGTTCTGTCGAAACAGCGAATAAAAAGAATAGAAAAGTGAATCTACTTTGCACTACAGGCCAAAAGACGAAAAGGTCAATAGGCAACCAACAACTATCTAAGTAGACTTGAACAGGCAATGCAACTATCACTCACAGCCACGTATTCCCACCACAAAAATCCCATTGTTGGTAAGGTCCCTTGTCCCATTGGTTCCTCTCATTTTTTGGCGCGTGAAGCTCCTTCTATTCTGACATTAACGAGCCGACCTCCACGGTCTTTTTCAGTTACTACGTACGTACGCTCTTTTCCTTAACGTAGCGTGAACTTCCTCTGCACCTTCCTGTCCTTTGAATAGTCACTGGCCGCTTATTTGTCATAAAATTTACTATTTCGAAACTGCCCTTGTTTTTGTTTCACATATATTCTTTCCTACAAGAAAAGAAGAAGAAGAAGAAGAAGAAGAGTTTTTGGTGAATTATATATAGTTTTGTATAAAAAGAAAACATGGGGTCTTCTTTTGCAAATTCTTTGAACTACACTGGAGTTTCAGGGGCTTGTCCATTTCTTCACAAGAATCAACAGTTTCCTAGTAGTTGGCTTTCCAGCGGTAATTTTCAGTGCAATATAAGGCCTTTGTTGTCCTTGAGCTTGGGCTTTTCCGGTCGTAGAAGGAGTAGCGCGAGTTTGTTGATTGCTGCTGCTGTCGCTGCGAATGGCACCAGTGTTAGTAACTCGTCTATGGTTAGTGAACATCAAAGCTTGATGCTTATACGACTGTTATATGTAATTAGAAGGGTTGTTCAGACGCTGTTTTAAGTAAAACTTGTTTGTTAAGTGCCATTTAATGCATTCGTCAGTTTTATGGATGAGGAAAAGTTAATGTTTTATGGATTGGATGCTTTTAGATGCTGTAATTTGATTAAACATGAGTTACATTATGTCGTTTGGTCCTCGTAGATCGTTTTGGCTTCAAAGAAGGGAATTAGCAAAATTAGACTAGTCTTCGAGTCCCATGTACCAATTAAGCCTAGCTTGCACAAGTTAATGACTTTTAATGAAAATGAAACCGGAGTCTACACATGTTTTTCTCCTTAGGACTATGATTTTTTATCGCTAGGCTAAGCCACTTGGTGATTCAATACTCCTATGCGGTTCCTCTCCTCTTGCTTATTTTCATCAACTTTAGCTGTGTACTGAGGTAATAGAAAGTATTCATGCATGTATGGACTTTAGCTGGAATGATTGGAAATAAGGAAGTAGTTTGGTGGCCATTTATTTGGATGGGATTTGTGGTTCTAAAGATTTATCAGGACATGAAAATCCTATGGTTTTATATGCAATTAATGTTATATAGACCTGATAAACATGTTTGGAATATGCTATTGCTGATTAATGGAAATACTACTTATAATAGATTTGCTAAAATAGAAGTAGATTTTTAATGGTCTGCAGATCAACCATTAGTCAGTTGTATAAAGTTGAATTTGTATAATGCCCCTCATCCTGCCTTCTCCATGTTTCTCATATACTTTGATATGAAGATATTTTGATCGATATTTCTCACGTATGATATGACAGGATAGAAAGCAAATATTCATTTCTAGGACATAATAGGCGATGAATTTAGTAGCCTAAAAGAAGATTTATTATATCGTCTTTCTGTTTTTCTTTCAGCCACGAAATGGGACCTATACTGTAGGTGAGTTTATGACGAGAAAAGAAGATTTGCATGTTGTAAAGACTACAACAAGTGTTGATGATGGTATGTTTTTTCATCGTTCTACTTTGACGATCATTTTATCTCGATTAGCTTGGTTTTGTCTAAGCAATATATTCATTACAGCATTGGAGATGCTTGTGGAGAAGAGAATAACTGGCTTTCCTGTCGTTGATGATGACTGGAGCTTGGTAAGCAACTTATTTGCTCATCAATACTAGAGTAATGTCATGCAAGATTGAGTTAGTTGCTGAGTAACTTGTTAAATTTATCATTACTATGTGCCTATCACTCCAGTCTTTTTCCTTTTTGCTTTTTCTCTCTCTCTTTTTTCATTTTCCCCCTTTTCATTTTGTTTGTTTAATTATAAAAGGAACCTCAGTCTATCTGCTGGTTGGGAAGTCAGTTTAGGAGTTGATAGATTCTGAATAAGTTTTTCTGAAACAGCATCTCCTATGAGCTTGTAGAAAACTGAAAATGAATGTAGAGCAATGCATTTTGATTCTTATTATTATTATGGGTAATACCATAACTATCTTATTTAAAAGCTTAAGTTTTTAGATACGGTGTGGATAGCTATATTTATTATATAACACTCTTCCTCACTTACAGTAGACTTTAAACCCAAAAAGTGGATGATTTAATTAGATAGGAGTTGATGACGAAGGGATTTAAATCTAGAATCTCCTGTTTTGACTCCATATTATGAATAATTCTATAACTGCCTCATTTAAAAGCTTAAACTTGTAAATACTATAAAGTAAATATAATAGTTTACACCATATTTAGAAGTTTAAGTGTTTAAATGAAACAGTTGGGCTACTACTACTCAAAACATTTATGACTTTTTTGTTAGCTTATAATTATCCATTTGTTAGTTATCTACGATATTATCTCCTTCCCTTTGGCACTAACCAAATTATGACTTCCCAAGTAATTTCGCCCTTTTCACTTTGACTTTTAAATTCATGGCAGGTTGGTGTTGTTTCAGATTATGACCTACTACCATTGGATCTTTTATCAGGTACTTTTAATGATGAAAGATTCAGATCAGTAACTTTCTATGTACTCCACTCCTATTGTTAATATGATTGCATCGATCATATACCTGAGGAGCAGAAAGTTGAAATATTTTCATAGATGCTTATTATGAATATGCTCTACATTTGTTTGTTAGAATGGTAGTGGTGTATGTACTTGATGCAGCATTATTCCTGTTTTTCATAATGGAAGAGTTGCTAGTCTAATTGTCCATCACAAATTCGCCCACTCTTGTTCTCACTCATGATATATAGAATGCCTTGTGGGGGTTTATGGCCTGGTGTTATTGATTGTTTCAACACTGTTAGGCTGCAATAGACTTTGCCATGTTAAAAACTTTGACATTTGATATGCTTACGAGCCCACACGAATTACACCTTTTGGTTTTTTGTATTTTACTTATAGTGCCACTAGTTTATAAGGAAAACAAGAAGTTGCTATTCATTTCAAGTAACTCTCTCTGCAGTTCAACATATTACATCTCCAAGGACAAAGTGCATCATCAGGTTTCAAAGATCTATAGCTAGTGACCAGTGATTCTTTAGTTTGCTTGGTATTATAAAGATTATCTAGTGCTGGAAGTTCAAATCACAAATTAAAAGCTGATGAAACTATTCGGTTCTGATGCTTGGATGCTAAAGAGATTGGGAGGTGGGTGTTTTGGGGAGAACTTCTCTCACTAGTCTGAGGCTGAAGATCCCATTGGTTGTTTATGTTGTAAAGTTTATTCTAGAGATTCCGATACGTGATGCAGCAAATTGACTTCTTCTGAAGAACCTTTAGCTCTTTTTTTAATGATATATAGTCGCATGATATGTTTAGTTGTGTGTTATGCATCAACAGCTCTGCGATAGGGGTGCATATATAAAAACTATCCAGAAATCACTATGACTGTTTGGGGATCCTTTCTTTTTGACACGTACCCTTTGCACTAAGTTGTGTTTCATTTTAGAAGAAATGTTTTTGGGACTTCTTTTAGACATTTATTATAATTAAAGCCTTAGAATTGTGAAACATTCTTATAGCAGAAAATTGATGATGGAAGGTGAAGGCTGTAGTTGATGGCTACTGGTGTTGGTTAACTAACATGATTTTTGCCATTTTTCATTAGTATGAAGAGTTATTTTTCTCATTTTCCATTAGTATCTTTTATTTTGTTGGCTATTACCGTCAACTTCAACAATCATCTGATACCAAAAGCCATTAGTGAATACAATTTGATAGCTTAAATTTTGAGTATAACAAATGTGAAAAAATAGTCCCGAAAAAGCCTTCCCACGAAACAAACAACACACTTAATGCCTTAGCTAGTTTCCTTTGTGAAATTTGGCTCTCTATATTGGAGATTATATTTATTAGTAAAACTTCAACTTCTTTATCTGGTGCTGGAAACCAGTGGAGCTGCATTTTCTGCATAGTAATTGCTTCCGGATTGTGGGTTTTTCATTATGTTTAAGAAGGATCTTGTAGCATCTGCAGGGGGAACGTTATATTTTATTTATGATGTTGTATCTTTGAATTATTTGCTAAATCACCTTCGACAAGGCCTAAAACACTTAGTGTCTTCTCTGAGTTTCTTAGGAGATTCTTAGTTTCCATATACAGGTGATCTTTCTACACAAAAAACCGAATTTCTTATTTATTTATTTATTTTTTAGCGCTGGAATTCAAGAGCTCTTTCTGCTGTAGAACTAAGTGCTTCCGGATAGCATTTTATTCATATTTCATATCAAACGGATTGACCTTCAAATGAGTATCTGTCCGTCCTTTTTCGTGGCTACAGGGACCACTCAAGGAGAATCCGATATTTTTCCAGATGTAGATAGCTCTTGGAAGGTAAAGAAAATCACATGTTTCTTGTTCTTCTTCGTACATATTATTGGCCTGTGCCAAATTATCAATTAGTTGGTTGGGAGTCTTTACTATCGTGTTCCCTCTTCTAATTTTGATAACTATGCAGACATTTAATAAGATTCAGAGGCTTTTGACTAAGACTTATGGAAAAGTTGTTGGTGACGTGATGACCTCTGCACCACTCGTTGTTCGTGAAACTACAAACTTGGAAGATGCTGCTCGGTATTGACTCAATGACCATAGTAGCCTTTGATGTTCCGGAAGTTTTCCTATTTAAATTTTTGAGGTGCTCTTTTGAGCCTTATATTGGCTCTGTCGATAATCAAGTTAGGACATTTATGAACATAATTGGACTAGAAAATGACGATAAAAAAAAACCCTAGAAGGAATGGTTGAGATTGGGCCGAAGTGTGCATTAATATGCTCTGTGTAATGCAATAGCCACCCTAATCTGCATCGTACTCTGGTGGTTGAAGAAGAACAAGGAATATGATGCTGCTTATACTTGCATGGTTGCCTACGTAGTTCTATAAGAAACCCTGGATGTTTGGAAGCCATGGTTATGATGTTGTTCATCAGCTCTAGATGTTGATTAAAAAAATATAAAATCAGAGAAGATCTTATGGGCTTAAACTTTTAGATAAGATGGTTATGCGTTCAAAATATATGGTTGTGGATTTAAAATTTATTACGTGTGCTTATTTTGTGGTCTTTCTGTATTGGCATTTATTTCAATCCCATGTCAGTAGCAAAATTTTGCTTTAGAAATATACAAGTATATTCTAAGTCCTTAATTTCTTTTGATCTAATTGCTTTCCATGACTTCAGGTTGTTATTAGAAACAAAGTTTCGCCGCCTTCCAGTTGTTGATGCTTATGGCAAACTGGTACTATTTTGTTAACAATTTGTTCAGGATAATTCCTGGATTTCAATGTTCTAGTACATCGTATCTTATTTGGAACTGCCTCTACATCACAGATAGGGATTATCACAAGAGGAAATGTGGTAAGAGCTGCACTGCAGATAAAACGCGCGATTGAACATGCTGCCTGATTTCTTGGGAAAGAAATGCAGAGTCCAGATTTATAAGCATGTAGAGGATTTTGAGTTGAATATACAGCTCAATTTTTACTGTCATTTGTTCCATGAGGACCATGACAGGAAACATTTTCATTAAGGGTAGTTAATAGTATATGGTGCACACATTGTTTTGGCAGAGGATTAGGAAAGCTGATGCAGGGGATCTCCGATCGGATTCACTGGGATGCATATGCCTTTTAAGAGTTATTTGGCTATATGTCATTTGAAATTTCCTTTTTTTTTTTTGTTCCAAAATTTTGTATGACCCTAATGTTGCAATTTATGTACAATATACCAAAATACTTTTGATATATTTATGAATTTTATTTATAAAATATAAATATTTATTATATTTATATACTTTTCTGGTTGTATATATTTTACAAAAAAGTACAATAAACAATTAGAGTATGTATAAAATTGTAATAAATGTGTATTATTAGTAGGATTTTATGACATTGTATTATGTAAAAGTTGTCATTGGTTAGATAAATATCTACGGGGATATAGATATTTAGATTTACATGTTATATAATTAAGGCTATTTTCATTGAATTAAAGGAAAGATATTCGAGTAATATAACTGAGTGTTCAAAGTTAAGTGGGTACATCGGACAAAAACTATTAATAGAGAACATTACATGCTTAATATCATTAGTCTTTTCTCTATATGAATGAGTATAAATAATTCATATACTTGAAACCTTTATATATTCTATATTAGAATGTTGTGTTTTGATATTGTTAGATGTGATCTTCATTTAGATTATAAATAATATAGTTATTTGGTATGATATGAAATATAGAGAGAGTAGTAATGAGTCTAGATAGAATTCATCATACTTTTGGATTAGAGAATCAATATCTAGGGTCGTTTAGTTAAGATAATAATAAGCCAATGATTATGATAAGTCAAGTTTTATTGAGTTTATTTTATTTACAAAACCAAGTAAAATGATTAGACATTCATGACATAATATATGATGGTTTTATTTTTTGCTAAAGAGATTTAATTACACAATAATCGGTTCATATTATAATTTTTCTATTACATTGGACAACCAATAATTGTTGCTAAATGGTTATTTTAGTTTGTGTTTAAATACACTGCTTTCTTATATAGTAACCCAAATGATCACACACTATAATACGATTAATAGGATAAATAATTGACTTGTAATTTTAGTGAATATTGAAATAATGTTAATATTTTAAGCTAGAATATATTGGTTCGAAGTAACAAACTGGAAGCATTTTGTATTAATATTTATCTTTTTGCATAGAATATGTTTGCAGTCAAGTCCTTTTTAAAAACTATGTATTTTTATTATTAAAATATATGGAATTTATTAATTCCATGTTCAATCATTTTGTGATAATTGAAGGGTTGTTTGCCATTAATTCCATGTTCAATTTTTATGCATTAAAAAGTTATGGTAATTGGAAGGTTTATGGGTATTAATTTTAATTAATGTAATATGGTATTATGAAAGGGAAAAGGGAGATATTTTTTTATTCAGAGATACACTAATGAAAAAGCAATAAAGTGAATATAACATTTTGCTTTTTAGAATTCTAATTCTAACCCAAGTTATCTAGTAATATAAATAATTATAATTGTTCTTGTTAATACATGTGTGGATATTGCTAGAGGGACTACAATTGGAGTCCTTATGGTAAATATATTTGAAAACAATAAATTAATATTCAAATTGTAATTGAACTCCATCATCAAGAAGAGATGGCATTTTCATTAGGAGAAAAGGTAATTTTATACTCTTTTGTTGATATATAATTTTATTTTACATATTACACATGGATAATAGTTTTTTTTTTCCTTTACGTTTTTTGTGATTTAAAAAACCTAATAAATGTTTCATATTTATAATGACAAAAACTTGTAATAGAATGAAGTGGACTTATTATTGTATTCGTGATATTATTTCCTACTTGTAGCTTTTACATTTTATTCTAATCTAGCCTAGAGGTGGTCCTTACTTATCTTACTTTTGACTCATATGAGATGTTACCTAAAAGACTGAAAATAAATATATAAGTTTTAAAATTTTAGTGATAAAAAATAAAAATTTATTAGCTTCATGTAATTTTTTTATATAAAGTAAAATTGATGAAATTTTATGTAATAATAAATGATTGGTGTTGAGCCTAAATTTTGTTGTGAACCCTATAAAAAGTGAATAATAATAATAATAATAATAATAAAATAAAGGTTGTGGCAGTAATAAGTAATGGAGTTTTTATAAGAAGGTGAAAGTGGACTTTTTGATCCTTAAGTATAAAAAAGGTTGTCACCATCTTGGGTTTCATTATTTTATTTTATTTTATTTTATCATTATTGTTTCTGTAAAAGACTCTCTAGAGAACTTGCAAGAGTAAAACATAAGTAAGAATCTATAAGTTAAGATCTACGTTCTTGATTATTAGCTCTATTTCTAATGCGATTATAGAAGACGTGATATTGTAGAAGAAATCAACATTAGAGAAAAGAAAGCGAAAGTTAGGAAATAAGGAAAAATTCTAATTAAGTAAGAGAATTGTTAGAATTTCAATAAAAAAGGGGAGTTTGTATTGATTAGTGATTGTTGAAAGTGCAATTTTAGGGAATTTGATTGGATCTTAGTTGTAGTATAAATTGTGGACATTGCTAGGGTTTGCGAATAAGGTATGTTTTATGATCCTTATTGATATTATTGTTTGATTGGTGTCGAGGAACATACCTAAGTATTCCATTATGATAATTTGATAAAAAGGATCAAAACTATAAAATATTTAGAGTGTTAAATGAATTAAGGTTGTTTTGGGATGAATTTGAGATGTTAAAATATAAAAGAGAAGAAAATACCGATTAGAAAGGATTATGGGCAAAGATTATCGGTGTGATCCTACTTAGAAAACCTTTGTTTTGAATTGAATTGAAGAAATTGAAGCTGGAGAGGATTATGGTTAGGACTATGGCTGTGAACCTAGGGCGTTGACTTGCAAGCTAAAGAAGATTATGAGCGTAAACTGTTGGATTAAAATTAAAGGACCATGGTCCAAGAACATGACCATGAGCCTTAGGTGTATTCTTGTAGCTATGCTTTTTCGATCATTTCTCATTTCTATCTTTTGCTTAAACCTATTCTAACCTTTTCCAAACATCTATAGAAGTTGAAATTGATTTTTAAACCTAAAGTTAAGCTAAAATTTAGACCTAGTAACATAAGGAGTAAGTATGGAAATTTAGCTAGAACAATGTAACTTAAAGGTAGAATTTAAAAGGAGTTATTCTTATTTTGTACTTCAGGTGTTGATGTTAAAAAAACTCTTGAGTAAGATACTTTCAATTGTTCTCAGGATCTATGTATATGGAACCTTGGTTTGTTACCTATGTTTGTTTAGGATAATAAAAGTAAACTAAACTAATAATTTATTGGATTAAAATATGTTAGTTTGTGTTTGGTTGGGCTTAGGGTTCGTAGTATACTAATGTCCCTAAAATGACACCTTATTAATCTATGGGCGATGTTATCCTAAGTGGAGTTCCTCTTAGATAAGATACGAGGTGGATTAGGTTGGTGTTCGTGAATCGTAGCACCAATATCCTACAATCAAGTAGGTTGGATGGCGTTTAGAGGTTGTAGTGTTAGTGTCCAAGTGCTTGCTTAGATCAGGGGCTATAATGCCATTGTCCCAATCTAGGAATTATGAAGCGGAATCATCAGTAACTCTTGGTTTAGGGTTAGTTGCAAATGATTTTAGGCTATACAGTTTGTTGGTTAATAAAAAAAGGTAATAAATAAGTTATCTGATCTTTGTATTATGTTACATTAATGTTTGTGAAATTTGTATGTGATGCATGGTATGTGTGTGTGGTTGTAAGAATTTAAGTGGAAATTACTAGGATTATTGAATTAGAAGATTTTTACACCACTAGGATGGAGAGCAGCGATTATGATTACAATCATGAGATTGGCTCTTGAGTTAAAATAATAATGATTGTTATTTATGATAATTATTTATTATTCAAGCATTAAAAAGATTTATATAGATGTTATTATGAATTAATTTTGAAAAATAAATTCTAGGAGTTTACTTGGAAACCTTTATAGAACTTGGAAATTTTAGTTGCTTGTATAGCCTGACTTGTTAATAAACTATTAAAGACACGTGGCAATTTATGATGTCTTAAGCTTGGAGTGTGACATTTTATATAAAAGATGTTGCAAATATCTTGCATGAAATCAAGCCTTAAGTCATTACATCAAATGTTGATGAAATTGTGATTTCAAAGTAATGATTTTAACTTTGCAGATTTTGCAATTTGTATACTTATGACCTTAAAAAATTACATCACTTGTGGAAAGCAAAATGCAAATAATTAAGGGTGTATTTTATTATCCACCGTAGACACTCGATTTTTACTATCTAGTAGTTATAATTATAGTTATAGGTTTTTTAATAGGGTTTTAATTCAAAACTAAAAAAAAAAAATAAAAAGATAAAAAAATTTTAAAAATAAATAAATATGATGAAAAAAATTGAAAAATGATGAAAATGCCAAAAAAATGAGAAAAGAAAAAATTATAAAGAATTTTAGATTTTTCTAGAAAGTAAGTTATTTTAGGGGCAATAAGTTTTTAGTTTTAACTTAATTCAATTAATTATTTTAGAGAATTGCATGTTTTAAGTACAATTTAATTGTAAAAAAATCAAACTATAAGCCAACGGTCTCACGAATAAATATTGAAGTATTGAATTGGATTTAAATTGAAGTTGTAAGTTTGAATACTGTTACGCATACATTTATCTTTTGTCTTTTATCTTTTATTCTATTATGATTTTTTTTTAAAATTTAATTTTAAATATTAACGAATCTTTTGAATCTAATGTGATAGAAATTTGTGAGATTCATATTTGATTAGATACGAATTGATACATAAGATTCATTTCAAATTTATATATACGGATTGTTTAGGGCAAAGGAAAAAAATTTTTTAGACACACACATACACGTTAAAAGGATCGAAGTTTTCACCTTCGCCAATAATCACCATCGCTACTCTAATACATATATAGCCCCTACTCTTCAATCTAAAACTGAACACATGCAACCATAGTTGCGGCATCTTCAATCCAGACGTCTGAACGCAATAGCCACTCCCTGATGGATGATACACCAACATAGTCACAACAGCAAGTCCTTGCCCAATTTCGCGTAACCGCATCCTCACAGCAAACCTAATGTGTACGGACACAATAAAGCCACGGCATCCCCAACGCTCATCTCTATCCTCATGCAAATTCACACAGTCTGCACACCTAACGCAGACTCTAGTCAGCACTTCAGCACTGTGCACAGACCGTACCGACATCCGCAGCACCAACATCCAACCCAGCAGTGACGAACCCTAAGCCAAAGTCCACTACCAGTCGCCATCCACATGCGAAATCTAACAATTCAGCAAACGCCACTTGCCACTCTACTACTGCACTTCATTATCTGGCCATACGAATTGCACGTCCACCGTAACACTGCATCAGCTTCCGCGTGACAGGAGCCAACACAACGACAAGTCTCCATTGAAGCCTCCTTGCAACCCAAGCTCCAATATCTAGGATTATTTGGCCAGGTTCTTTTTGTTTCTTTCTCTGTCCTATTCAGTTTTTTTTTTTTTTTTTTCGTTTTTGTTTGTTGCTTTATTTTGTCGTTGACTAATTGATCCAAATAACAAAAAAAATATTAATGTCTACAGGTATGAAGTTTTCTTTCGGTAATTACGAACTTTATCTTCAAAATAAAAGTTTAATTAACTCTTTTTAAAATTAGAATTTTTTCTAGAATTTTCAAAATATAAAAATCAAAGGCCTAGCTTAGGAAGTTTTTAAACATTAGTTTTTTAAAATTAATAGAAAACTATTTTTTATAAAATAAATAAAAACTAATAAAAAACCATTTAAAAAAAAGAATAATAATAGGACGTCTTAGAGAGTTATATATATATATATATGTAGATATACTCAAGAATTAGGGCTCTTTTAGATCTTATTAGTAATAATATAAACTTGGTTGGTTTTCAAAAAATTAAGATAAATCAACATACTAAAATTTTCACAAAGAACTACGATCGTCCGATCTCAATTAATGGTACGTAGGTACTTTTGAGGTAATGATAAAATTAGGTTCTTTTTCTCTTTTTGTTTTTTTTTTTAAATTTTTTATTTTCTTAAAAAACAATAAAAAGGGATAGTTTTGAAAAATAAACTTAATTTCGATAAATAGATAGTAGTACTTGTTATGGTTTAATAGGTTAGCTCTTGAATTTAGAATCTTTTGGTTTTTCACTTAAATTGAAATTCAAGATCGATAACCAAATCGTAGTGAATCCACTCAATTGATTACTGTTTCTTTTTTTTCCTAACTTAGGTCGGGTGGTGACTCCAAAAATTTTTCTAAATAAAAAACCAGAATTTTCAAATTTCTTTAGTCGATGATTAATATTAAATGGGTTGGGGTTTACTATTAATTGGAAAGTGAAAAATCAAATTAAAATAAGAAAACTAAAAATTCAGACTTGACAGTTTGGCGACTTAACTAGGGATGCCTAAAGGGCTGACCACTACAATTTATTGAAAATAGAATTATTTTTTTAAAATAAAAAGATAAAAAATAAAAAAAATAAAGAAAAAGAACACTTAGGGATGTTATTTTGTTTATTTTATTTCTATTTTTTATTAACATTTTTTTTTGTTACAATTAATTTATGGGGATAGTTTAGGGGTATGTTCTATTTTATTTTTTACATCATAAATGTATGGTAGATATGGTCAGAACGGGGTTGTCTTAGGATCTTAGGAAAAGGGCTATTGTGTAAGATTTGGATGTTGTGGGAAAACCACCTTTCAGGATTGATCAGACTAACTCACTCAAGTTTAGATGTGACCACAAAATTGTTCTTTTGAAAAATACGGTAGTCGTGGAACTTAAGGACCTTTAGAACCCACTCTTTGCATGTATGAAAACCTTTTTTTCAAAAATCACAAGAACCCATGATATGTTAGACCTAAATAAAAGAAGGCAATTGTGAACTTATTATTGTAATATTTCCCTGTAAAGAGCTTGTAATAATTCTATGTAAAGTTTAACATAGGTTGTGATTAATTTTAATATTTTCTTTAGATAGGTATGGCAAAATTGAGTCAAAGGCCGTTTGAGGAGATCCATGTCCACCCCCCACATTGGCCTCAAAGATTACTCCAGAAGTGGTTCCACCTTTTTAGCTCAAATAAGCAAGAATTATTAGGAACAAGATTGGTCTTATCTTGTCCTTATAGAAGAGCCTCATGAATATTACCTTAGTACGGGCCTTAATACATCTATTAGGGCCCGAATCTATCACTTTTTGTTTGGGCCCACATTAGTTGAGCTTAACCTTCACAGAGTAAATAAATAAAAATAATAAAAAAGAAATAAAATAAAAAGAATCAAACCTGTAAAATAATTTTAGGTAGTTACCATTTTGCTTAGTATTCTAGAAATATTCTTTCTTTTAGATAGATTAACTCTTTAGCCTTTATCATTTAGAATAAATAGGATTTAGATATTTTCTTTTTTTAGTCTTTTTCCTTTAGAATTCCTCATTTGTAAATAGACCCTAAGTAATGTTGTTTAAGGCTTGTATATAAAATTTTAGGAAAGCAATCCTTCATTTGCAATTCCATCACTTGGTTTCGGTAACATAAAAGCCTAACTTTTCCTCTCTCTCTCTTTAAAAAAAAAAAAGGAAAGAAAAGAAGCGACTAACGGTTACAAATCCTTATGGGACTTAGGACAAACACAATCATTTGGCCCATTAAATTAGTTAACCTAAACACATCCACTTAGCTCGAGAAAACAACCAAGTAAATACGAAACCCTAGCCCATCAAGATAGTTCAACCAACTCAAAGCCCCTGAGCCATCGAGTCCAAACACGAATCAAGTCAAAACATAAGATTGTGAAATACTATCCTGAGCTTGATCCCCGATACAAACAAGAAAGGTAATTCATAATCCCTTCAACTTTAAAAGTTATCAATGTTAACCCATTTGAACTCTAAGGAACTAGACTTGAAACCATACATGAAAGCCTAGGAGCTTTCAGTCCTATAAATCTAAGGCAAGTTAAATGAGAGCACGACAGTTTTGGGGCATTTGGTCTTTGAAATTTTATTTTTGAACTCAAATTGAGTGAAAGTCAGCCTCTACCTTAGCATCAGTCAATCTTTACATAGGGAATTGGTAACTCACTTTAAAAAAAGTTTAGAATGAAAAGAGGCAAACTATATCTTATACATTAACTCTTAAACACTTTGAGAGATGAGAGATATCATGGTGAGGATATTTTGGACTCATTCCTCAAAGGAGGTCTATTTTGAATTTGATACGTAGACTGAAATGAAGTTAGGCATTTATTTTCAAATCTTAAACACAATTATTCTTTGCTAACCCCGTTGAACCATTTTGGAGTCCTTTCAGATGTAAACTCTGTTAAGAACTACCCCTACAGTAAGGCAATTTGGAGGTTGAGGTCATTGATTTGGAGAGAAGGATAAAACCGATTTGTCTTTACCCCAATAACAACAATTCAAGGATAATTTTTTTTTCAATAAATTGTTCTCTTCGAAGAAGAGCTAACATTTTTCCAAATACCCTAAAGACCACACATACCTTACCTAAGCCAATACATACTGAACCTATGGATTTAGGGCATCGATTCATCTAGAGACAAGAACTTGACAAAAGAGATAGTTATTTTTGGAGAGAGAAAAAAAAGGAAATGAAATGAAAAAAGAAAAAGAGGAAGAAAAAAAAAGGAAAGAAAAAACCTAAGAGAAAGGCAAATGAAGAAATGCCTAAACATCGAGCTTGAGAAAATCTCTAACTAAAGAAGGCCTAAAAGCCCAAGATTGCTCTAACAACACAAGGCCTTGAATTGCATTTCTAACCAAAAACACAAAACCCCAAATTCATTTCAAAATTTTGTTCTCAACCACAAACCAAAAACTCCATATCCATTGTAGAATCACGCTTCAAATTGCCACAAGACCTTTCTATCCAGTTGAATCTCAAACACAAGATCTCTCTACCCACAATTCCTCCTACATTCGTTGAAAGCTCTTTTGATTTTGAGGAATAATTTATCTAAAATAAAATTATTTTTGAAACCAGGGCAAACACACACACATCTAGTTTTTTCAAAAGGTTCTTGATTTGTACACCTTAGTTGGATAAAAGTACTTATTTCAAAATAGGCCCTCTTAGTTAACTTCTTTTGAAGCCATATGACCAAAAGCTCGATTCACAATATTGAACCCAAAAAGACCTGGTAGATTGATCAAAGCGTATTACTTGCAAACTAGACTGTAATTTTTGGAATAGTAGTTAAGAGTAAAATCTAGACTGAGAGTGTACAAGGAAGTCCTCTTTGATTAGACTAATCGTGAGTTATCTCTTCCTTAGGAAATGAATGTTTAAGGCCTATCTAAGAAGCTCAATATCAGGGCTAGAAACTAGGGTAGATATGTGATACCTTAAATGGTTATAGCATTTCTTTTCAAACAAGGATTTGAATCTGGTAGCGGACCTTCAAGAAAAAAAGAAAAGAAAAGAGGAGAAATAAAAGAAGAAAGGAAAGGAAGGAGAGAAAGTGAAGGCTTGTTACAAGTTTTTTCCATCCATGTTAGCCCTAGTGGCCAAATTTTCAGTTTATGTCATAAACGGTTTCCACCAATGTTGTCCATTGTCAATTTCTCAAAATCAATAGCTTTTTCGAATCGGTTATATCCATTGGTCTTCTTTTTTTTTTTTTTTCAACTATCATAAAGAGTTTTAGTGAATTCTTAGAGTGCTTACCTTTTATCCATTTCCTTAGGGATTAAGCCAACTCGTAGAGCACAGTCTTGATCTAAAGTTTCTTAACGCTTTAGCTAGTTCATTGAGTACTATCCTTATCCATATCTTCATTAGTGCTTCAACTAGCTCATGGAGTGTTATCTCGATTCATATTCTCATTTAGAGATTTAGTCAACTCGT
Organism: Lumnitzera racemosa; assembly: GCA_024138005.1. Taxonomy (NCBI): domain Eukaryota; kingdom Viridiplantae; phylum Streptophyta; class Magnoliopsida; order Myrtales; family Combretaceae; genus Lumnitzera; species Lumnitzera racemosa. The sequence goes on along the minus strand of JAMXBC010000011.1, from coordinate 15,477,676 downwards.
AGAGTGTAGTCCCAATCCAAAGTTTCTTAAGCGTCTAGCTGGCGCTTAGAGTACAGTCTCTATTTATGTTCTCACTTAGAGATCTACCTAACTTATAGAGCGCAGTTCTAATCCAGAGTTTCTTAAGCTTCTAATCGCTCGACTTACAGAATGTTACCCAACTCATAATCGCTTTTTGGGATTTAGCAAGCTCATGGAGCGCTATCCTAATTCAAGTTTTCCTATTTTTAGGTCTTAGCTAGCTTAAGAAGCACTTTGATTGCCTTGGTTAATCGGCTCATTAGGGCATGACTAAGTTTTCTTATTTTTAAGTCTTAGTCAGCTCAAGGAGCGCTTTGACTGCTTTGGTTAGTCAGCTCATTAGGACACTACTAAGTTTTCTTATCTTTAAGTCTTAGCTAACTCAAGGAGTGCTTTGACCACCTTAGTTAGTCAACTCATTAGGGCATGATCAAGTTTTCTTATTTTAGGTCTCAGCCAGCTCAAGGAGTGCTTTGACTACCTTGGTTAGTCGGCTCATTAGGGCATGACCAAGTTTTCTTATTTTAGGTCTTAACCAGCTTAAGGAGTGCTTTGACTTCCTTGGTTAGTCAGCTCATTAGAGCATGGCCAAGTTTTCTCAATTTATTTTAAGTCTTAGCCAGCTTAAGGAGTGCTTTGATTGCCTTGGTTAGTCAGCTCATTAGGGTACAATCGGGTTTTCTTATCTTTAGATTTTAGCCAGCTTAAGAAACGTTTTGATCACCTTGGTTAGTTAGCTTATTAAGGTACGACCAGGTTTTCTTATCTTTAGGTCTTAGCCAGCTTAAGGAGTACTTTGACCGCCATGGTTAGTCAGTTCATTAGAGTACGACTAAGGTTTTCTCATTCTTTTCGGGTTTTAGCCAGCACTAGGAGCGTTTACCCATTTCATCTAATTTTAGGCATTAGCTAGCTTAAGGAGCGCTTTGCTTGCCTTGGTTAGTCAGCCCATAGGGGACACAACCAAAATATCATTATTCTCTTTAGGGTTCTTGCCAACCTATAAGGGCATTACCCTTACTATTCTTCGTTTCAAGCTTATTGTCATCAAATCCTCAATTAGCTTGTCATAGTGTTTCTTAGTATAGAGTCAATCTCAAGGCAAAAATTGTCTCTTTTGTCTTTTTTGTTTTTATGGTAAAGTTTTATTCAAACTTTACTACAAAGGGCAGCTATAGACACTTGATTTTTACTCTCTAATAGTTATAGTTTTTTTAATAGGGTCTTAATTAAAAATAAATATATAAAATGAAAAAAATTGAAAAATGATGAAAATACCAAAAAAATGAGAAAAGAAAAAATTATAAATATTTTTAGATTTTTCTAGAAAGTAAGTTATTTTAGGGTAAGTAAGTTTATAGTTTTAGCTTAGTTCAAATAATTATTTTAGAGAGTCACATGTTTTGAGTATAATTCAATTGTACTAAAAATCAAGGCACAGGCTAACGGCCTAATGGCTAAGCATTGGAGTATTGAATTAGATTTAGTTTGAAGTCGTAAGTTTGAATCTCGTAGGTATACATGTGTCTTTTGTCTTTTATCTTTTATTCCATTGCTATTTCTTTTTTTTTTTTATATCTAATTTTAAATCTTAACGAATTTTTTGAATCTAATGTGATAGAGACTTATGAGATTCATATTTGATTAGATATGAATCGATACATAAGATTCATTTTGAATTTATAAACACGGATTGTGCAGGGCAAAGGAAATTTTTTTTTTAAATACACACACACATTAAAAAGATCGAAGTCTTCACCTTTGCCAATAATCAACATCGCCACCCTAATACGTGTATAACCCCTACTCTTCAATCTAAAACCGAACACACGCACTAGTGTGAATTGTGACTAAGAACAGATAAGGCTAGTCATTGGATGGGTTTAAGCTTATGGAAAACTCAAAAAGGATTAATGGGGAAAGGTACGAAAAGAGTGAAATCAAAGGATGAAAACAGTAAGCAAAACCTACGAACAGCTCTAGAGAATATGATGTACTAAGTAATGGAACTTCCGGGGACTTACGGTACGATTCGATATGACGCACAAATTGGTCTAATGAGGTTACTTGCCACTTAACCTTGTTTAAGGGAAAGGATAAGAGTGATGCTGGAAGTAAACAACAGTGTTTACCCAGGGAAGAAGATATTCAAAAGTGTATTGAAGATTATTTGATCCCTTACAACTACAAGTACAAGGGTATTTATACCAGTAAACTAGAGCAGTTTGCCCAAAAGGGAAAATACAAAAATGATATTTCCTAAGGAGGCAATGTATATGTTATAAATGGGCAAAAATGTATATACAAGGAAAATAATCATTAGTGTTACAGATTCTAAATGTAATACTGTACACGTGGCAATGCAGCATTGGCGAAGTCGTTGGGAGATGCGGACAAAAAAGTATGGACAGATGGACTTGTTTGCTTAATCAATTTGGATTCTCTCTTTCAGCTTCTTGGCAAGGATAATGCCGAGTGGTTGGACGACTTGGCACTAGAGAGTACTCATCTATCTGGCAAACTAAAGAATAATGGACTATCATACAGCATGGCATTAAAGGTGATTCGGTAAGGAAATACTTAGCCTTAACAGGAGTTGGTTGGAACATAAGGATTTGACGTACTATCCCTTCTAATCTTAGAGCTAGGCTGCAAGTTAGGGGTCCTGTAGCTTGATTCTCGTCATTCCCTCCAGGTTGTTTTGGATTTGGGATCAAATTCGAATGGTGTTCGTTTAGTCTTCCGTCAAGATGATATGGATTGAGGTTGGCAATGTTGAAGGCATTAAAAGCCCCATACTCCTCGGGTGATCCAACTTGTAGGTGTTGTCACTGATTTTTTGGAGCACTTTGAAAGGTCCTTGCGCCCTTGCAGATAGTTTGTTCTTCTTTTTGTTCGAGAACCGCTCCTTGTTGAGGTGTAGTCATACCAAGTCTCTCGATTGAAACTATTTGGTCGATTGACCATTGGTCTTTTTATGCATTTTTTGGTAGCCTAGTTGATGTGTCGAGTAACCTTGTTGTAGACATGTTGGAGAGATTGTGCTCTGGCTAAGGCGTTAGGGTCCTCTTGCGCAGGTGCCAGTACAAGGGCGTGGTTGAGGGGCAACTTGGGATTGAATCTATAGACCACCTTGAAGGGAGTTTGCTTGGTGGTGTTATGTACGGTATGGTTATAGGCGAATTCGACCATTAGCAAGTAGACGTCCCAATCAGCTAAGTTCTTGCCTACTGCAGCTTGGAATAGTGACCCCAAAGTACGATTAACCACTTCTATTTGACCATCGATTCGGGGGTGACATGAGGTACTGAAGAGTAATATGGTTCCTAGTTAATGCCATAGGGTCTTTCAGAAATGGCTTAAGAACCTTGGGTCTTTGTTGAAGACTACACTTCTCTGCATGCCGTGTATTCGTATAACCTCCTGTAAGAAAAGAGAAGCAACAGCCAAAGCATTGTTAGTTTTGGTACAGGGTACGAAATGTGCTATCTTACCGAACCAATTTACGACGATCATCACAAAATCTTTTCCTCGAGTAGTTCTCGGCAGTCCGAGAACAAAATCCATACTTAGTTCAGTCCAAGGTTTCGTTAGAACAGGTAGGGCCATTACTTTCCCTTGTTCGGCTCGGCACTTAGCCTTTTTGCACACATCATAACCTTCGACCACTTGGTGCACATCCCTTTGCATTTTCGGCCAAAAGAATCGGCCATTTAATAGTTTACAGGTTCTCCATTCTCCAAAGTGTCCGAAGGGTCTATCGTTGTAAGCTTTTCTGATTAATAATTCCCGTTGGGAACAAGTCGGCACGCACAGTTCCCCTTTTCGGAATAGATAGCCATCCTTCACATAATACTTGTCCACTATTCTCCTATCCACGCATCTCAAAATTATTGGTCCAAAGTGTGGATCCTCGGAGTACCATTCTTGGATCCTCAGAGTACCATTCTTTGATACTCGCAAAACCAAACAATCCGGTTTGCAGTTTTGACAAGAGCGCATGCTTCTTTCAAAGAGCATCTGTAACTATGTTGCTCTTTTCTTCCTTGTATTTGATTACAACTCAAGGAATTTAACCCATCTCGCCTGCTGCTTGGACAGTATGGTTTGACTTTGGAGGTACCGCAGTGACTCTTGATCTGTATAAATGACAAAGTCGCTAGGCAGTAGATAGTATTGCCAGACTTGTAGTGCTCAGATTAATGCCAAGAGTTTCTTGTCATACATAGAGTAATTTAACTGGGGTCCTTGAAGCTTCTTACCACGGAAGGCAATTGGTTGGCCTTCTTGCATTAGGATAACGCCTATTCCAATGCTTGATGTGTTGTACTCTAATTCAAAAATTTTGTTAAAGTTGGGGAGCACTAACACTGGGGCGGATGTCAACTTCTTCTTTATCTTGGTGAAGCTCCTCTCCTCCCTTTCTCCCAATCGAAAGTCAGTGCTTTCCTTTGTTAATTTAATAAGTAGTATAGCGAAGGTACTGAAGTTTCTGATGAACCTTTGGTAAAAAGAAGTCAGTCTATGGAAACTTCTCATGTTGGCACAAGTAACAGGGGTTGGCCATTCAACAATTGCTCGGATCTTCTCATCATCAACTCACAAGCCTCCTCTACTAACTACATAGCCTAAAAATACCACTTCATGCTCGCAAAAACAACATTTCTTTAGGTTACCGAATAATCTCTCGACACAGAGAATATCCAAGATTGCTTTGATGTGTTTACAATGACTTGGCATGTCGGTACTATAGATTAGGATATCGTCGAATTGCACCACGACATATGTCCTGATGAGATGTCTCAGTACACGGCTCATAAGCCTCATGAAGGTGCTCGGGGCATTTGACAAGCTGAAGAGCTTGACCATCCACTCGTAAAGTCCATGTTGAGTTTTGAACGCAGTCTTGCACTCGTCTCCTGGTCTCATGTGGATTTGATGATAGTTAGACTTAAGATCAATCTTGCTAAAAATTTTGGCTTCACTCAGTTCATCCAACATAACTTTTAGCTTCGGGATCGAATACCTGTATTTAATAGTGATTTTGTTCACTGCTCGGCTATGAACATGCCTCTATCAGGTTCCATCCTTCTTCGGCACTAGAAGTGCAGGCATAACACAAGGGCTGAGACTCTCTCTCAAGTATCACCTTTCCAGCAACTCATTGACTTGACGTTGAGGCTCAGAAGCCTGCTCGGGATTCATGCGATAAGCTGGCTTGTTCAGCAGTGCAGCACTGGGTATTAAGTCAATGTAGTGTTCTATGCCTTGGGTTGGAGGCAACTCTTTAGGTAACTGTTCTAGGAACAAGTCGGTATATTCATCTAATAGTTCCTTTACCTCCTAGGGTAATTCATCCTGCTCTTTCGTTTCCAATAGTGGCCTGACCAAAAGGAGGGTCGGTTCATCAGTATTAATGGCCTTTTGGAGCTCAACTCTACTCATCATTAGAGCCTTTTTTGATCTGTGAGCAAGTTTTGTTTGTAACTTGTGAACCTCTCTCTACGACATTGAATTCAGTGTGATCTTCCAATCATCCTTCTCGAACATGTAGGTATTCCTATAATTGTCGTGGATGACTCTCCTATCAAATAGCCACGGTCTTCCTAGCAACAAGTGGGAGGCACACATGGGTAATATGTTGTAGAGAATCTGGTTGGAATAATTGTCGATAGTGATCGACAGTTGTACTTGCCAAGTGACATGTAATGTTCCCTTATCACTTAACCATTGCAACTTGCACGGCCTTGGATGTTCAACATTTGGCAACCTTAGTTTTGAGACGAGGTAAGCTGATGCCACATTGGTACAGCTCCTATTGTCTAGGATGAGGGCGCATATCTGTTCATTTACCTTGTAGGTGATATGAAATAAGTTCTCTCTTTGCTATTCCTCTCGTGAAGGTTCCATAGTCATAGTATGTCGGACAACTGTGAGTAGATGGTCCAAGTCCTCGGCATACACGTCTTCCTTGATCAACTCTTTCTCGGCATTCTCATTTTTGGTAAGAACTTCCTCTTCGGGTTCCTCATTCATACTCTCTACATGTAACTTCAGAATGTCTCCCTTAATGACCATTTCCCTTCAGTTTGGGCACCGAGCAGCCATATGTCCAAACCCTTAGCACTTGAAGCATTTGATTTAGCTAGTCTACTTACCAAACCCTTATCCTTTCTCATATGTTTGGGTTGGTACTACATCTTTAGGTTGGCTTTTCTGCTCGGTTCTAATATCTATCTTACTTCTCGGCTTGGTACTTTGCAGTATTCGGTGACTTGCTTGTCCGGGTCGGTTAGTCGGTACTCTAGTCATTAGTTGGCACTTTGGTTGCTACTCGGCTTCTTCTTTGTCTCTCTACCTATTGGGCAATCTTAACAACTTCATCCATTGTATCAAATTGTTGGAGCTCCACAATGTCTCGGATGTCTCCTCTTAACCTAGTAACAAATCTTGAGACTGTTTAGGCTTGTGGTTCCTCCACCTTGCATTGTATCATAAGCATTTAGAATTCCTGAACATACTTGTCAACAGTTCGACCCACTTGTCTTAGCTCCTGAAGCCGTGTGAAAGTATTTTGGAGATATGTTTATGGCATGAATCTTTTTCTGAGCACCCTCTTTATCTTGGGTTAAGTATTAATCTCTCGGTACCTCTTTTTTCTTCTCATCGCTTGAAAATTTTTCTACCACATGGTGGCATATCTAAAAAATTCAACAGTAGTAGTCCTCACTTTCTCGTAATCCTTATATTGGTAATAATCAAACACATGCTCCACCTTCTCTTCCCAATCTAGATATTCGTCAACATTCCCAGATCTATTGAAACTCGAAATCCGAAACTTTACATGGTTAGATGTTATGGGGACTCGTACATGCTCCTCTTCAAAATACTCTTCTTCCTTTCCATCAAGCTTTCTCAGGTCTATCCTTCACCTTACTTGTTCGCCAACTTCACCCCGAAATGGTTAAGCTGGGTTTTAACCTCTAACAGGTTGAGTAGCTTGTGAAGTGTTTTACGTAGCCTCAGTAGGTCGACAAGACAGTACATGAACAGCTCGAGTCAGATCTACCAGGAGATTAGCTACCTTATCGAGTCTCTCATTAGTGCTTATGGGAGTTTCTTGAGATTGACGCCCATGGTGGACAACTTCACTATCATTATTGGTATCGATATTCATATTTGGGCTTGTCATTTTTCCTCATAGATTTAGAATTGAAACAAACACTTCAAAAAGCGAACAACTAATAACACCACAGTCAAATGAACTCAATAATTGACTTTGCTTCACATAGGCAAAACAGAGCACAACGGAAATCCAAGAAGAGTCAACTATAGTTCACACAAATCCTCCTCTCTGATACTAAGATGGTGCAAATTGTAACTAAGAACAGACAAGGCTGGTTGCTGGATGGGTCCAAGCTTGTAGAAAGCTTGAAAAGGGTTAATAGGGAAAGGCACGAAAGGGTGAAATTAAAGGATGAAAACAGTAAGCAAAACCCATGAATAGCTCCAGAAGATATGATGCACCAATGGAACTTCCGAAAACTCATGACATAATTCGATGTGATTCACGAATTGGTCCAATGAGTTTACTCGCTACCTAATCTTGCTTAAGAGAAAGGATGAGAGTGATGTCAAGAGTAAACAACAGTGTTTACGTAGGGAAGAAGGTACTTAAAAGTGTATTAAAGATTATCTGATCCCTTACAACTACAAGTACAAGGGTATTTATACCCGTAAACTAGAGTAATTTGCCCAAAAGGGAAAAGACAAAAAGGCCATTTCCTAAGGGGGCAATGCACATGTTATAAAGTGGTAAAAATGAATATATAAAGAAAATAATCATTAGTACTACAGATTTTACATGTGATACTATACACGTGGTGATGTAGTATTGGTGAAGTCGTTAAGAGATATGGACAAAAAAGTACGGATAGATGAGCTTGTCTGAGCAAGGATGGCTTAATCAATCTGGATTCTCTCTCTCGACTTTTAGGCAAGGATGATGCCGAGTGGTTAGACGGCTTGGCATTGGAGACTACTCATCTACTTGACAAACTACAGAATAATGGACTGTTATACGGTACGGCATTAAAGGTGACTCAGTAAGGAAATACTCGGCTTCAGTAGGAGTTGGTTGAAAAATAAGGATTCGACGTACTATCCCCTCTAGTCCTTGAGCTTGGCTAGGAGTTAGGGGTCTGTAGCTTGATTCCCATCATGTACCTACAGCTGTAGCATCTTCAATCCAGACCTTTGGGCGCAATAGCCACTCTTTGACCGAGGATACACCAACGTAGTCACAATAGTAAGTCCTCGCCTAATTCCGCACAATCGCATCTTTACAGCAAACCTAACACATATGGACACAAAAAAAGCCACTACATCCCCAATGTTCATCTCTATCCTCATGTAAATTCACATTGTTTGCACACCTATTGTTGACTTCAGTTAGCACTTCAGCATTACGCATAAATCGCACTACATCGATTAGCATTGTGTATAGACCACACCAACATCTGCAGCGCCAACATCTAACCCAGCAGCGATGAACACAAAGCCAAAGTTCACTAACAGTCGCCATCCATACGTAAAATCTAACAATTTAGCAACGCTGCTCGCTACTCTATTATCGCACTTCACTGTATGACCACACGAATTGTACATCTACCACAACACTGCATTAGCTTCCGCGTGATAGGAGCCAACACAACGGCAAGTTTCCATTGAAATCTCCTTGTGACCTAAGCATCCAATATTTAGGATTATTTGGCCAGGTTCTTTTTGTTTCTCTCTTTGTCCTTTTCATTTGTTTTCGCTTTTCGTTTTTGCTTGTTGCTTTACTTTGTCGTTGACTAATTGATCCAAATAACAAAAAAAAAAAAAATTAATGTCTATAGGTATGAAGTTTTCTTTCGGCAATTAGGAACTTTATCTTCAAAATAAAAGTTTAATTAACTCTTTTTAAAATTAGAATTTTTTCTAGAATTTTCAAAAAATAAAAATCAAAGGCCCAACTTAGGAAGTGTTTAAAAATTTTTCACATAGAAAACTATTTTTTATAAAATAAATAAAAACTAATAAAAAACCATTTTTTAAAAATAAAATAAAATAATAATAATAATAGGACGTCTTAGAAAGTTATATATATACTCAAGAATTAGGGCTCTTTTAGATCTTATTAGTAACAACGTAAACTCGGTCGTTTTTCAAAAAATTAAGATAAACCAATACACTAAAATTTCCAGAAAGAACTACGATTATTTGATCCTGGTTAGCTGGTACGTAGGTATTTTCGGGGCGACAATAAAATTTATAGAAACTCAGGTTCTTTCCCCCCTTTTGTTTTTTTATTTATTTATTTTTTATTTTCTTAGAAAACATTAAAAAGAAGATAATTTTGAAGAATAAACCTAATTTCGGTAAATAAATAGTGATACCCATTAGGGTTTAATAGGTTAACCTTCGAATTCAAAATCCTTTGGTTTTTTCATTTAAATTGAAATTGAAGACCAATAGCCAAATCGTAGTCAATCTACCCAATTAATTACTGTTTTTTTTTTCTTTTTTCTAACTTCGGTGGGGTGGCGACTACAAAAATTTTTCTAAATATAAAACTGGAATTTCTCAATTTTTTTAGTCAATGATTAATATTAAATAGGTTAGGGTTTAGTATTAATTAGAAAATAGGAAATCAAATTAAAATAAGAAAACTGAAAATTCAGACTCGACATCCATGTCCATCCATATTTTGTGCCCTTTCGTTTAGTAGTTCTTTCCACCTTACCCACCTATTGTTGCATCTTATATTACAACTATTACCTATAGGCAACTCCATTATTGATTTTTTAACATATAATATCCTCATCATACTTTCACCACAACAACAATTTACTTATCTACAATTCATACGTCATTGATGTCTAATTATAAGTAGGGATGTAATCGAATCGAGTAGAATTGATACAGTATGGGGTTTGAGCTCGAGCTCGAGCTTGATCTGAAAACTCAAAATTCGAGCTTGGCTTAAGTTCGATTGAGTTTTAAATTTTAAGCTTGAGCTTGATTAAAAAATATATATGGCAAGTTTGAGCTTGATTTAACTTGATTAAATTCAAATTTTTAGTAATTTTTTTAACCAATATTAGATTTGTTTATATTTAAATAAAATAAAAATATATTAAAGATTATACCAAATTTAATTAGGCTCATGAGCCTAATAATATTTTGAAGTTCGAGCTTAGCTCAATTTATTACTCGAGTAGCTCGAGCTTGAACTTGACTTGACTATTATTGAATCGAATTCGAATAGAACTCAAGCCAAGTTTGAGTAATTTGTGAACCAACTTGATTCATTTACACCTCTAATTATAAGCTACATCATTCTAAATATCTGTCTCATCATAAAAGGATAGTGAATATCCAATTAAAAACCTACCTATTCATAGTAACTTGCCTCGTTGTCAAACTCAAATAGCATTTAATATTAAATTATAGGTCAAATAAATTTTAGTTCATTGCTCATAATCCCACAAAGATAGGTGTATCAAACATAGTAGAATCATTATTTACTTGCCATAGTTTATACCTTTAGATCTTTCCTCCATTAATACTTGTAACTTCATAAATTATGGAAATATTGAATTACTTTTGAGGAACTTATAATATATTATTTTTTCAACTTTCTTTAGAGTAATTCAGCATTTATAGTTGATTGATTACTATTTTAGGTTTAACATATGTTAGTCAAACGAGAAGTGTAGTGGTTGAACATGTCTCAAGGTTTGAGGGGTTCATTAGGGTGGTCGATCAATGACTAAGGTACATGTTTAGGGGTTTAGGTGATTGACTAGAGATTTAGTAGATAAATGGCTATGCTTCTTTGGTTTGGTATTGTCTTGTTTTCCAACTTTTGCTTATAATTCATTTAGGTTAGGGTTTGGGGTCTTGTTTAAGATCCTAAAGGGTCTTTTTCTACAAACTTTTATGACTTTAATTTGTTTTAATCCCATTTTAGTCATGTAAAAATTAGATTATTAAGGCTCTAAACAAGTATTCTTAATTCTAACTATATTGCTTAATTGCATTTACCTATTCAAATAAAAGCTAAAAGCATTAATTTACTAAAATTTAAAGTCGCTTATGAGCTATAAATTAGGCTTCTAGTTTATGAGTCACCTCTTATAAATTTTTGCAATTAGCGTCTGCATCTAGATTTATCGCGAGATTCATTCCTAAAAAAAAAAATATGTTTGAGACTAGCATGTAATCATTAGTGTCCATAGGATTTCTATTAGGGTTTAGGTTTGCTTCCATTTTGTTTAGTTTAGTTTAGATTTTGTTTTCTTTAGGTTTTACATAATAAGATATTGATAGAAAAAGCATTAAATTTAAAATCATTGTGACTTTGAGATGGTGCTCCTCTTGTTTAGTTTCTTGCTATAATTAGGTGTAAGCGGGTAACCCTACCGTAAAGGGTACTCACCTGAACCCTACTCGATTAGACAGGTTTAGGGTGGGCAATTAAGGTCACATTGTAGGTGTCATGCCCTGAAGCGGTAGAGTCGTAACAGCCCCGCCGTATAAACCATTATAAGATAGAAGTGGGCTTTACAACCGCTATTCTAGACTTGATCTACACAAGGTGTCCACGACTAACCTGCTTTGAAGTAAACAGTTCGTAATTTAAATAAGTCGTTTACCTAAGAAAGTGAGAAAATATGTATATACACTAGAATTTAGTTATTACAATTAATGGTTACAACGCTTCATCGTAATCTATTTCTTAATTAATACATTATTTAGAAATGAAAAATTCTAAGATAAGAGCTTAAACCTTAAAAATATAGGTTTAGGTCTATTCTTTAAATTTTTTTCCTCACTCCTCAGGATTTAGCAGTTGCTAGCTTCAGAGTAGTTGTAAGCCACTTCTTAGCTAGCACCTGCAACGACATCTATAGGGATGTGAGTAATCACAACTCAGTAAGTTAGGATGGAGGACTTAAAACTATACCACCAATACAAACCAAGTTATCACCCGATTTAGTTAGATGCAATGCATGAACATACAAATGCCATTGCATGACATTATCCGGCCCATCGTAAGATTAGAGAAATTGTGCTTACTTTAATCCGGGTTAAAGAGTTGCCGTTAATGTAATAGCTTACGACCAAACCTATGCTTGTGCAATGGAGACACCGCTCCTCCTGTGACTACCTTCGAAACCATTGACTTTACCTTTGTCGCGACCTCTTCACCTGTTACTTAGTTTGACTAAGGATGAAGAAGGGACCCATGATGCTATCCAGCGCTATCCCTTTCGAAGTGGTTAGTATTTAGTCGGATAATCTTAGGTTTCCCCTAATGGGTTGCTATGTAGGTCCGATCAGGTCGTATATTTGATTAGATCCCGTTTAGAGTGATAAATTATTTCATACTATTCATACAATATAAGCCAAGCAGTAAATAAAAAATTATATCATCAGCTTAGAACAAGTACAATTTTAAGCCTTCAAAATAACCTTCAAAATACAATACTGTATTAATCCCAACTTACTTGGACTCCTCGCTCACTCACTCGAGGTTCGATTCGCTTAAGCCATCGCCGATTATCCCTATAACACAAACGTAGTTTCAGTTTTTCATATAACTATTATAGGTTGGTTTTATCTTATAACGCTTATTGTTATATTTTGTTTAGGGTTTAATATACCTAATTATCTAGGTCTTAAGTCTTTTACAATTCTTCTTGAATCATGTTAAGTTCCATTTCAGTTTTCGTATTGATTTCTAAATTAGGTTTTTAACTCAATTTTTGGTTAGAGATTTATATGTACACCCTAAGAAATCATTCTGACCCATAGTGTGAAATTAATCATATTGTTTTCGGATATCCTAAATATCATTTTTAGTCTCTAACTAGTATTCTAGTCCGTGCGGTACACCCGAATCCTAATTTAATTACTGAATTCACCCTTGTTATGAGAAAATCTTACATTTTTCATATAATTACCCTAATTTAAGTTTCCTATCAGCTTTATTGTATATTCCTATTATTATCTTAATATCAATTCTAACCAAAATTTTCCTAATTATTAATTTCTCATAATTACATATTATACATTATCACCTAATATGTCTAAAATGTACACATCTAATATTCTCATCACTTCAAATATCATCTCCCAACATCAAATAACATTCCAAATATCTAAATTCATCCCAAATCAGATTTTGAACCTAATTACCTTAGATTACCAAATTAACTCAAAATTTCTCTCTTTTTTTTTACCTATTACATATTTATTACATAATATGCTAATAATTACATCTAACACTCCAAATGCTACAAATAGCATACTTTATTAGATTTCAATATCCTAAAACATATAATTGTGCATCAAATTAGTAATTACCCATTTAATTATTTAATTAACCTTAAATTACCCATTTTATCATTATTTTAAGGCCTAAAAATTATCTAAAAATTTTAAAAATTAATTTTTGAAAATGGGCTTTATAGCACTGTTCTATATCATTCAAGTAGTCTACATAAAAATTTTGGGTTCAAAACTACACTCCTAAGATTATTTATTTCTAAACCTAAACATGTTTGATTTTGCATGATTTCTTAAGGACCATGTATCACGGGACATATTTTTATCAAAATAATATTTTTTCTAAAAACTGTATGCAAAAATATTTTATAATAAAAAGTTTCATAATTTTCTAACAATATTTAATATTTTAAAAAATTAAACAAAATCGAGTTAGAAATTAGACTCACTTGTGTAGGAGGCTCTGGCTCCGGCTCTGGCTCCGGCCACTGTTGGCTGTTGTGGCCTTGTCGGTTGGTTTAGGTGTTGTCACCACCATGTGGTGGTGGTGGCTGCCATCTACTCCTAAGTACTCATTTAGTGTAGGTTCCCTTCAAAGGCCTTAATTGCATATATTTCAGTAATTTTTTTGTAATTAATCAAAACACTCACTATTTCGTTTCTCTCTATTTTTCTCACTCTCCAAATTGACCAAATGAGTTTTTAAAATTTTCTTACTATTTATAAAGGTGTTAGAGAATTATTGTGCATTAATTTAATTAGACAATTACTTATTTTCTTCCAATTTGCCTTTTGTGTTATTTTAATTTAATTGGCTAATTTTTTTCTTATTTTCCCCAGTTGCCACGACCCAAATATGAACCATTCCTTATTTTTTATGATTTTTATTTATTTTTCCTTAATTCATTATGAATTTTCTTTAATTATTTAGTATTATTTTAGCACATTTTTCATATTTTAAATAATTACGCATATTTCTACCTATATGTAAATTTATATATAGTACAAATAAATATTTCTAAATATTATTTAGGTCATTTTATGATTTTTAGTATATATATAATTTATCTCTAGTGATTCATTAGTTATCGGAATGCATTTTATGTATTTTTGATAAATAATGAGTTATATACTTAAAATTTGGAAATTTTACATTCTTTTATTTTATTACTTATTTTCTTAAATTTGAACTTATGGGATCACTTTTAATAATATTTCTAACTTTATTTGATAATTTTAGGCTTGATCGAATTCTTTATCCGATCGCCCTAAATTCTACGAGTTAAACTTTAAATAACTGATTGTAGGTCTTACAGTAGGTTATGGTTAGTAGTTTTTCAAAACCTGTTCTTATAGGGTACCCTATACTCACTCTAAAATCTATATTTTAAAGCATATAAAATACAAGTTCTAAGGTCCTTACCTTATAATAGTAATTAAGTAAAATCAATAAATAAATGATACCATTTCATTAAAAAAAAGTAAAGCCTAACTTATCGAAAATGCTAAATTAAATACTTGTTAATGTCTTCCCTTCCTTTTTTCATTTTTGGTATTTACTTAATTGTCATTTTCTTTCTACTCCTTCCTTCTTTATTAAATTTATTATCTAGTAAAGTTTGAAAAAAGGAAGTCAGTTATTTATTTTCTATAGTAGAATAGTTTCTATATTTTATATTTGAAAAAAGATTTAGTATTATTATTAGAGCAAAACTTGATTTTTTTTAGAATATAAGAAGATTATTTTATTAATGCATGTACCTTGAGTGAGTAAAATGTTTTAATTTGAATTTATCTTTTGTCTATTTTCCATGTTATGTTCTTATTTTCTTGTGTTTTATTGTTTGATCCCATTTTATCGTCACATTAATAATCATTAAATTATATAATCATGTGAATCTTTTATTCGTGCTTTAATTAACTTTGTAAATTTCATGTTAATTACAATGTTTATTCTTTTCATTTTTTAAAACAGTGTGCTTATTTCCTTAAATATTTTTACAATATGATTATTACAAAATAAATATTTTATTTACATAAAGAATGTTTTGTATAATATTTCTGTAAAAATTTATCCATAATAATAATGATTGAAAAACCATTTATGAGAAAAAAATTGGTTGGAGATAAACCTGAATCAACTCCATTTATTGGTGTCATTTGAAAAGTTGGCTAAATGGAGTAATTGCTTTTGAAAAAGAATAAGTCAAGTTTGTTTTATGTTTTGAAAAAAATAACCATATTGAAATTTATAAGTAAAATAAAAGAAAATTATAGATTCTATAGGATACTGTATATCTTATATAATTTACAGGATATAAAATATATAGTGGTTTTAAGGTATCATAGGGTAGGATACAGGTAGCAAAGTTTTAAAACCTGTATCTTAAGAGTATAAGACAGATAGAACTTTATACTTTACCTACCTTTTACTTACTTATTCTTAGTTATAATGATATATGAGTGAGGACCTAAAGTCATATTTATAGTGTCTACAGTGAGTTTACTGTTTGTTCTCTTTTTATGTTTAGTTTTAGATACTATTTAATTTTCCATTAGTTGATTTCTTTAATATTATTAACTAAGTTTACTTATTGGTTGCAGTTGTTTTATCATAACCCTATATATATATATATATACATGTATCACTTAACTTATACTCATTGGATATTAGAGGTGTGCGAATAAATTTTGGTTTGTAGGTATAACTTACTTTTTAAACAAGTGTAAGCCAAGGTTTTTTTGGTTTATTTAAAAGTGTATAAAATGAATTTACTTGTTTAACTCATGGGCTAAAATAGGTTGGTATGGATTGGCTCATTTGATATATTTATAACTTTATTCGTGAAACAGTTCATTTAACTCGTTTTTTAAATATGTTAGACCTAAAATTTTTTGGCCCACTTAAAAAGTAGGCTGGTTGGATTGCCTGATTTAATTCACTTGCTCACCTTTATATAATATAATACATTTGCTATATAAGAGCTTTTTTTTTTTTTTCCTTTTTAAAGATGATAAGAATTCATTAATCTATTATTATTAAATGAATAGTTTTTAGTTGGCTCCACTTTTAAATACTATACTTTTATTTTTTTTTAACCGCAAGTAATGCTAAATTTTACTCTCTCTCTTAAAAACTTTCATTTACTATCCTACTTAATTCTTCTACAAGTTAGAATTGCATTTTCCCTCTCCAAAAACTTCCATGAACTGTCACTATATTTTCTCTCTTATAACTTTCACTACAAACAGCGGAAAACAGATTTCCCCTCTATCCTCTTCTCTGTTCCCATTTATAAAAAGAAAGGAAAGGATGTTTTTGTAGTCTCTATTTATATTTTTTATACGATTGGTTCCGTCTTCCATTCAACCTTTGATTTGATATTCGTTAAATTTAAATTCAATAATTTAATTAAATACACATCAAATCGAATCTACGAAGATATGATTAATTCCATCAAAATAAAATACGAAATATCTTAATTTCGATCACGTCAAAATAGAATATGGGATATCTTAATTTTTGTAAACTACTTTCTTCTCTCTCCCCTATGCAAACATAATTTCCTTTACTTCCACCCTATTTTCATGAACTGACACGTATATATACAAACAAAAAAGTGCATTTTATAAGAATCATTATACAGTTGGAGAGGAGAATTAATCAGAAAGTTTACATTCAAATATGAGACTCGGGTTCGCGAAGATCATTGATGAAATATCATGTCATGAATCGATGATGATCTATCCATTCCCTAGCTTCATTTAAGAAAAAAGCATCTTTACTTAGTTATCTCATCCCCATTCCAATAAGATTGGTAGGACCAGCTTAACTCTCTAATTAAATGAACGATATAGATATAATAGATATATAATTAATGATAAAATGGAGAGCTTGATCGATTTTATTAAAAACAGAAATGAGAGAGTAAAAAATTTCAATATAAAAGGGTTTTTTCACTCCTGTTTTGACTTTTTTCACTGGCATATTTTACTTTTGCGTCGGTCAAAGTGAGTCATAATGTTTCTTTATGCTTTATTCATTTTTTATGATTTTAAAGGGTGCCGCTTAATGTGCATTATTGTCGGTACAAAGATTGGTGCTTTCGGTAATCTTGCTTTTTAAATTTAGTATTTTATAAGTGTCTTTTTATTTTTTGGGGTCTTCACTAGAATATATTATCTAATGGTAAAATATTTTCTATTTGAAAGGGTTGTCATTTTGTGTGCATTTAAGGTTAGTTTAAGATAATTTTGTTGTTTGGTTTTATATTTTTTTTGTAAAATTTACTGTCATCAATAGAAAAATTACCTAGAGTTTCCAGAATTTTATAGAACAAAAAGCAAAGAACGGGTACTTTACTTTAAATATATTCCTTTTGCATGTATTTTGATAAAAAAAAACAAAAGATTAACGCTTTAGTTGACTTTGGTGCTTTCTTTTTTTCTTATTTTTTTGCATTTTATATAAAGATTTACGTTCTATCATAAGAAAAGTATCTAAGGTTTAAAAATATCATACCATCTAAAAATAAGTGCCATTAAAAAGGTTCTCAATTTTAGTTCTCATTTTGAGGTTCTTCTCTCTCTCTCTCTTAACAAAAGAGAAATCTTTACTGTAATTGACACTTGAATATGCAATATGGTTCTAGGAACATATGGAAAAAATAAATAAAAAAGTAAAAAAAGTGAAAGGCTAATATGTCTTTTGTGTTTCATGGTCATACTCCAATTATTACATATTTTGGTTTAAAAGTGGTGATCTTCATATTATATTTGACATTGACACCTTTCCAAAAATATATTTCATTTTTGGTAGCTAATGGATTAATACGGTTTATTTTCCAACTTCTTTTTTTCATTATTAAAGTTGTGGCGATGTAGGATTTGGATTCATATATCGACATGGTATTGTCAAAATTACCCTCAATTGTGCTAATGGTGTAAAGCTAAAAATCCTTCTATCATTGGGAGCCAATCACACATAGAGTCCAAATTTAAATGGTTAATTAGTTTTTCAATTTTTATTTTTTTTTTGCATTAGCATATGTTAGGTTGAATATTTTGCCTTTGTGTATGTTTAAAAAGGATTTTATTAATGATATATTACATTTTAAATAGATTTTTGTTTGTTATTGTAAATTTTTTTTAATTTCACTTTACCAAAGACTTTCTATTTGGGAATCCTACATTTGTTCTTTTTCTAGCAGCCTTTATAGATTAAAAGTGGCTTAATTATTGGGTAATTTTATTGTATATGAAACGTTCATTTTTTTATGTAGAAAGTTTTGCTAAAAAATTTTATCTCTTTAGGAAAATCGTGACTTTTTTTATGTTATAATATAAATGTGATTAGCATATGTACTATAGCAAGTACAATACAATGTTATCCCACAGTTATTTTGTTTCTTTACCTTGTTTTATCGAGATAGTTTATACAATATTTTTTTTTAAATCATCTATTTTCTATATAGTTTGATTTGGTAATTATGTTATATTCTAAATTTAATTAGATTATTACATACAATTTTTGCACAAGCAAGTGCACGTTGTTAATAGAAAATGACAACGTATAAAGTCTGGAGTGTGGTGTTAAGCGAGAATCAAGATCCGTCTGGTAAATGTTGTGTTGGTATGGACGCGGCCATTAAGCCAGTTTAGGGTTACGGTTTCGAACTCGTGAAATGGGCCTCCACAATGCAACTATTTTTTCAACCTTGCACAATTTCACTTTCTCATACATAAGTCCATTGACTAATGCATATTGAAAACTACTCATTTAGTATTCTATCTTTTAAATAGAAGAAAGACAATTTTTTGATTAGAGCAGTACTCTCATTACGAGGAAATATGCTAGAAGTAAATAAGGTAATATCTTCATATGAAATAATTAGAAAATAAAATAATAAAGTAATTAAAATATGAAAGTCATTGCAATGTTGTAATATTAATATTTTCCGTACACTATAAAACTATATAAACAAGAGTGTTTTATAACTCATTTTGTAAATATCATTGGTATGCCTTGACAAGGCATTACACGTATACGTAGATCTATGCAATGGTTGGTTTCAAATTTGAATTGATTCAATTAGAAAGTGGTCCAGTTTGGAAATGGTTGGGCCTAAATCGCCCCTTGAATCGTTGAGCTCTAAGGGCCTAGGAGGTTTAAGGGGTAAGAATTACTTGAATCGTCGGGCCATGAACTGGCAGATTGGCCTGATTGGTTTACCCTCTTAAAAAGAAAGAGAAAGAGAGAGAAAGAGACAAAGGGAGACTATTAAGTTAGAAAAAATAATTAGATGATATCTATTAGGTCATGACATATCAAAATTATATTTTTTGTGATGGTGAATGACAATTTTCTAAAAATAATACCGTTAAATTAATTATAGAAAACTAATCTTAAGTTGATTATGTGTTAAAGATGGATAAAAAATTCAATTTAAGTTAATATAAGTTCTTTTTGTAGAATTTGTTAAATGTTAACGATTTAAATATGAGGAAAAGATAAAATTTGAGGGGAAAAATAATAAACCATATTAAGTTGGGAATTAATAAAAAATTAGAAATTATTAATAAATTAATACAATTTAAAAAAAAAGAGAGAAAAGAGGTCAGGGGAAATTAATAAAAAAATTAGAAATTATTAAAATTAATAAAAAATAGAAATTAATAAAAAATTAAATTAAAAAAAACCGATTTAGCCTGTATCGGCTTGGAACCGTGACTAACCAGATTGGTTATGGTTCAAGCTTTATCCAGCCTGTAAACTAATGATTCTGGGTTGAGTTGACCTGGTGAACATGTCTACCTACATGTGACATTAGAGAAATCATCATTTTGTTTTTCTTGATACCTTGATCCGTTGAAACATGTGATTGGGATTAAACAAAATGTAGACATCAAGAATCACCAAAAGGTGGAGATAAAGATTATATTGATGTTACCTTGATTTCAATATAGGTATTGTGAAGTAGAGCAATTGAAACAATTATCATTACTATCTTTTTTTTTTATAGCAGTATTTATATTGATTAGATGCAAGTAATCATTGTTATCTACTTCCACGAATTTCCTCAATCACTTAATCCACTAAATCTCATATGCTTTGTTGAATTTTAGCTAGTTTTTCTTGAGTGATTTAGATATTAAAAAAAAAAAAATCAATGTGGAGTGAATTAAGGAATTGGAGAGAAAATATTGAAGATGGGATGGCAATTACTTTTACATAACCTATACAAAGGAGCACTACAAAAAGAGATAATAATGTTGGTTTTAATACATATGTAATTGTAAATATCTTCATCACATTCCACAAGAAGTTTGCATGTACTATATAGGTAAAAGTCAAATAAATATTTAATCAAAGTAATGACCATCTTTGATGGGAATTAGGTTCTCGAACGTTTGACGCGCAACTGAACCCGAGGATTAGAGGGGCTAGCACGATGAATCCTTTTATTCCAATCAACCCCTACTAAGGTCAAGTACTTTCTTGTCGAGTCACCCTTCATGTTGTACCGTATAATTGCCCATTTTTCTGTAGTATGTCGAGTTAATGATTACTGTCTAACACTGAACTGACCAATTACTCGGCATTTTCCTTACCGAGGTCGAAAAGCCGAGAGAGAGAGTTTGGACTAACTAAGATATCTTTGCTTAGATAAGGCCATTTCTGTTAGGAAAACTCCGTTTGTTCATACTTTTTTATCCGTATCTTCTAATGACTTCATCAATGTAGTATCGCTATGTATATAGTATCATGTGCAGAATCCGTTGCACCAATGATTGTTTTTTTTTTTATATATTCATTTTTACCTTTTTATATCTTATACATTACTCTCTTAGGAAATGCCCTTTTTGTTTTTTCCTTTTTAAGCAGGTTGCCTTAATTTATGGGTATAAATACCCTTGTACTTGTAACTGTGAGAATATTAGATTATTCTTAATACACTCTTTGAGTACTTTTTCTTCCTTCTGTAAATACTATTTATTTACTCTCGGTATTACTCCTATCATTTCTCTTAAGCAAGGTTAGGTGACGAGTAACCTCACTAGACCAATTTGTGCGTCATATCGAATTGAGCTGTAAGTCCTTGGAAGTTTTATTGGTACATTATATCTTTTGGAGCTGTTCGTGAGTTTTGTTTACTGTTTCATTTTCATTTTTTACCCCTTCGTACTTTTCTCCATTAATCCTTTTCAAGCTTTCTGCAAGCTTGAACTCATCTAGCGACCAACCTTATCTATTCTTAGTTACGGTTTGCATCATCTTGGTATAAGAGAGAAGGTTTTTGTGTAAACTGTAGTATTTCTCCTTGAAGTTTTGTTATACTCTGTTTTGCGTATGTGAAACAGAGCAAGTTACTGTGTTCATTTGACTGCTGTGTTATTAGTTGTTCACTTTTTGAAGTGTTTGTTTGAGTTTGAATCTGTGAGCCAAAATGACAGACCTAATTGGTGATGACAGTGGAGTTATTTACCATGGATGACAATCTTAGGAAACTCCCAGAAGTATTGACAAGAAACTTGATGAGGTAGCCAATCTTTTAGTAGATTTGACCTGAGCTGTTTATGCGCTGTCTTACTAACCTACTAAAGTTGCACAAAACACTCCACAAGCTACTCGTTTGAGGTGGAGGAGTTAGCAAACGAGTAAGGAGAAGGATAGATTTGAGAGAGCTTAATGAAGAGGAAGATGAGTATTTTGAAGGGGAGCGTGTATGAATCCTTGGAACACCAATCATGTATAGCTTTGGATTTCGAGTTTCAATGGATTTGGGAATGCTGATAAGTATTTAGATTAGGAAGAGAAGGTGGAGCGTATGTTTGATTACTATCAATATGAGGATTATAAAAAAGTGAGGACTATTGCTGTTGAGTTCTTTGGATATGTTACCATATGATGGATGAATTATTAGGCCATGAGAAGATAAAGGGGGTATTGAGAGATTAACATTTGGCTCAAGATGAAGAGAGTGCTTAGAAACAGATTCATGCCAGAAACATACCTCCAAGATATGTTCACTTAGCTTCAGGAGTTGAGATAAGGAGGCCGAATTGTGAACAAGTATATTCAAGAGTTTCAAATGCTTATGATGCGTTGCGAAGTGGAGGAACCACAAGCTTGAACAGTCTCGAGGTTGGTTACCGAGTTGAGAGGAGACATTCGGGATGTTGTGGAGCTCCAATGATTTCACATAATGGATGGAGCTGTTATGATTGCTTAGCGAGTAGAGAGGTAAAGAAGGAACCGAGTATCGGTAAGGATGCCGACTAGCTAATCTAGACAGGCAAGTCACTGAGTTCAGTTGAGTATAGAGCTGAGCAGAAAGGCCGATCGGATGATGTAGTGTTGACCCGAATATATGAGAAGGGGCAAGGGTCTGATAGGAAGACCAGCCATATCGAATCCTTCAAGTGCCAAAGGTTCGGATACATGGCCGCTCAGTGCCTGAATCGATGAACGGTGGTCATCAAGGAGGACATCTTCAAGCTAAAAATAAAGAGTATGGATGAGGAATTCGAGGAGGAAGAGGTTCCTTCCGAGAAAGAAAATACTGAGAAAGATTTGATTGAGGAGGATGTGTTTCCTGAGAACTTAAAACAATTACTCATAGTTGTCCAACGCACCATAAACATAAAACCCTTACGAGAGGAGGAGTAGAGAGAGAATTTATTCCATACCACCCGTAAAGTGAATGATCAAATGTACGCACTCATTGTGGATGGTGGAAGCTGCATTAATATGGCGTTAGTCGATCTTGTTTCAAAACTGAAGTTATTGACCGTTTCACATTCAAGGCCGTATAAGCTATACTGGTTGAGTGAGAAAGGAGTATTACATGCCACTTGGCAAATACTACTACTAACTACTATTGGGAACTTCTTTGACTAGATTCTCTATGACATATTGCTTATGTATGCTTCTCAAGTGTTGTTGGGTAGGCCTTAGTTGTTTGACATGAGAGTTATGCATGATGATTATAGGAATATGTAGATGTTCGAGAAGAACAATTAGAAGGCTGAATTCGATGCTGCTGAGAGAAGTTAATAAGTTGTAGATGAAACTTGCTCACAGATCGAAGAAGGCTTTAGTGATGAGTATAACTGAGCTCCGAAGACCCCATTTGAATTATTTTGTGTATGACAAGGAACTTTTGATACTGATATGAGCAATATAAGTATGGCAACATTATTTAATGCCGAGAGAATTTATTATATATACTGACCATGAATCATTGAGGTACCTCTAAAGTCAAACCAAGTTGTTGAAGCGGTAAGCGAGGTAGGTTGAATTTCTTGAAAGGTTCAATTTTGTAATTAAGTACAAGTAGGGAAAGAGCAATGTAGTTGTCGATGCTCTTTCGAGGATATATACGCTTTTATCAAAACTATAGATTAGATTGTTTGGGTTTGCAAGTATCAAAGAACACTACTTTGAGGATCTACATTTTGGACCCAAAATTTCGCGATGCATAGATGGGAAGACAGTGGACGAATATCATGTAAAGGATGGTTACTTGTTTTGAGGTGGAAAATTATGTGTGAAAACTTGTTTACTGAGGGAGCTACTAGTCAAGGAAGCCCATAGTGGAGTTCTCTCCAAACATTTTGGAGAAAAGAGGACTTGTGAACTGATAAATGGTCGATTCTTTTGGCTAAGAATAAGGAAAGATATGTATTGAGTTGTCGAAAGCTGTGCTGTGTACAAGAAGGTAAAGTGCCAAGCTGAGCAAGGGAAAGTAATGCCCCTATCTATCCTAACGAGACTGTGGATTGAATTGAGCATGGATTTTGTTTTTGGATTGTCGTGAACCGCTCAAGGTAAAGATTCTGTAATGATCATCGTGGATGGTACACTTCATATCCCGTACCAAAACTAACGATGCTTTAGCTATTGCTTGTAAGAGATTGTGTGGATACATGGCATGCTAAGAAGTATAGTCTTCGATAGAGACCTGAAGTTTTTAAGCCATTTTTGGAGAATCCTGTGGTGTCAGCTGGGAATTAAATTATTCTTCAGTACCTCATGTTACCCTTAAGCTAATGGCGAAACATAAGTGGTTAATTGAACTTTAAGGTTATTGCACTAAGCTATAGTAAGCAAGAACTTAGCTGATTGGGATGTTTACCTGTCAATGGTTGAGTTTGCTTATAACCGAACAGTACATGACACCACTAAGAAGACTCCCTGTAAAGTAGTCTATGGGTTCAATCTCGAGTTGCTCCTTAATCATACCCTTGTACCAATACCCCCGTAAGAGGACCCTGACGCAATTGCCAGAGTACAATCCCTTCAGCACATCTGTGATAGGGTCATTTGGCACATCGACCAAACTGCCAGAAGAATGTGAGAAAAGACTAAAGGTAGAACTAAACAATTTCAATTGGGAGACTTGGTGTGGTTGCACCTCAATGAGGAGCGGTTCCTAAACAAGAGGAGGAACAAATTATTTGCAAAAACGGAAGGACCTTTTAGAATCCTTCAGAAGATCAATGACAATACCTATAGGTTGGAATTGTCCGAGGACTTTGGGGTTTTTGACGCCTTCAACATTATCGACCTCAGTCTATATCATCTTGACCGAGAACTGAGTGAGCACCTTGATTTGATCCCAAATTCAAAACAATCCGGTGGGAATGATGGGAATCAGACAATTAGACCTTTAACCTGTAACCAAGCTCAAGGACTAGAGAAGCTAGCACGATGGATCCTTCTATTCTAACCAACTCCTACCAAAGCCGAGTACTTTCTTGCTGAGTCACTCTTTATGTCGTATCGTATGACCGTCCATTTTTCTATAGTATGTTGAGTTGATGATGATTACTCTTCAACACCGAATTAACCAATTACTCGGCATTTTCCTTGTCAAGAAGTTAAGAAAGAGAGTCTAGACTGACTAAACCATCCCTACTCGGATAAGCCCATTTGTTCGTACTTTTTTTTTCTGCATCTTCTAACGACCTTGCCAATGTAACATCACTACGTGTACAGTATCATGTGCAGAATCAATTACACTAATGATTTTTTTATTTAGTATATTTATTTACTCTTTTGTATCATGTATATTACTCCCTTAGGAAATGGTTTCTTTTTTTTCCCCCCTTTTAAGTAGGTTGCCCTAACCTATGGGTACAAATACCCTTATACTCGTGACTGTGAGAATATCATATCATTCTTGATACACTTTTTGAGTACATTTTATTCTTTACGTAAACACTATTTGTTTACTCTCAGCATTACTCTTATTGTTTTCCTTAGGTAAGGTTAGATTATAAGTAAACTTATCGGACTAATTTGTGTGTTACATCGAATTAAGCCGTGAGTTATCAGAAGTTCCATTAGTGCGTCATATTCTCTGAAACTGTTCATGGGTTTTGCTTATTGTTTCATTTTTTATTTTTTACTCTTTCATACTTTTTCTCATTAATCATTTTTGAGTTTTCTGTAAGTTTGAACTCATCTAGCAACCGGTTTTATCTGTTCTTAATCACGGTTCGTATCAATGTTTCTTTTATCTAATGCTTAACATGTTCCATCTATTTCCTGTCAATCATCTGTTTGAACTTTATAAATGACAATACAAAACGTTCCACGTAAAGTGATGTTACAGTACCTGCTATAAAGCGCTTGTAAAATTTAATAACATATGGAAGATGTTAACAAAGGTGACATTTTTGAGGAGAAGGGAGAAAAATATGTAGAAAATTTTGGGAGAACGGCTCTATATGTGTCTGTTTGGGTGAAAGAATGCGTGAATGAGGCACGACTTATGAGAAGTTAGATTGCATGGGTTCATTAAATCAATCGAATTGAATTTGTCTGCTTTTTCCAGAGTTCTGCAAATGTTTCTAATTTATAACCCGTATATCCACTCTTTTAGGTTTTATACTTTTCATTGATTTTAAGTAATGTTTCTGATTCATAGATTAGTTTCCTTCTCGAAGTACAAGTGATCTAGTAATGATACATTAAGTATTTTGCTGGCATTTTTATAATGTCTTGTTGGTGCTCTTTTTGACCCATAATCCTTTGCATAAACGACAATTGGTTTATGTCGTCACACCATGCATCTGATGCCAACGTGATGGGTGTAAGTGAATATCGAACTTTATTGAGAATCAACATGTCTAAGAAAAGCTTCATAAATTGTTCCAAAAAGTTCCAAGTACAATTATCAAACATTATTGTATATTAATATTAAAAGGTTGAAAATACTAGTTATTTTATATAGTAATTTATGAAAGAAGACACTAATAGATTGTTGGCATTTTAATCATATTGGTTAACAACCACGAAAAGTAATAAGAAAATGAACTTCTTTTAGAAAAATGAAAATATCCTCCTCATTTTTAGGGCATTTTTTTGTGATGCCTCATCATCACCACTGCCGTCAACTGTGCCATTAATAATTAATTACAACCTCTTGTAATTGAAAAACGCTTCAATGGTTCTTGTTAATGTCTAGTTAGTAAAGATACTCTTTCTCCCTCTCAGAGGTAATACATATATGATTAACGCTTTTTTATCTGTTGTAACATATATAATTCTTTTCTTCTTTTTTTTTTTTTTATTTCTTTAACATATATAGTTGAATGTTGAAACCTCGATGATCGCACAATTTAAAAAAATTAATGACAGCAATTATTGAGAAAAAGCTAGTAAATCCTGAAATATTTACGTCCGTCTGACATGTTGAGTGCATTGAAAGAATTTTCCTTTATTTGTCATGTTTCTTTTGGTAAAAGGTGGAACTCTACATTATTAGAGATTATGAGGCAGTTCATCGCATGAAGGCAAAGCAAACATGTTACAGGCGAATATTATCCTGTTTCAGAAATGCTTCCTTTAAAGTTATTTTGGATAAAATTATAAATTAATGATTGATATTATTATTTTTTTCCAGTAATGATTTATATTATTTAAATTTTTGAAATTTTTATAAAAAATAAATGAACTAAAAGATCGAGAAAAGAAGGCAAAGAAGAGAAAAGATAAAAATAAGAGTAAAATCAGACTAATAGAGAACACATAGGAAACAAGGAGAGCATAAAATATTAAAAGAGAATAACTTAGTTCCCTTTGGCTAAAATCTAAAAAGTAATAAAATTAAGAGTAGAGAGCTTAAAAGATAAGAAAATGTACCTTTATTACTTCAAAGATATCTGCTTAAAAATGTAGATAGTAATAATTAATTTGGGTGTTTACAAGATTGGAGAGGTACTTGTAGTATTTTTGGATTTATAATTTCCTGGTATTTTTTGTGGTGCCCTTCAATGCCTCATCAAGAGTTTATATATAATTCCAATAGACTAGTCATATCTCTACATTAGATTCCTTTTAAGCACATAATTGTAAAAGGTTTCGATGAAAAGTACAATAATTTAAAGGAATTCATCTTTTCTATAGTAAAAGAACATTAACTTAGAAAAATCTTCTTTTTGACTTTTTTTTTTTTTGATTACATGTATCAATATTTTAAAGGAATAATTTTAAAAAATTTTAGAAATGGTAACTATATTCAAATCCATCTCTAGCATCCTAGTCACCAAATCTATCCTCCTTTACATTGTAAAATAATTTAATATTAGTATTTAATAATTGGTACAAACTCTTAGGAGGACTTAAAAGGAAAAAAAAAAAAAAAGTCTTGAATATTTGCCCTAACAACATTGTTTGTAGCCCCATATTGGGTAGATTAGAAATGAATTCTCTTTATTTACTTTCCTCAATTTTCCTTAATTTGTCATTTTAAATGTTATCACGTGTAATCAATGATTGAGATTATAAGAAATATGATAATCTTATGATAACATCACATGATATTTAAAAAATCTAGATAACTTCGACATTTAATTTGTAAATCGAGAGAAATAGAAGGAAGGGTAAATGGATAGGATCCAAATTCGGCCAGCTATTATCGCTTATATATGGTATTTCTTGAACCCTTGTGTTATGCTCTAGATAAGAGAAGTCGTAATAGTCTTATTATGTAAATTAACCTAAGGTAGAAGTTGACCCTATAGCTGTTATTGTAGATATAATTCTTACAAGGTGAATATGATTCAACCGGCTTGAAACATTCAATCTAATATCTATTTATAATCAAACCTGTGGTATAACTTTTCAAAATATCCATTTATGATAACCTGTCATTTGATAATATAACAGTACTTATATAAGTGTTTCTATATATAGAGTTATAATTTACATTTAGAGTTTATAAAAGCCATAAGTCTTAAAGCCTATTTATAATAAGATAGGAAATTAGTGAGCGTCCTAGGGAATTCTCAATTAGTTTCCTAAAAACCAAAAAGAAAATTCAAAAGCCCAAATTTAGTGGGTTCTCTATTCCTTACTTTCTCAATCAATTGTGCACTAATCTAAAGGTAGTGATATTTATACATCTAGATCTTTCACTAGTCACCTGCAAAAGAGTATAAAGATGTGAGCTCAACTAGCTCAGTAAACAGGATAAAGTCAAATGAACAATTACATATAAGGTTATTAATTATAATGAAATGTAATACAATCAATCACTTAAAACATTGCATAATATTATTCGATCCATTGTGAGGTTAGAAAAAATTACATCCGCTCTAACCTGGATTGAGGAGTTTACTACGACTCAAAATCAAACCAAACTTGGGCTTATGCAATGGAGAATGCCTTTCTCTCGTAACCATCTTCGAACCACGGCCTCTACTCTTGTCGTTACCTCCTTACTTGTTACTTAATTCGACTAAGGATGGGAAAATGATCATTTTAGCTATCTGCAATCTCCTAACGGTTGCTATGCATGTCTAGTTACATTAGTGTTCATATCACTATTAATTCCATTTAGAAGCAGTCAAACAAGTTCACATAATACAATACTATGAAATTATGCAAAACAGGATGCTAAGGAGTTTAACTTCTATGATGATCAAAATATTAACCACACATATGGTATGAGTGTAGGTAACTAATTTACAATGATAAATAGAAGTACTCATAAGCCTTTAGATATTTTGATACAATATATTAATAAGTGGTAAAGCCATAATCCTAATTTACCTGTCCTAATATTAACTATGGAAGATCTGTATCACCGACGCTTTGCTCATTAGTAGATCCTATATATATAAAAGCTAGATTTAGCTTTTTTATGAGTTACGAAAACGTTAGGGTTTTATATATTCTTTTATATCATTCTGAAAATATATATATATAATTATCTAAAGGATATTATTATTTTCCTTATATAATGAAATATAGTTTTATTATATAAATTATTTTAAGTTATTAAGTATCAGTAATATATATAGTTATATTATTATTTATAATATATCCTTTCGATCATATCGAAATGTATTATTAATTAATTAACTTACATTTCAATTACGATAAAGTAGTGTCGTTGGATTTATACAAATTTGACGATACATACTATGGGTTTTATTCTTATAGATGACTTTGAAAGGGTATTTTTAGTTTCTAATATACCTATCGCTCTTATAATAAGTATTATCATATTATATTCATTTTATGTAAATGGACTATATTTTATATAATTTACTAATATAACTTAATAATACATGTAATGTCTAATTCTAATATGTGTATATTATAACCTAGTCATATAATTATCACTAAATAAGTTAAAAATTCATTTTCACTAGATTTGACTAGCATGTTCATGTATAAGTTCTACTTCGATATTTATTATATTGTAGCCTATTATTACTAAAAACGCGTCTTGATTGGATTCGTTATAAATAGCTTGGGTTGCCAAATAATTCTCTAAAAATTTCTATGGACTCCTAAAAATATGGGGAATGTAATCAATATATGGTTTCATGCTTTCGGGTTTATTGCTTATATACACATAATTGCATTTTTACCCTTAAATTATGATTAATTGCACAAATAATATCATTTTTATATGAAATAATTTCTAACCATCCCCAATGTCACTACAAGTGTCCAAAGGTTAGTAATTAGTAATTCTATTAATTAATTTTATAAAAATATATTTATTTCATCATTTTGCTCTATTTTTAGGGTAAAAAAATACAATAACTATTAAAATATATGAATAAAAAATAAAGCTACATCGTAATTAACTATATGTAATATGTATATTATATAAAATTTTTGAGCTAGAAACAGTATCATTTAGTACGTTTATTTTCTATTTCAAAAATTAGATGAATAGTAATTTATTTAAGCAAGTATATAAAATATTTGAAATTTTACAAAAATAAAAATACCATATGAATGTATATTTAAAATAACCTAAGAATAATTTTTTTCATAATTTTTCTAGATAACTTTACTATTTTTAGAAAATGAAGGAAAAATAGGGTAAAATCTGAACTGACTTATTCGTCAGTACTCCAGCCACTATTGGCTGGTGAAAGCTTGTTGGAAGGGTGGCGTGTGAGGTGGAACACTAGGGGCCAACGGGATTCTATAGCAGATCACTTGGGGGTTGAGGAACCATATTAAGGCAAAGGTTTTTATATTGTTGATTTATTTATTTTTCTAAAATGTTTTTGTTCTAGATTTTTTTTTATCCTAGGTTTCAATTTGCTAATATAATAAAGTTTTGGTGTCTTGTGATATTTAGAGGGGTTGGAGTTGGTTGTAACAAATTTTTTTGTAATTTTTATATTATAAGCAAGTAAGAGGTGTCTAAATTGTGTTTAATTACCTTTTGATTCATCTTGTCCTAGCTTAAATGATTACTACAATTGTTTTCCAGTGATTTTGATATTGAATTTGGCTATTTGGATGACTTTTGGTTAGTTTATAATTTAATTATTAGTGTTATATATATGTTAATATTTAGCATACTTACTAATATACGTGTATATATCATAGATATATGGGATATGTAACGTGTAATTATACACATAATTATACTCTTAGTATATCTTTTATTTTGAAGATACATTTTCTATTTATTTTTATGAGTTTAGCACATATTATATATAATTATATAATTTCAAGTTAATTTACAGGTATAATTATTATATATACTAAGTATATTTATATAGTATATTATGTTATATTATTTCCTTTTATAATTTAATTAACTTATTTCTAAATCCTTATTGCATTCCAAGCTTAGTTTTAAGGATTTCGACAAGTTTTACGTTATATTATATAATCACATTTCTAAAGCTAAAATTAGGATTTGGGATCATTATTTTTGCAATTTAATTTCATTGGATCACTTCAACTAATTTTTCTGTCTTAATCATAAAGTTTGGGCTCAATCAAATTACCTTAAATTGCCATGAATTTAGATACGATTATCTTAAATGTGATTTTAAGAGCTTACACCCTAGTTTAGTGAAGATTTAGGCTTGAAGTTCGATTCATGAGAGAAGTTACTCATTGATTTAGGGAATTCAAAGCTGTAAAGGATATTATAGTGAAGTTCCAATTCTAACTTATTATATGCCTTTTCTAAATCTATCTTAATTAACATCCATACTCCTTTTTCTTTTTTTTTTTCCTCCAAAATTATGAAGGATATCATTTGTGATGATCACACTATCCATTTTCTCTAGGGGATTTGTATGTACAAAGTCATCTAACCTCCCTCTAAGCCGTATTTATTTCATTTGGTAATTCTAGATTTTAAATGACTTAAAAAATAAAATTTTAGATCGAATTTCCCATAATTCCACAATACTCTTGAAAAATTCAAAGTGTAAAGCCCATCCATTGTGTAAAAGTTTCTCTCCCTATGAGAGTGGTTCCATTATTGTTGGTGGCAGTTAACTCCCTGTAGTGTGGTAGTTACCATGTTCTAAGATGATCTTATCATCCTTCTGTCTTCGCGTAGATTATGAAATTACTTTACATCATTTCACTACATACGACATGTATGCATTTTACGTATAGTTCACGACCATATTACATTTTGTTTTGAATCAAACTACTGACAATAGCATCTGTGTGAGTGAGTTGTTTGCTTCTTCTTTGTTTGTTTGTTTCCCTAAGGATCTGCAACTTTAGTTTGTTAGCGCATCTGTGTGCCTGTGTTGAGTCTTAATTCTGTCATTTCCTCTCAATCAAGTCTGTGTGTGCTTTGTTGTGTCTTTGCTTGGTTCCTCCTCTCTAAATTTTGCAACATTAATCTTTTACTTGTAAAATTGAGCGTCTGTGTTGAGTCTTGTTTCCATTGTTTTTTATCAATCTGTTCTGAGTGTCGGTTTGTCTTTACTCGGTCCCTTGCTTACTTCTATGACTTTGTCTAGGAAATGGCTATGGCCGAATCCAGTAGGACAGCGATGCATCCAAGAAAGGCCGATACTATACTGCTGGATAGTATTGATCTGGAAGAAAATCATGATGATATGTCAAAGACAGAGCATATTTTAGTTGGAAAAATTGTGTCTGATAAATTGTTGAACAGAAATGGGTTACTAATATATTAATAAATGCGTAGAAGAAGTTTGGGGGTGCCAAAGTAACTGTAATGGGGAAGAACCTATATTTACTGACCTTTGATTCATATGATGTCGTTGGACATGCGATCAACCAAGGCCCTCGGACAGTTATGGGGCATTGCATGATATTTGAGGAATGGCATGGTGATTCTTGAATTGAAGATCTTCTCTTGGACTTGGTCATATCTTTGGGTGCAAATACACGATTTTCAACTTGATCATTTGTCCACTAACAATGCCAACAAGCTTGGGGCAAGTATGGGATTGGTTTTAGGAGTAGACCCCATTAAATTGTCGACTGGTGCGAGACGTAGTTTCCTACGTATGAAAGTCAAGATTACTATAATAACCCTTTGTGACCAGACATTCGGGTTAACTGTAAAGATGGAAATAAATATAAGGCAAGCTTCGAATACGAACGATTGGCAGACTTTTGTTTTCACTGTAGCCAACTCGGATATATTAGTCGGAGTTGTACTTATGAAGCGAATGATGAAGTGACCTTTGGCCAGCAAACGAGAGCTTTTCCCCCTCGAGAAGCCATCTCACATAATGCAGAATGGAAGCATGGTGTGACAAGTAGTAAGGAAGAGCAGAGGAAAGAGTTGTGTGATCACTGTCAGAAGCAACAATTTTTGGCAAGTGGCAGTGACATCTTTCTCTACTCTGAAAATGCTTGTATGCAATCTACTAAACACCTTCAGCATGTTAGTTCCCACATAGCTCCCGATACAATTGAAGTTCAACGTGAAGAGTACCCACTAAACCACCCTATTGCTTTTAACCTGTCCTAACCTGCACCTTCCTTCCCTCATTCCCCATCACCACAGACCACAACATTTCCGTCAGGTTACAAACCACACACACCTATCTCAATACACTTTCCCTTTCAACCACTACCTCTATCCCTACTACAAACACCCAAAATCAGCAACCATACACCCAAATGCATATCCAACCTATGTTACAGCCTTAATGTCATCATATGCATATAGGGGAGGTCACTATAAATGAGTATGTTGTATACTTACCTTCTGATGATGAAGAGGAGAGCATGTCAAATGTAAAGACTCGATCGGAACTCCTCCCATTGAGGTATTGTCCGCTTTGGCATAAATTGTTGTATGGTTTTGCCTCTTAATATAGTAACTTCCCAAAAGGTCACTCATCTTAGGATTGCTTCAATTTAAGTATGCTTAACTTCGGAGTTACGATGTACTCTGAGTTGTTATACTAAAAGACATCTTAATGATTTATAATTCTGTCACCTAGTTATAGAGTGGCAGTAAGGGTGACTTATTCATCCACTTTTTCACTATCACCCTAAAAAGACCAAACTCTACCTTATGTAAAGTTGTTAGAGTACGATTAATCTTTAGATTTGAAATCACTACTTATATACCTAGTATTGGCCATAATTCACAAGAATATTCCGTAGTCTTAGTAAGAGGGGGAGGATTAAGGATCTATTTGGTGTGAGATATTACATTGTTCGAGGAACCCTAGATACTATTGGAGTAAAGGATCATCAACAAGGGTGTTCTAGTGCATTGTAGATTCTTATCCAAGATTTTTATCATTTGACGATACCATGTGAATCGCTAGAAACATGTGAAGTGCATGGCTAACCCAATAACGAAAGTCTTGTAAGGGGACTGGAGCAAGCCATCATGAGACAAAAGATCTTCTTTCTAAAGAGATTCAATTTGGAACTATTATATGTCCAAGGTCCAATATGGAAATAATTTGAAAGGTTTTCCCCGACTTTGTCCATGTCAACAAACAATTTGAAATGCCTCAACTTTTTTAGAATATGTTGGAGTCAAATAGCAATGATTTGAAGCACTTCTTTTTATTTTTACACTATTTTAGAAACTCAAGGACTCAGTCGTATGGATATGTAAAATACAGAATTTTCAATCCTAGCAAGAAAGGGGGGAAATGAATGCTCAATTTAAAGTGAGTAAACAGAATTCCATACTTGATCTCATAGATGCATATAGAATTTTGTGGAAAGTTGTATTTGATGAAAGTCATATGTATGGCTTGGAGGGAGATCTTTCTTTTATATCTTTTGAGATCTACCCTATAATATGGGGTCAAAAAGCTAAAATAAATGAATTTAGCCCTTACAAAAAGAAAAATGATTCTTGAATTCCTTTTATGCTCATGTCACATTGAGGTATTGTAGAAGAAAAAACTACAAAATTTGATCCAATTTATTGTAATTGATTAGTTAATATGTTGGTCAACCGTATTCTAAAACACGGAAAAAAATCATTCACTTATCAAATTATCTATCAAGCAATGAAAAAGATTCAACAAAAGACAGAAGCAAACTCACTATTTGATGTGAATTGTGAAGCTGATGTGAATCCATGTAACGGGTTTTGGAAGCTAAGGATAAGTCTCTCAGGGTTCGAATGGGAACAAGAATAGGGAGTGAGAAGGGGGTTTTGATTACGAATGTGAATGAATATCATGCATCAAGACACAAACACAATCAAGAGTTGAGCTCAAAATAGAGTTTAGCTCAAAATAGAGTTTGATGTGACTCACGAATGCTAAATGCTACTTGGGTTTTAAATGAGAGGTTAGATATGACTCACTAACTCACTTAAATGAAGGGGTTCACCACAATCTTAAGGACAAGATTGATAAAAACGTAAGAAAAATTAAAGAGTTATTTGACATCTAATAATTCGAAACGCCAGCTCAAAAGGGCTCAAGAATGTCCTTACTTCAAGAAAGAACGTTTAAGTGTAAATTCTCTGTATGAGTATTCTTCACTGTCTAATCCTGTTAATTACAAATGCTGCAATTTATATTACGTTCTAAAACCTTAATGGCAAAATTGTAAATAATATATAAGGTCTTAAATCTTAAAGAATGGCTTACAATCGAAATAAGGAAAATATTTACAAAGTATACAAAACTGTACATTTAACAGAGTGGTTGGAATGTATTCATCCAAGCCGTCTGTAGGATCGGCCTCGAGCAAGGGCCAGTTGGTAGTTGAATGTTTGAGTAGGGGTGAGATGTTTGGAACTCTTATTGTGCTTGGTCAAACTCCCAATGAGGTTGGCCCATAGTTGCTGCATGTGTAGATTACTTGGCATTAGCTTTCTTGTATTGTGCTGAGCTGTTCTTTGGCCTTGAGGCCTTAGACATTTGGTTTTTTTGTCTTTTTGGCAGATGGCAGACCTAATGTGGAATGGTTTCTCTTCGTCCCCTCGACCCTCGGGTATTGGTCTGACCTTGGCAAGAGCATGTTAGCCTCAGCTTCTGACGGTTCGATCTCGGCCTAAGGATCGTTATGGATTGATTCCTATCACTATTTGTTTTCTCTCAAGCAATACGTAGAGTAACTCCCGATATAGTAGTAAAAGTAAGATGTGTAGGCAGATCAACTCATCAAGTTCCCATTGAAATAGGATCTACATAAGGAAAAACACTTGCAATTTGTTGGTTATCAAGGGTATCTCGAAAATGTTTGGGTTGAAACATAGCTTTCAAATTAAGTTTTGAATTAATGAATGCTATGAAAGGGAGTGGTGATGCCATGCGTAAAAAGGAAGAGACTCATAGAATGCAGAGGCAAATAGAACTTTTGTGCATTTTCGTTAATTTATGAGTGGAGGATCTATATAGATACATAGATCCGTGGATCCATATTTCTTGATCGGAAAAGAATCAATAGAAAAAGAAAGAATTGGAATTGATGAATATATTTCTAAAAAAAAAAAATGAAAAAGAAATGAAAGATGAAAGATAAATCATGGATTAACTAAACTCTCTCTGGGGCTTATTTAAGAATAAAAACAAGAATCTCATGGAAATACCATGGAATAAGGTTTGATCCTATTCATGGGGATTCTGTAAATATTCAATTTCAAAAATAGAAAGTTCAAAAGAATTGTAATTTGTTTTTGGAGATTAGATGTGGTTGTTAATTTGTGATCTAACATTTACAGAATGAAAACCTCATTCTCGATTCTACGACTTTGAGATGGGAAATAATTTACTATGGAAATTTGAGGATCAAATCTTGTTTTATTTTTTTAATTTTATTTTACTATTGGGTTAGTTCCTAACAGTATTGTACGTGTGGGGCATCGCAATAGAAATCAATACAATAAAAATTATCGTGAAAGTATTTTTTATCATAAAATATTTTGTTGAAATATCTTTTTTTTTTTAAAAAAAAAAAATTGGAAAGTCTTAAAAGATGACAGGTCCATAATAATCTTTACAATAGTTAATTTCCATAAGTACATACCCTAAAAAAATTTACAAGTTGATATTAATTTTTTTTTTAAATATTGGCACATTATGGTATAAGGAGATTATTAATGATTTTGACCCTTCTAAGCTAAATGTTATGTTATATAACTTATTACTCATGAAATAAAACAAAATTTACAAGACTCATATATATTATACAAAATAGCATATACAGATAAATATGCAAATTAAAAATATAAAATAAATGCGATGCAATATGCTGCATATGTGTGCAATGCAATAGGATTGGTAATTAACAAACTATAGGAATATAATTATCATAAACCTGTGGTCAATATTTATGTAAACTTACATATATAAGTGTGTGAATTTCTAAAAGAAATTCTTTTTTTTTTTTTCGAAAATAAAGCTCATGTGCACGTATATATATAAGTATATTAAAATTTGAAAATAAGGCCTAATTTGTCGTAGCTTATAACAAATTTTTTTTCCTGACTCCTATAATTTAAAAAATTACTAACCCTATTTTTTATTTAAGATGATGTAAGAGAGAGGAATCTACGGGTCTTAGGCTCTGTAGCCTCATGCATTTTTAGGGAAATGCCTGGTGGACTATATCGAAGTATAAGTAGGCTCGCTTATCACCGCTAAGTGGGGATAAAAACCTCAATGACTTGAGGGTTATATAATGGCGACTTGTCCTAGGTTCTTAAGGTGGCTTAGGTCTGACCACATTTAAGCATACACATGATTTTTTTTTTTTGAAATAAAACCCCCCTTCCCCTCCACCGCCACCCCCCATACCCCCCAAATCCTCAATAAAGGAGCTTATTAGGCTAGGCATTTCCTAGTAGACCTACATCACTAAAAACCAGTTAGTACAACTATATTATAATATTAAATGAAATAAAAATAAGGAAAAAAATGAGCCTATTAATTAATTTTTTAACTTTTACATGGTTAACTCACTAACGATCCTTAGTAAAGTCACCAATTCTGTTGAGCCTTATTTCAGTCTTTCTTAATTCAATCCATATTAAGCCTAATCTGCTTAATATAAATTACTCGACATAAAAAAATTTTATTTAAATTTTTTTTTTGAAAAACAATAAATTAGAGTTACCAACTAGTAAAATTAGTAAAAATCAAAATAGGGTTTTTGGACAGGAAAACGTTAATTTAGCCACTAATCCAAAAATATTTTAGAATAATAATTTATAGAAAATTAAACAAGAAAGCATAAGATTAGATATTAACCTATTAAATCTAAGTCACCATGTAAAAATAAAAAATTAATGGGCTTTATTTTTTTTATAAGTTTTCTAAAAATGCTAAGTTATGTAAGGACATACAAAAATGTAATTAAAATGAATTTTTTATGATTTTTATCACAAATTTTCAAAAAAAAAAAGTTTTATATTTTTTTATGGTTGCCTAAAAGCAACTTAGTTATATATATATATATATATATTTAAAATTTAGCGGGTTGATTCTTTTGTAAAAGAAATTGAACCAAATTTAAGTTAGTTATTAATTTATTATTTTTTAAAAAAACCTAAAATGATTTAACTTCATGAATCTATTTTTTAAAAAACCTAACTAACTAAATCTTAAAAAAAAAAAACTCTAGTTAAGATTTTTATTTTTATTTTTTTAAATTACGTGTCAAAATTTATTTTTTTAAATCCTAAATGCAAGATTTATATGGATCTATTAAGATATAAAATTTTGATACATATCTTCACCAAATATATTATTCTTAAAGAATATATATAACTTTTCTAAAAAATGCAAGTTTTATGAAAACGGATCTAGTTTGAATAAAAAAAATATTCAATTTTTCCTAAAAAGACATGGCATATAACAAAAATTAAACCAACAACCTGCATTAAGAAAAACAAAATTTGTAACATATAACTACTAAAAAAAGAGTAGAAGATAAACTAATAAAACTATTAACTAAAAAACAAAAAAGATAAAATTAACTAATAAAAATATTAAAAAAAATAAAGTATCTTACTCAATGGTTGGATCCAAAGAGAACAATCACATTAATCGAATTGGGTTGTGTGTACGTGATTTGATGTTGGCGTACTATAGTGTGTAGATTGCTGTGATCATGTCCATTGGTATGTGCCACTGCATGTGTGCTTATTGTTCGTGCAGACTATATATTGTAAAGTGCTGGACGTGCAGTGGAGTGCTTAACGTGTTGTGAAGTGCTGATAGTACTGTGCTGGACGTGGTTGTATGTGAAGGACGGTACGCTGTGCTGAACATGCGGTGAGTGTTAGATGGTAGGCTATATGTGAGCAAGTCAAGCGTATGGATAATGGTGTGTACATGTGAGTGAAAAATTGTAAGTGATGTATGTGTTGAAATTGTGTACAATGTGTGATTGTATTTGGATGTACGGCTTATATGTGTTGGACATGTATGGACGTGAATTGTGAGAGTGTGAAGCTATTGGTCGTGGACTGCATATGTGTGCAGTGACGTGTGGGTCTTATCTGTGTGTTGACTGTGGATGCAAATGTGTGTGTAGCTTTAAGAGATGCAAATGTGGACGTGC
Source organism: Lumnitzera racemosa (assembly GCA_024138005.1). Taxonomy (NCBI): domain Eukaryota; kingdom Viridiplantae; phylum Streptophyta; class Magnoliopsida; order Myrtales; family Combretaceae; genus Lumnitzera; species Lumnitzera racemosa. Next base: position 15,438,048 of record JAMXBC010000011.1, on the reverse strand, counting down.
AGGAGATTGTGAATGTAGACTGATTGTGGAGTTTGTGAATTTTGTGTAATTATGAAATGTGTATTCTTATAGTCAAGTGTCAATTAGTTATAGATCATAAATTTAAATCTTTTCGATCTTTTTATTGTGAAAATTCAATTCTAACAAACTTAATATTCATAGGATACAATAACACTCGATTTAGATTTGTTAATTTTATTTAAGATTTAATTCAATCGATTTATAAGATCAAGTTTGTAGAAACCTTATATTTTATTTGGGCTTTCCATCTTAGGTTGGACTCAATCTAACATTTTAATTTAGCCTATAGCTCATTTAATAAATCCCAAATCTTTTTAAGCCCAGTTAAAATATTCAAAATTAGACTAAGGTCTACATTCATGAGTTCGAATGTGATTAGACTTTTCTTAAATAGCATTTTTCTTATAAAACCTAAAAGACTCTAAATTTATTAAATCGTACGTATATATTTTATTGTAATTTGACTCAACTCTAAATGACTAATTGACTTGACTAGAATAGCTTTGACACTTTGTATATTTTTATTTTTCAATTTTCTTTTTCTTTTTATTATTTATTTATTTTTTTGAGTTTTTTCCATTTTTATTTTCTTTTCTATTTTTTCAAGTTATTTATTTATTTTTTGTAAACTTAGCTCAAAAGTTAAAAGAGACTGAAATTAAAATAAAGGATGGTAAGAATAGGATGTCTACATAAGGCTACTATGAAATATTTACTCATTGGTAGGGTAAGCTCTTTTATTCTGGTTCATGGTTTCATGGTTTCTCTTGGCTATATGGTTTATCTAGGAGAGAGATTGAGCTTCAAGAAATACCGAATGGTTTTATCAATATACAAATGTATAACTTCACAGGAATTTTAATTGAGCTTATATTCATTACTATAGGAATTAGATGCAAGCTTTCCCCAGTTTTTTCTCATCAATGGACTCCTAGCGTATATGAAGGAGTGCAGTTCGTTCAATAAATTCCTACCTCTCTATCTATCTTTAAGATGTTTGGAATTTTCAAAACTCCATGAAGGAGTTTGAATGTGACTGGACTTTTCTTAAATAACACTTTTTTAACAAAGGCCCAAAAGATTCTAAATTTATTAAATCGTACGTATATATTTTATTGTAATCTGACTTGACCCTAAATGACTAATTGATTTGATTAGAACATTTTTGATACTTTGTATTTTTTTTTTATTTTTCAATTTTCGTTTTTTATTATTTATTTATTTTTTGAGTTTTTTTCTTTCATTTTTTTTCCTATTTTTCTAGTTATTTATTTATTTATTTTTTTTGTAAACTTAGCTTAAAAGTCAAAAGAGACTGAAATTAAAATAAATGGTGGTAAAAATGGGGTATCTATATAAGGCTACTATGAAATATTTACTCATGTGTAGGGTAAGCTCTTCTATTTTAGTTCATGGTTTCATGGTTTCTCTTGGCTATATGGTTCATCTAGGGGAGAGATCAAGCTTCAAGAAATAGTGAATGGTCTTATCAATACGCAAATATATAACTCCTTACGAATTTCAATTGCGCTTATATTTGTCACTGTAGGAATTGGATTTAAGCTTTCCTTAGCTTCTTCTCATTAGTGGACTCTTGATGTATGTGAAGGAGTGCGGTTTGTTCGATAAATTCCTAGCTCTCTATTTATCTCTGAGATGTTTGGAATTTTCAAAACTCCATGGACATGCAGAAGATAAATGTTATCCTTATTTAGACCAACATAGAACTTTTACATGTTCAAATAACAATTAAGATAAAGTAAGGTCAGGAACAATGAATCTTTTTACGATAAACAGATTCATTTTGCAAGTTGGTTATTATGGGTAGCTCCTACAAAGGATCGGACTAATGACATATACAATACTTGAATTCTGGTGTAGATGCTACATAGTTGGTTCTCATCTTTCAGAGACTATGAGTGTAATAGGAGCATCCATTGACAAAAGGATTACCTTAAGATGATCATCTCATGGCTATTGAGAACGAATCAAATCAAATGGTTCGATTTCTCAATCCTTCTAACTTGCTCCTATGGAACCAAGGTAAAAAAGATTGAAAAAAAATAATCAATTATTCACAACCATTGATGAAGGATTCCTCAAAAAGTTAAGGATTAGTAATCCTTTTTAGAAATTAATCAGTCTTATACATATGTCAGGAAGGTAATCAAAAAAGAAAGAACATGAGTTCTTCTTTCTTTTATCACTTAGGATTTGTGCGAGATAAAAGTCTCATGTATGGTTTTGAATGAGAGCAAGAAGTGAGGCATCCTTTTTTCGACTCTAACTCTCCTACTCTGGTTGTTGCTTTTCTTTTTATTACTTCAAAAGTAGCTGCTTTAGTTTTAGGCACTTGAATTTTCAATATTCCTTTTTATTTCTCATCAAATGAATGGCATCTCTTTTGGAAATCTTAACTATTCTTAGCATGATATTGGAGAATCTCATTGCTATTACTCAAATAAGCATGAAATGTATGCTTGCATATTCGTCCATAGGTCAAATTGGATATGTAATTATTGGAATCATTGTTAGAGACTCAAATGATGGATATGCAAGTATGATAACTTATATGTTGTTCTATATCTCTATGAATTTAGGAACTTTTGCTTGCATTATATTATTTAGTCTACGTACCAGAACTGATAACATTCGAGATTATGTAGGATTATATGCGAAAGATCCTTTTTTGGCTCTTTCTTTAGCCCTATGTCTCTTATCCCTAGGAGGTTTTCCTTCACTAGCAGGTTTTTTTTCGAAAACTCCATTTATTTTGGTGTAGATGGTAGGTAGGTCTATACTTCTTGGTTTCAATAGGACTCCTTACGAGCGTTATTTTTATTTACTATTATCTAAAAATAATCAAGTTATTAATGACTGGATAAAACCAAGAAATAACATCTTACATGTGAAATTATAGAAGTTCCCCTTTAAGATCAAACAATTCCATCGGATTGAGTATGATTGTATGCGTGATAACATCTACTATACTAGGAACATTAATGAACTCGATTATTGCAATTGCTTAGGATACCCTTTTTTAGCTTCTAGAATCTATTTCTTAGTTCAAGATCCCTTTTACTAACTGGAATCAAAGAATTCATAGATTTGTTTTGCTAGGAATGGGCGAGGGTTATGAGCTTATAATCTCTAATCTAATGATCAAGTCGATTCCATGATTATAAGTTTATTCCATGCTAGATTGAAATAGGGTTTTATATATTCTCATTATGAGAAGGGGTCATTTAATCGTATCTAAATGGATACTATGTTTACATATGGATCCCTACGTTGTTACGCTCAATTTCAAATTAGGAGTAGGTATAATTGGACTTGCTTTTTAAATATCTATCCTTATTTGGATTTAGGACCTCATTAAACTCTTTTGGCTTCTATGGAATCGAGAAATAAGTTTCATTGTCTACCTTTTTACTTCGATATAATATTGATATATATAAAGCATCCTTCAGATAATTCAAATCGAAGTAATTAGATGTCTAACTTAGGCCTATACGACATGACCAATCAATAGAAATACACCAATACTCCACCTTTTTCATATATTCTATACATCACATTAGATAGATATCATATTCATAGAATACAATTCACTTTCACGATGCCTTAGTGGTAAAATAGTAGACATGCGAGACTCAAAATCTCATGCTAAAGAGTGTCGAGGTTTGAGACCTCTTCAGGGCATAATATTGAGAATACTCATTGAATGAGCAATTCAATAAGAGATCTTAGATTGAGTCGATATTGATATCCCGTGAGATCTTAGAATTGGAATAAGTTCGGCAGCAAATTACGAAATCTTGGTGATTTTCTATATCTAATGAATCAAGAGTTTACTTTGACATCATCCACCCTGTGCCCACCCTTTGCCCACCCTTTGCTTCAATAGGAATCACATAAGGGTAGATTGATACAATAGAAACCTCTGGTCAAATGCGTGCTTGTAACTCAGTTGATAAAGTATATTACATAGTTTGTTTTCGGGATTGGCGACTAACTTATTAAGTGACTTTAGCATTAGATGTTCCAAAAAAGGGTACTATTGGATCGGGTGAATTCAATATTAGATGCCTGTCGGCATTCCAACCTTTCTTCTCCTTTCAAGACCTATTTGATAGAGAATATAGTACTTGGTTGTGAATATATGAATAGTACAAATCACCTTGGAACAAAACAATTAGAATTAGGCTTGGTCAATTGGAATGTGTATTATCCATATAGAGGATTTTTCAATTGAGACAATCCATTGACCTGAGATGAAGAGAAAAGTTTATCTATTTTATTTAGTTATTCAATTAAACTTAACTAATGATTCGTTATTGGAGTAGATAGTAACAACTATATCATTCGACATGCGTAGTTTTGATTTTCTAATGGATTTCCATATTTCATTAATGGAAAATTTTTGATGTAATGAGTAATAGCTCTAGTTATTCGTTGTTTAAAAATTCTTGTTTAGGTAGTTCATACCATTCATACATAGTGTTTTGATCTAAGATTCAATTCTTCCATGTTTTAACAATAGCATATTGCTTCGTAGAGTTGAGATCTAAAATATAGAAAAAAGAGGTGTTTCAATGACTCTATCACTAAGTCAATTCTATTCCACTCAATCCTTATTTCATGGCCACATATTTTTCTAACTAAGTAATGGGAAACCTTTCTACTGTTCCATGAATTCGATTTTCATTTCATATAGGAAAAGCCATCTTTTTCTCGACAATGTCTTTGTCATTTGATTTAATAGCCTTCTGTTAGATAGGAACATATTTGATAAATACTGATAACTCTCGAATGGAGTATTAGAATGAAAAAATCCATTAGATAATGAACTATTGGTTCGAAGCCATCTTTGGCAATAAATTAACAATTCAAAGTGTTTTTCTTGTGTATTCTTCATAAACCAGTGTTTATATATAGATGTAGGGGGGTCTCTTTGGGAAGTAAGAAGCCCCTTTGACATCTCTTCATTTGCAAAGAATTCTCGATGTGAAAACACAGAGACAAAAGGTTGATCTTTGAATAGGAAAAAGAGTGGATCTGCAAGGTCCTAAATGAATTAGCTTATTTAAAAAAAGGCCTTATTCTTTAGAAGATCTATTTCATGTCTGGTATTGCATGGTTCCACTCCACAAGAACTCTAAATCATTCTCTTAAAGCTCATCCTTTTCATTATAAATGATCCACTTGCCCTGATATGACTTAGCCTAATAGGCAAATCCTAATTCATTAGTCCTTTCGATACAATCAAATAGAAAGCCCTAAGGGTGCCATATTCTAGGAACCCAAACTATGTGATTAAATAAGTCCTCTTCTATTTGTTGTGGGATGAGGGCTCCTTCTCCTTCCCCTTCTTTAAACTCTGATTCATAATTTTCATAGTGAAATCTCTGATCAATGATATAACAAGATCCATTTTGCATCATATCTAAGGGATTCCTTGGTTTGGGCTGAAGAAACAATGTCACTCGATCAATATCAAATTGATTGTAATCTTTTTCTATCCGCAAGGATCCCACTAGAGCACCTTCTACTTCTAATAGGCCACAAACCGGATTAGAATCATTCTTAACGAGTCCATAAGAAGTGATCTTGTTCTTTTCATTAGATCTGGGTAGAGACTAAAGGTCTTGAACGATCAATTCGGCAGAACAACTCAAAAGATAAAGAAGTATTGTTAATTTCTTCATGCTCGTTCCAAGTTTGAAGTACCATTTGTACAAAAAGAATCCCCTTCGTTACATGATTTTTTCTTTATATAGATAGATAGAGGATCCATGGGGCAATTACTTAGAAGTACATTTTGTGCAACAACCCTACCTATCTGATAGAAAAGGATCCTATGATCCTACCGATCCTACCTAGGATTGCAAATCCCAAGTTTATCTATGAAGAGCAAATCTAATTGTATTAATGTCTAGAATTGATTTCTTCTATGTAATACTAATCGATAGGGCCTTATTAGTAAGTGCTACAAGATCTTGCACATTGGAAACCATGGTTATGGACCTAAATCCATTAGTATGGAACATTTTCTTTTCTAAGTGAAATCCCCTAGTATATGAAAGGGTGAAAAAGTGCTTTCATTGTTGTGGAATAAGAAGCCTTCGTATCTTAATGCATTTATTTAATTTATTTGGAGCTAGTAGAGCAGGATTTACTTTTGGGGGAATATGAGTCGAAGCAATAATAAGAATATTTTTAGTGGAACATCTTTCACAATCCCTGGAGAGATAGTTCACTAATAGACCAAGGGAGAAGTAATTCAACTCATCTACATCTAGATCATGAATGTTTGGAATTCATATTATGCAAGGAGATATTGCTTTTTCTAATTTGAATTGAACGGTGATATAAAATCAATCTATTTTTGGCATCATATCCATAGTTATCTCATTTATCCTAGTTAAAAGCTCTAGCTCTATGTCAAGGTCACAATAAATATTGTCACTATCCTTAATATCGATATTATCAATAAGAAAACCTTTAAGCTTGTTATCTAGGAACTTGTTCATAAATGCTGTAATGAAAGGAACATAGGAGTTTGTTGCTATGTTAATGGTTATGTTTGAATTCTATAATGAAGCCCCTATGAAATTTTTTCTTTAGTCAATCTTCTTAGTCTTTATTGAGTCAATACTCTTGATTTTTTTTTTCTACGAATAGATTCATCTATAATTAGATCAATTTGTATTGATGTTTTATTACCTTGTCATTTTTCTTATGAAATGACTCATAACATAAAGCTTACATATATTTACATATTTATATTGGAATCATATATCATTGATATTCTTTTTCTTTCTTTTAGATTTCCATTTATCTGCATACTTTCTATACCAAAAATCATATTAGTTTTTCTATATATGCAAAAAAGATTTCAATTGCTACAATGATATGTCCAATGAATGTATTATATCTTAACTGGTTTTTTTTGTATCTAGATAATGTGAATTGATGAGTTCGTTATTTGTTTTATAATTATTAATTAATAGTAGGCTTTGATCCATTTCTTTTTTTTAATCCTATCCTTTAAAAAAACCAACAAGTTGTACACTAAGCATAGCAGTTAAATTTTAGAAAATTATCAATCAAATTAATATTTAGCTTAATAGAATTAGAATTGTTGTTTTTTTAATTTAAGGGAAAAAAGAATGAAAGAAAAAAGTTTGTCGTTTTTTATTCTATTTTTTTAATGGATAGAATAGTAATTTTTTTCATTCTTCTTCCCTAGATATCCAAATTTTGATGACTAATACCTTATATATAGTTCGGACTAGATAAGAACAATAATCAATTTTAGCTCGAATGGTTTGTAGAGGAACCTTACCCTCTTTGATCCATTCAATATGTACAATTTCTTTTTCATCAATATGCCCTACAATTTGTACTTGAATTCCTTTTGTATCCACTTGTTTGGTTAATTCAATAGCCTTTTTCATTGCTTTGTGAAATGGGACTCGATTTTTTAATTGTCCTGCTATAAATTTGCCAAGAATATTAGGGTTTGCATAGCGGTTTGGAATTCTTGTAATAATAATGTTGAGTTTTCAGTTCTGACAATTAAGTTCTTTTTGTATATTCAGTTGTAATTCTTCGATTCTTCAGGTTTTGCGTTCTAATAATAGCTTTGGGAATCCCATATAGATTGTTACTTAAATCAGATTAATTCATTTTTGAATTTGTATGCATGCAACTCTCTTGACCTTAGAGGATATTTTCATTTTTTTTTATGTAATTCTCAAGACAATCTCTTATTTTTTGATCTTCTTGTAGACCCTTGGAATAATTTTTTGGTTGCGAAAACTAAATAGCATGATGATCTTGAGTTGTACCAAGTCTGAAACCAAGTGGATTTATTTTTTGTTTCATAATCCTCCACTATTATACATATCATGACATGTTTTATCTTTGTACTTATTCTTATTGTTTTTGACCCATTTAGCTTTTTTTAAACATAAGAATGGACGGTCGTATCTATTTATGTGATAGAAAGTTGTATCTTTCACTATAATCCTTATATGTCAAATGAGTCTTTTTATTGCATAACTTCGTCCTTTAGCTCTAGGTTTTAATCTTTTTAAGGTATGACTCTCATTAACTTCAGCTTCACTAATAACATAATGACTTGGTCGGAACTCCTCTTACTGAGGTATTGTTCGCTTTGGAGTGGATCACTACACGGTTTTGTTCTTTGGTGCAGTACCTTCTTAGAAGGTCACCCATCTTAGGTTTACTTCAGCTTGATCATACTTTACTTCGGAGTTTTAATGTATTCTAAGTTGCTACACCAAAAGACGCTTCGATAATTTATAATTTTGTCACCTAGCATATAAGGGGTATTACACCAAAGTTTAATCCCTATAATGATGATGCTGTTGACCAAGCTAAGCAATCTGTTCATGCTAGAGATGCAGCGTTAGTGGCTGCTTTTCAAAATCTATCCATTAAGTGGCTGAGAATTGAAGTTGACATGGATTCCGTTGCCAAAAAAGGAAAAATAGTTAATGTGGTAGTATTCATAGTTCATAAAAGAAATCACATAATGCAAAACAAAAAGACTCAAAATCCTCAAAAGTTACAAAGTATAAGATTCAAAGAAGGTTGTATAGAATGGTGATTGAAGAAACAATTGAATTGTTGAGGTTCCTGTTGAGGAGTGTGTTGCAATCGACAGTGATGGCTAGCTTGTAATAGCCATATGGGCACCATGATCTTCCTATATTAGAATTGTCGAGGGTGTAGGTCACCTTCAACTATTTTGAATTTAAAAGAGCTGGTGGGTAAGTATAACCCATCTATTATGTACTTAATGGAGACAAAAAATGTTGTAACAAAGTTGGAATGAATTTATAACAGGTTACACTTTTCGGGGAGTTTTTATGTTCAACTAAAGGGCATAAGTGGGGGATTATTGTTGTGGTGGAATGTTAATACCTCTATTTCTATATTTGATAACAGTTGATGGTTTATCCATACAAAGGTTTGTCTTATGGATGGTTCTTTGATTGGCTATGTGACTTGGTGTTATGCCCCGACTGATTTTAAGTCAAAGCTTGAATTATGAGATGTAATAGTTTAGTTGTCGACATTGGTAGATGGCCTATGGTTATGTGTTGGGGATGATAGTAAGAAAGTAGGGGGTTAAAGAAGGGATTGCAGGTAGATTATCGAATTAACAAAAGTGATATCAAATTTTGGTCTTCATGATTTGGGATTTTTTGGGCAAATATTTACTTAAGCCAACAATCATCATGATGGTATGCTTATTTGAGAAAGAATTGATACAGCATTGTACTCAAATGAGTGGCTAGCCAATTTCCTTACCATATGTATGGTACATGAACCCATTGTGGGCTAAAAAATGCAGCCTTAGTCATTCATATAGATTTTGCTATTCTCAAAGGGAAAAGGCTCTTTGGGTTTGAGAATATGTGGCGTACTTCACCTGAATGTGAGAAAATTGTCGTGTCTAGTTGGCTAGTTAGAGGTGCCGAAGTAGATTTATCTTACATTATTACAGCTTTGAAGAATTATAGTGTGAATCTCATCAAATGGAGCCAACATGCCTTCCCCCATAGTAAGTGGTTCACATCTGAGATGAAACAAAGATTAGCTCTCATTTAATCGGATATGAATGGAGGCTGAATAGAAGAAAAGGTGGTTATTCAATCAAAATTAGGGGCTTTATGGGGCCATGAAGAGATGTTTTAGCATCAGAGATCACATGTAAACTGGTTAATGTACAGAGATAACAACACTGCTTTTTTCCATCATAGCACTCTGGGTTAGTGAGAAAGGAATAAAGTGTTTAAGCTTGATAAGGTTGATGGAGTAGTGGTGGAGTTAGAGGCAGGATAGGTAATCATTTTTTGTTCCATTTTGAGAAGCTCTTTAGATCTAAGGGTTGACAGAGTTTTGATAATTGTATTAATTAGGCGGATGAGCTGATATCAGATGATATGAATGCCACCTGTTATAAGTAAGGAAATAAGGGATGTAGTTTTCTAGCTTGGGCTTTTAAGGCCTTAAGGCTAGATAGATATCTAAGTGTATTTTACCAAACTTTTTGGAGCATGATTGGTCCTTTAGTGACTTCAGTTGTGCAACAATTCTTCATAATAGCTAAATTCATACCTTCTTTAAATTTCACAGATCTAGTGCTTATTATAAAAGTCCAAAGTCTAATGTTTATATCCCAATTCAGGCCTGTTAGCCTTTGCAACAATCTTTATAAAATTATGTCTAAAATGCTTGTTAATAGGATGAAACTGCCTTAAATGACATTATCTTTGAAAACTAGAGATCGTTTGTTTCAATACGTTTGATTCAGGTTAATATTGTAATTGCTTATGAAATGTTTCATTACTTAAAAAATAAACAACAAGGGAGGAAAGCTCAGTGTGCTATAAAATTGGACATGATTGAGGCTTATAATAGTATAGGGTAGGACTTTCTAAGGGCAATTATGTTAAAAATGGGTTTTTAGCAAAACATGGGTGTAGTAGATTATGGAGTGTGTCTATACAGTAAAATTAAACGTTTTGTTAAATGGAAAACCTGTTGGACACATTACTCTTACTAGAGGCATACATTAAGGGGACACCCTATCCCCTTATCTTTTTATTATTGTAGCGGATTTTTTATCAAAGGGAATTCTTCAGGCGGTTGAACATGAATGACTTAAAGGTGTTTCCATTAAGAATTCTTACCTTATGCTAACACATTTGTTGTTTGCAGACGATTCATTATTTTTTATGGAGGCTAAGACAGTTAATATGCATGTTTAAAAGTTTATTGTATTGGAATATTGCTATGCTTCGAGACAAGAAGTAAATTTTAGCAAGTTTACCATGTTTTATAGTGGAAATGCATCCCTTGCATGCAAGGATGAGATTGGATGGATAATGTTGATTTCTACCACCTTTGATCTAGGGAATATTTGGGTTTGTTGACAATTTGGGACAAATCCAAATGTGAGGCTATACAATTTGTGAAGGAAAAAATTCTAAAGAAGTTGCTGGGATGGAAAAGTCTCTTATTGAATGAGGTAAGGAAGGAAGTCCTTCTTAAGTTTGTTGCTTGCGCCATTTCGACTTATTCTATGGCTCTCTTTCTTTTCGTTAGAAAATGGTGTAACCAGTGAATGCTATCTTAGCAAGTTTCTTGCGGGGTTAGCAAGACAAGTTAAGGAGGGTTCATTAGATAAGTTAGGAGAGGTTGGCTATGCTTAAGTCAATGGGTGAAATGGGATTCAAGGATTTGTACACATATAATCAAAGTTTGCTTACTAAAGTGGCATGGAGATTGCATTCGAATCCAAATGCTTTGTGGACAAGAACATCGAATGGGATTTACTTCCCTAATACTGAATTTTGGTTTACTGGTAAGGTTAGTTGTGCTTTGTAGTTGTAGAGTAGTATGCTTTAAGGGAGAAATATCTTATTCTAGAGAGCGATATGGAGAATATGAGATGGTGTTTTTGTGTATGTGGGAAGAGACAATTAGCTTCCAAATTCTCTAAATGGTAAGTTGATGTAGGGTGACAACATTGACCTAACTATATGTGTTTATGATATAATGGATGGAGCACATGGTGAATGGAATCTCATCAACATTATCTACTTTCTACAACAAGAAGAGATTTATGGGATTTGATTATTACCTTTTTTTGCTTCGACTAGTGATAATTAACTTATTTGGCCTCATACTTGGAATGAAGAGCTTACGGTCAAATTGGTATACTCTTATATTGTTGCTGTTAAAAATCATTGTAATGTAGATAAGGCAACAACTTCTTTCTCCTTGACATCAATTGAATGGAAGAAAATCTAGCATGTAAATACCTTACTGAAGATCCATAAGTTTTTCTAGTGAGCTTTATCTAACGCTATATCGAGCATGTTGAATTTGCACCTAAGAAAATGTGTTTCGACCCCTTATTGTAGATTCTATGGTGAGATTGAATAGATGGAACCAGCCTTGTTGTGTTGTCAATGGGCACAATGTGTTTGGTTTAGAGTAGTAGGAGTAAGAATTTGATGGAGAAGCATTTCTTTGTTAGGTAGTTGGTGGCATGATTAGATATCCACTTTGTAGAATGGAGAGTGGTGGGGGAGTGAAGATTGGTTGGCTACTATTATGGAAGTGGCGTAGTTTATCTGGAAGGAAAGGTATAGTTGTTGTTTTAATAACATGTCCCTAAAACCTAATCTTGTAATAGGGTGGGTGGAAAAATCACCTGTTGGCATAGTGTATAGGTTGAATGTAGCTATTTCAACCTTGTGAAAGCTTTTTAATGGTGGACCTATGCTTGATCGTAAAGAGAGTCACGATCTTGCTGTAGATGGGTTTTGTGGTGATATGAGTAGATTCAATAACGGAGACATTACAAGTAGAAGGACAGTTGTACGATGCAGTCAGGCGACTAAGAATACAGTAGTAGTTATTATGAGACTGGTGGGGAGTGAAGTATTTGATCGAAGAGGTAACAATAGCAATGTTCATGGAGATGGGTGTGGTTGCAGATTCAAAAGTGAAGAAGGGGGGTGACCATGAGGCTTGTCTTACGATTTTGGTAGATGCTTCTTAGGTGGGTCCTATAGATCAATCTACTGTGGCTATTATTGTTTTTGATAGACGGGGCCAAATCATAGTAGGTGAGTCTAAGAAACTTGTAGTCCAAAGCCTAGAAGCTACTGAGTGTTGTGCTCTAATTTTAGGTGTGAAGTTAGCGTTGAGAGAAGGATGGGCCAAAGCCACAATTTTTATAGATTGTCAGATACTATATAAATCGCTCACGAATAGACCATGCTCACTTCATTGGACAACATAACCTTACGTTTAAGATTTACAAGCTTTGATTGGTGGTTTACAAAATGTTACTCTACAAATATGTTCCCATAAATGCCAATTTTGTAGTAGATTGGATACCTTCAAATGTAAGAAGAGGAATGTGTCCATCTGACTAGTTAGACCTCCCATTTGCTCTTTAGAAGCTATTGCACTCTTTTGTTGCGTTTTTACTTTGCTATGTACTTATGTTGGACAATGGTTAGTTGAATGAAATCTTTTCTTCCTTAGATCAAAAAATAAGAAAAATAAAAAAAGCCTATCCATTCTTAGAATGACGAAAATTCGCTTTCCATATTTCTTTAGGTCATCCCTTCCTTCTCACTTGTTCTTTTTGAAACCCCCTTACTAGATTTTCCTTTATTTGTAAACCTTGATCATCAGTCACCACCTAGATAGAAAAAAGCTTTGCAAGTGGTTGTTAATATGGTTCCTCGATCATGTGGTTGGTTGGGTTGTGACCACCTTTCATAAGTCACAAAATGATAAAACGATTCCTTTTAAAGTGAAATATACATTACCACGCAGCTAAGCTTGCAAATAAGAATAATAATACATATGAAATAAGTAGTGATTCAGCAAACATATAGATTGTGTAGTTGTATGGGATACGTAATTATGGTCGTATTTTTTTTTTGTTGGGAAGCACAAGAAAACTAATTATTTAACTATGATAACTATTTTAGTCTAAATAATCCAACTTTAGTTATTTGAAAATTTAATTAATTAAAACTATCAATACTAAAATTAACACTAAAACTAGAACTGAACGAAGAATTACTAAAGGTGAAACTCTAATTGCACGGACATGGGATTTTGTAGGAGCTAACTTTTGGATTGTCGATTTTATGCCTTGAGATTGTGATTGTAGTAGCTTAAATGATTTTTGGCCATACTTACAACCAAGTAACCTCTTTATAATTATCTGATAAATAACTTAATTTCCTAGCAACTTTAGCTATTTTAATTGAATTTGTGGTTCGAGCATGAGCTTGTGTTCCGAACTAGAACTTCAATTGTATTAAGAGAATGAGTGCTAGAATTTGAGCTAAAATCGGAGATATCCATGCTAGTAATGAAAATAATATACCTTATTAGTTTGAATTCTCAAATCCCTTTTTAAATACTTAAAATCCAGACACACATAATATCGACAATTACAATATTATATAAAGAATCAATACGGAATAAATATAACATCATTTAAGCACAACCCAATTGTCAAAACAAGAAAATGAACTAAATAATCTATTAGCCCATTGTACAATTCCACATCTAAGGATTAGGCTCTGGATGTTCAATGAAAGCACAAATATAGTCACTATTTATAAATAATAGTAGAATTAGAAACGAAATAACCAAGATAAAGAATACCTATCGTCAGTTTTAGCTCTCGGAATAATAAAGTCCATGAGATCAGCGATAAGAATCCGACCTGGAAATCAAAACCAGATTGTAATATATTAAAGTACTTTTTCATCCGAATAATTATGGAGAGTTGTCGACCTTGTATGGCGAAAGTGAAAGGGCACATGAGCCAAATAAATTAAGTCCACTTTCATGACGTAATATCACCTGTCAGCTAAAGTGGAAATTTTAGACATGGCTGCTTAGGTCCACCAGCCTGATGACGCACGCTTGATTTATAACCTTGAAGTGGGAAGGCAAAGAGCCACATGTGAACGGTTGAGAGGTCAATAATAGTACCGTTTTACGCAGTCTTCCTTTTCTAATTTGAGGGAATTTTTTTTTCTCGCCCAAATAATTTGAGGGAAGCTTGAGGCCGTAGGAATTGGACCAATGCTCAAGTGCAATGGAATAATAGATAGGTAGGACGGAAATAAACGTATTTTAATGATACCCTTGAAATACGTTAGGAATTAGATGGATCGTAGAATTGAGTATGAGGCCACTTTTTAATGTGACACATTTAATGAAAAGTATTATTAACAGCAGATAAACTATTTGTGTGATAAATAGCCTACCGTGTAATACTATGTTTAGAAAGAGAAAAAAAAGAAAATAAAAAGAAAAAAAAATAGATTTATCTATTATTTGCATTTAGAAAAAAAGGAATAAATATAAAGAATGCTTTTCAAAATAATATTTAAAAATATTTTAAACTATTTAATTACTAAATTATCTTAAGAAAGATGAAAAGAATTTGAAAAGTAAGATTATACTTAGAATTTCAATAGTTTTCTATCCTAAGTCACTTCGATTTGGAATAGGGAAAAAAAAGTAAATATGTGCCATAAGAAAAACTTCCTTTCATAAATTCATCCATCTCATTTTCCTTTCATTTTCAAGTAAAGAAAGTTCATAAAAATTCATGCTTTTCATTTACTTTCCTTCCACTTTTATTTCTAGTTCTTTCCTTTATTCCAAATATAGCGCAAACGAATAAGATGTGCTTATCAACTATTATGGTTAATCTTGCATTTTTTTTTTGGTTTAGTTTGTGGCCATTAAATTAAATTCAAATTAAAATTCAAAACATTCATAAAAGTAATTAAAATAGACTTAAATTTTAATTATTTAACTTAATAATTTATAAGTCTATATAAACTCAAACTAGACTTGAAGTATGTAAAAGATTTTTGTGTTTGAGTCAAGATATAACTTTAATGGAAATCTAACTGAAAAATATATATATTTTTATAAATATCAACTTCGAATAGTCATTATTTACTCATAGTTGAGGTTGTAAAACAATATTTCATATATAACTTAAAAATTTAAACTCCATTACTTTTTGTTAATAGTCAGTTTTCGCTCATTTGACATTTAGTCTTTCGTCTGCTAAGATACCGCGTAACCAACTCTCTCAGCATTCGCATTGCATAGATGATACACTGCATTGATGTCGAGTATAAAAAGCGCTCTTGGTTTGAATTTAAGTCTATGATGCAAACAGTTATCATAAGCATGGTTATATTATATAACCGCCTGTTACTCCTACGTATTAGGGGAGATGTCAAGTCGAGAAGTTTTCATGTGTCTTAACAGTTATCCCAATAATTGCCTTGGACATTACAACTATCTATAAATACCGAAAATAAACTCTATAAGGGCTCCTGATACTTCTTATTCACATAATTACTCTATTAAGTTACCTTACTGATTTAGGTATTGGAGTGGCCGCACCAGACTGACCCTGGTACCAAGCATTTCACTTTCTTTTGCAGGATTTTTCCTCATCCCAAAATTCACTAACAACATTTGACGCTGTCTGTTTTTCTCTAAACACGACCATATGGTTAAAACTAGAATGACTAGAAGTAGAGGTACTGGTACTTCCTCCTACCACCTGTTGGCTCGACTTGAGCAACTTTGTCCCGATTAAGCCAAAGAAAATTTTGAGTTAAATAAAAAATATGAACAAATCCTTGACTTTCTTCATAAAAGTTTTCACTTGAATCCAGACAAAGAGCATGACGATCATGATGCCAACAGCACCGATGATTTCATTTATTCACTTGAATTGCCAAAAGAGTAAGCTGAGGTTCCAGCAAGACTCTTATCTCTTGCTTTCAAGAAGATTGATAAGGGCAAGCAACCGTAGCACGTGCATCATGCAGGACCCTCGCATGTTAGCACCCTTATTGCAATGATCAAACAATTTTAAATCAAGAAAAGTCTTCTCGTCCTAAAGATTTTGGAAGAAGTAATACCTCAGTATGTTAAGTTGCCCCAGTTCAAAACATATGATAGGACGAAAGACCCTGGAGACTACATGGAGTACTATCGTACACTAGCCAAGTTGCATGGTTTAAGCGACGTGGTGGCTTGTCAAGCCTTTCCTTCAACCTTGAGGAATGCAGCTGGTACATGGTTTAAACACCTAAAACCAAATACCATTTTATGTTTCGATGAACTAGTAGAGGTGTTCCTTTAACACTTTCTTGCTAGCAAACTTCTTGTTAAGGACTCTTCAATCTTTAACACCATCAAACAAAAGTTTGATGAGTCAATCAGGGATTATTTGGCTAGATCTATGGCCGAGATGGTCCAAATACTATAATTGGATATTAGTGTGGCCTTTAATGTTGTAATCAATGGAGTTAAACGTCATGGAGGCTTTTTCAAGTCTCTTGCAAAGAACAAGCCAAAAACTTTTGCTAAGTTTAAAGCTAAAGCTACCTCATACATTCGATAGGAAGACAACATAAAAGCATGATGAGAGGCTGATTAGAGTAGAGGAGATGAAAAGAGTGACAAATGAGAAAATGTAAAGGATAGACTTGGCATAGACAATGACAATAGTTTAGATGTAGAGAGAAAGAGACCGAAGATACCGACATTTACATCCCATATGCTTTTCAATTGTCTAATCTTGAACATTTTGATGGAAGTACGTAAGGAGAGAGGTGTCCTCTAGTAGTCGGAAAGAATGTGAGGGAATCCCTCAAGAAGAAATTCGAATAAGTACTGTGATTTCTATTGTGACAAGGGTCACAATACAGATAAGTGCATTTAACTTAAGAATGTAATTGAAGATGTAATACAACGCGGGCACCTGCGAAAATTTTTAGTGCATGATGCAGAAAGAATCTAAAGATTGTCTTAGAGGAGAAGAGAGGAATAAGATGATGACACCAGCCAATAATGGCCGTAAGAGATGCAAGGGATGTTAATCCCACTAGAGTACCCAATGGGGTATTTGATGCCATTGCCGGTGGACTTAGTATAAGCTAATTGAGTTTGAAGAGCTCGATTAACACCAAGAATTACGTTTGCAATATTCACAGAAAAAAGGTTAGGATTGAAAATACAATATCTTTTGGAGAAGAGGATTTTGAGGGTATTTAGAGGCTGCACGATAATGCACTTATCATCAATGCGAGAGTTGCCAACTTTGAAGTCAAGAAGATTTTTGCCGATATCGGAAGTTCGGCTAATATCATTTTTCAGCATGTCTTCGATCAAATAAGGTCCAAGATCAAAGCGTAGCTATGGTATAACAAGTATGACCTCTATGCCTTCAATAATCAACCATTTTAAGTAGTTGGAGTTATTTCTTTGCCGATATAGATTGGGGATGACGAGCATGTTGTAGAGGACAAAGTGGATTTTTTCATCGTCAAATGTTGGTCCCCTTACAACATGATAATGGGATGGCCATGCTAACATTTATTCAGCATTATCCCATCAATGGAACATCTAAAGGCTAAGTTTTTTACCCCCGTAGGGGTTGGTGTGTGTAGAGGGGATCGATAATTGGCATGGTATTTATATATAAGGGCCTTGAGACGAGAGGAAGATTTTCATGTTATAATCTATCCAGATGGCAAGACAATTGGCATAGAGAAGGCCGAGAATGATACAAAGGAAATTCCTTTAGGAAATGATCCCGAGAAGATAATAAGGATAGGAAAACTCACGTTAGTAGATGTTTGGCAAAGTCTAATTAACTTCTTGCAAGCTAATGTTAACCTATTTGCATGGTCACCTTCAGACATGCTGGGTATTCTGAGAGACTTTATGGTACATAAGCTCTAGATTGACCCGAATGCAAAAGTGGTCTAATAGAAAAAGAGACATTTTGTACCAGAGAGATAAGCGGCAATAGAAGAAGAGGTTCATAAATTATTGAAGGCAGGATTCATTCGGGAAGAACCTTATTCGACTTGGCTAGCAAATTATGTGTTAGTCAAGAAGTCTATCGGTAAGTAACGAATGTGAATAGACTTTATGGATATCAACAAGGCATGCCCCAAGGATTGTTTCTCATTGCTAAAAATCGATTAGATGGTAAACGTAACCGCATGACATAAGTTGTTTTTTTTTTTTTATGGATGCTTTCTTTGGTTACAATCAAATCAAGATGGAAAAGGCGAATGAAGTCCACACATCTTTCATTATCAATTTTGGGACATAATGTTATACTGTAATGCCCTTTGGATTGAAGAACGCTAATACTACATACCAGAGATTAGTAACGAAGATGTTCAAATCTCAGATACATAAGAATATTGAAATATATGTAGATGACTTGATTGTGAAGAGCATGAAGGAAGATCAACATCTCGTTGATCTAGAGGAAATGTTTACCACATTGAAGAGTTATAGCATGAAACACAACCTACAGAAATGCGTCTTTAGCACAACATCAGGGAAATTCCTCGAGTATATGGTCACACGATGCAGTATTGAGGCTAATATAAGAAAGATTGAAGCCATAAGGAATATGAAATCATTTCGCACGGTTAAGGAGGTATAGGAACTCATCGAGTGAATTGCCACCCTCAACATATTAGTGTCGAAAAGTGTAGATACATGCGCAAAATTCTTTAAAATTTTGAAAAATCCAAAGGAATTCAATTAGATTGATAATTGCGATAGAGCTTTCAATGAGCTCAAGGAATTTTTTGCGTTACCTCCAATACTCTTGACACCTATTCTAGGAGAAAATTTATACTTATATCTATCATTCAGTTAGTAAGCACTTTCTTCTGTACTTGTCTGAATTGACGGCAAGGAGCACTAACCCGTTTATTACATGAGTCATGTTTTGCAAGGGTCAGAGCTTTGATACAAAAAGATTGAAAATTTTGTATTAATATTGGTTCTTTTGGGAAGAAAGTTAAAGCTGTATTTTGAAGCTTACTATATTATTATCCTTATTGATCAACTATTGCGGCAAGCATTGCAATGGCTTGACTCCTCGGGGAAGATGATGAAATATGTCTTAAAGCTCAGTGCCCATAGTGTATAATATAAACTCAGAATGATACTAAAGGCCCAAATACTGGCGGATTTTGTAGCCGAATCTATGGGAGAGGAAAACTGTGTAGAGATCGCCGAGAAACCTATCTGGTTTCTTTATGTCGATGGTTCCTTAACACGAGAAGGAAGTGGTGCAAGCCTAGTCCTTCAAGGCCCACATAATGTCAAAATTCATTACGCTCTGAAATTTGGATTCTCAACTAATAACAATGAAGCAGAGTATGAAACTTATCATCGGATTGAAATTGGCAAAAGAAATTGTTGCCGAGAAACTTGAAGTGTTCTCTGATTCCTAGCTGGTGGTAAATTAGGTTAGCGGAAGTTACGTAGCAAGAGAAAAAGAGATGAGCAAATGCCTATTGGTGGTACAAACACTTGTAGAAGAATTCCTATCATTCTACATTCATAAAATTTCGAGAAATAAGAACATCACTACCAACAAGTTGTTGAAGTTGGCCAGTAGGGCATTCCCTGAGCTGAACGAGAAACTTTTGATGGAGTTTCTCCTGTAGAAAAGTTTATCCAATCTCTCCAAGAGTTGTGAGTTAACTCTTTGTCCAAGAGAAGAATCATGGATGGATTCCCTAGTAAATTATCTAAAAGATGGTACTATCCTTGACGACAAAAAGGGGGTGCAAAGATTGGCTTATTAGGCTACGAATTACATGCTGATTGATTATCAGCTGTAAAAGCGCTGCATATCTCAACCTTAGCTTTGATGCCTCTTTCAGAGGGATGCTTAGAGGGTGTTATATAGACTACATGATGGCATATGTAGTAATCATGTGAAGTTGCAAATACTGTACATTTAAGCACTGCGACTTGGCTATTATCGGCCGACTATGAGAGAAGATGCAAAGGACGTTGTTCGACAGTATCCTCAACGCCAAAAGCACGAGTCGCCGAGTAATGCACTTACAATTGAGCTATATAGCCTAACTAGCCCTTATCCTTTCGCCTAGTGGAGGTTAGATATTTTCGGGCCCTTTCTGAAGTCTACTACCAAGCGATAATTCATCATTATCGCTGTGAACTACTTTACCAAATGGGTTGAAGCTGAGGCTATGGCAAAGATCACTGAGCAAAAAGTGGAAGTTTTTGTCTTCAACTCCATCATATTAAGATTCGGAGTTCCCTACATAATAATTACAGATAATGGCCCGCAGTTTGACAACAATAGGTTCTAGACATTTTGTAAGAGGCATGGCATTCAGCTCAACTATATGTCTATAGTGTTCCTTGAGACAAATGGACAAGTTGAGTCCATAAACAAGGTCATACTGTACAGCCTGAAATGGAAAGTAGATCAAGTCAGAGGTAAGTGGGTCGATGAACTACCAAACGTCCTATGAGGATATAAAACCATTTACAGAACCGCAATGGGAGAAACACCATTTAAGTTAGCATGTGATACTGAAGTTGTATTATTGATTGAGCTGACTTACCCAATCTACGAATGCATAATTTTGATGTTATGCTCAATCAAGTCGGATTGATAACGAATTTGGACACTATCGAGGAAATTTGAGACATTGCAAGAGCTTGGGTTACGACATACTATCATAGAGCAGTAAGATACTACAATCAAAAAGTGAAGCATAAGGTTTTCCAACTTAGAAATCTGGTTTGCTGTAAGTTGGAAGTAAATGGTGCATGAGCAAATCAGGAAAAGCTTAGTGCAAATCGGGAGGATCCTGTCAAGATCTGAGAAGTCGTTGGTAAGGGAGCCTATCAACTAGAAAGGTTGGATGGATCTATCATTCCTTGAGCTTGGAACGTTAAGAATCTGAAATTTTATTTTAATTAATGCGGGATGATTTCTACCATCTCTCATTTGGCGGTATCCAACATGTTTGTAAGATTGGTACTTATTTATGACAATTATATATTTGAAGTCTCATTGTATTTTGGTTATGATTGCTGAATTAACGAGTTCCATGTTGCATGACAAACAAATTGATCTAGGTTCTAGCTTAATACGGTTAACGACTTATACGAATTAACCTTACGACCGAGTAATGCGGCTAGTCTATACCTCAAACGGTTAACAGATAGTATAAAATGATGGGTGTGTGAAATAAAACATACCGAGAAAAAATGGCATGTGAAATAAAATATGTTGAGAAACAAATGGTGTGTGAACTAAAACATGTTGAAAGATAATTGGGCATGTGAAATAAAACATGCCGAAAAACAAATAGCATGTAAAATAAAACATGCTGACGAATAAGATCGCGAAGCAACATACATATACCATACAAATCGATAAAGTGCAGTACGTAAAATTAAATGTTACAAGAACTTGGCATTGCCTTGACCATATTTCAATTAATAATTACATAAGAATGCAATGTGCCAATACAGTAAGTCCTATGGCCTATCTTCAGATTTAGTAGAAGTGATTTTTAAATCATTAGTTGGGGCTTCCTCGGCAGCTGGGTTCTCAGAGCGAGCAACTTCTTTAGCATGAGCTTCATTGTCACTTTGATTTATACTCTTGATACCTATCTCATCTCCTTCATCTTTGTCGACACCACTAACTTTGTCGTTGATGTCAGTAAAGTTGAGACACGAAAGATCATAATCGGGATGAAGCCTTAAAACCTCTTCTCTTGCTGCTTGAACCCCCTCCAATAACTTTTTGCATAGAATCTTCTCGTATTATTGATTGGGAGTGACTATATCGAGAGCCTCTTCAACAGATGGTCCCTTCTTCATAGTCTCCTCTAACTCGGCCACACGGCTCTATGAGTTCGAGTTGTTAGTCTCCAATTCCTTTATCTGCATCTTGAGTTTATCTTCGTCATTGCTCATCGTACAAATAGTTCGGTTCAAGCCTCATTACTCTTCCTTTTTCTTTTGTAGCTCCTCTTTTAAGCTTTCAAACTTTTTGTACTGTTCTTTTATTTTGGCCTTCAGGCTAGAGATTTCATTAGCGGTGAGGTCATGTGCCAATTTCTCTGCAGTAAGTTCCTCCTTAAGCTTTTTCGCCTCCATTTTAGCCCTAATCTTCTCATTTTCGGCAGCAGCAGTTTAGGCCTTTGATGTATTATAGGTATCCTCAACTTTCTGCAGCAAATTCATTTATTACAATAAAAAATGGTTGGGTATTACATGTACAACTGAAGGTATTAGCTTTTTTGCCTCTTTGTTGGCCTTGTCTAAAGCTGTTAGAATATGCTTTCTCATCTACAAAAGGAAATGTGTTAGTTACCCGAATGAATTCAATAATCAAAAGTAATGGTCCATATTCACATAATACAATTTGTTCGCGATATGGGCCTTATTGCAACTACCGACCCTATCAACATCGTTCTTGGTGATATCTTTATCTTTTGAAAGAATGATCATTTTCATTAGAGCTAAAGATTTTGTCCTGTCTCCTAAGGTCGAATCGGTGTCCTAAATTTGGTGGCTCCAACAAAGGACGAAATAACTACTGACCTCTTTGTTGGGGATGAATTTGGCGCTGCTAATGTCGAGAGATTTGGAACGCATTGCCTCCTTCGCCTTTTTGTCTAAGCACTTAGACTTCTTGATAGGTAGTTGGTCAATGAGCTCCTTCCTTAGTCTTTTGTCACCACCTGGAGCCGCTACAATTGCTAGTGATGAGCCCTTTGTAGCAATGGCATTTTCATCCTTCTTGCTGGGATGTGTCCTTGACGTTCGCTATCCCTCGGCTCGATAGAAGTTTGAATAATTACGACTGGAGGCTCCTTAGAACGAACAACCCTGGTTAGTTGTGTTTTCTTACTCTCTTTTAGCCTCTCGGCAGGATGAGAGATCTTTTGCGTAGCCATTTGCTTCGTTGCAGCTTTTTTTGCTGGTTTCTTTGTGATAGCAGGCCGAGTGGTAGCTACTGAGGTGATTACCCTCTTATCAGCCTTGGATTTTTTGGTCTTAGCCTGAGCTAGTAGCTTTGTCAAATTTACTTCTCTAGCACCCATATCTATGACACAAGTACACCAATTAATATAAACATGAAAAAAATATGAACTTACATTTTTCGTGTAGAGCATGGCTCAAAGTTCACTATTCTCTCCCCAAGTCTCGAAAATAGCTTTCCTTGTGGCTATACTCGGTACAGTGGTAACACGTTGGCATACTTTCTTTTTTAGAAAATATTGGTTTTCCATTTTCATAACGCTGTATAATTCTCTCAACATCCTAAAAGAATATTTTGTTTCTCCTTCTCTCTTAAATTTTCTTCGCTGTTGCTGTGTCATTCGACATCAAATCTATGCCTTTTGTATGTATCGGCTCAATCCATTAGGTCCGGAAGTCCAAGTCCTTGTCAGACACTATTGACACGAACTTGTTGTGCTACTTGTAAATCTTAGATTCTAACTTATCCATGAACTTACGCCCATGCTTCGCAGTAGCAAAGTACCACTTGTTAGGCTACCTTCGAATAGTGAAGAAATACTGAAATAGTTGAGCTGTAGCCCTAACTTTGACTTCTTTGTAGATTATCTCAAAGGTTACTAGAAACCGATATGTATTGGGTGAGAACATACTTGGTGCGACTCTAAAATAGTTGAAAAAGCCATTGACAAAAGTCGAAAAAGGGAAGCGCAACTCAAAATCCAAATATTTCAGATATATATGGAACTTGTGCTCCCTGAGGAAGCATACCCTTTCCCTTACTCTTGGCCTCCTTAAGTTCCATATTTCGGGAAAATCTCGCCAGTATTGATTATATTTTGTGATGAGAACCCTGTTGATGGAACTGGCAATTCCAACTGGAGAATCGCAAAATAGGCTATAGTATTGAACAGATATCTTGCCGAAGACTTCTCTTCCTTATTCTTGGGATAATTATCTATAGAGAGCTCATTGATCTGAGCAAGTTTATGAACCATACCTGAATGGTTATGTGAAATGATACAACACAAATCAAAGAATTTGAGTTAAAGATAAGGAAACGAATGAAAGTTTAAGATGTGATTAGAGAGGGCAATTTTGATTGTGAATATTACTTTATATAAGGACGATTCATCCTTGTAACCGCAAATCTGCTTTTGACAGTAATGATGCGCTGATATGGTAATCTTACGGATCGTTGGCGCGTGTTTCGTGATAGAAATTTGATAACTGAAAACTCTCTAATGGTTATTAAGCTTGCCATAAAATAATGACCTAGGTAACAGATGTCATGTCTCTAATTTCTTAGTTTCTTGAATAGGTAGGAATTTAAAAATGGCGACCTTTTGGTTAGGATATGATTCGTCCTACTTTCCATATTACTCGGCATAAATCTAAAATATCTCTCCCCATTTGCCCTCTAGTGTAATATATATGTGTAACTTTCTTTGTTGATTGCTCAAATACGGGAATTGGGAGGCAGATGTTGATAGTTAGTTTTCGCTTATCCGACACTTAGCCTTTCGTCTGTTGAGATGTCACGTAACTAACTCTTTTGGTATTCGCATTGCATAGATGATACATAGCATTTATACTGAGTATAAGAAGTGCTCCTGATATGAATTTAAGTTTATATAACATGAATAGTTATCATAAGTACGGTTATATTATACAATCACCTGTTACTCTTACATATTAAGAAAAATATCAAGTCAAGAATCTTTTATGTATCTTAATAATTATCTCGATAGACATCTTGGACATTATAACAATTTATAAATATTGAAAAGATCCTCTGTAAGGGCTCCTTATACTTCTTATTTATATATTTATTTTATTAAATTATCTTATTGATTTAGGTATTAAAGTAACCATATCGAACTGACCTCAATACTAAATATTTTATGTTTTTTGACAGAATTTTTTCTAATCTCAAAATTCATTAAGAAAACTTTTGAATTAGTTCAATAGTGAAATGATGAATTAACGGGAATAAACTTATGGACCCAAGAAATTATATTATTAGCATAGTAGATTCATCTATAAAAGATAATCCTTGTGCCGCTGGCTTAGCACAACACGCATTACTTAGGTTGTCTCTGTCTGTCCCTAGACTCTATGCATGTCAGCAATGAGGTCAGCAAGATTTGAAACTCGGTCTCTTTCACGCCTTCGCTTACAGAATAATACACACACACACACTCTCTCTCTCTCTCTCTCTCTTTCCTAAATACAGTAGAAAGGACAGCCCATTCCGGCACGGATGTTTCCATAAGGGGGAAAGTTTTGATTATTATTAATAAGTAACGTATATCGGTAAATTGAATTTAGATATTAATAAAATTTTAATAGAAAAAAAATATTATTGATATTTTTTTAATTTATCGTCTATTTAGATATAAATATCAATGATTGATCACGTGACATCTTTTATCGTATGAAAACAAAACGCAGTCAATTATCCATTTTACACATCGAAAAGCTCCTGCTCCGCTCTCGAGTTTCTCTATATATACACACACAACGTTCCACTCTTTATCTCACAATCCCAGAAAAAAAGCAGTTTCGACTTCCACCTACCTTTTAATCAATTCATTCACTGGGAAAAAAACTCTTACAAAATTTCCGACCTTCTACTTCCCCTTAGTTTTGTATAATCATGGATTTAGAGTCTGAAACAATTGAAATGTTCTTCTTCCCTTATCCAGGAGGAGGACATCAAATCCCTATGATAGACGTTGCAAGAGTGTTCGCTTCCCATGGCGCCAAATCCACCATCCTTACTACTCAACCAAACCTGGAAACATTTCAGAAATCGATTGAAAACGACCAAAAATGTGGCCACCCCATTTCAATTCAAACACTCGACTTGCCAGAAAATGTAGAAAGCCCCGATTTTTCGGACATGTCAGCAACACCTGGTATCGATACTTCCATGTTTATCGAACCCTTGAAAAGATTGTTGCTTGATGTCCGGCCGGATTGTATTGTTATTGATATGTTTCATAGGTGGTCTGGTGATGTAATTGATGAATTGGGTGTTCCTAGGATTGTTTTTAGCGGTAATGGGTGTTTTTCTAGGTGTGTTATGGATATCATTAGGAATCATAAGCCACATGAGAATTTGAGTTCTAAATTTGATAGCTTTGTTGTTCCGGGTATTCCAGACCGGATTGAAATGACAATCTCTCAGATTCCATTTTTTAACAAACCACCCGGCGGAGGTTTTAAGCCTCCTCGAAAAATGGGGGGTCCTGGAAGTGGAAGCTATGGGGCTGTGGTTAATAGCTTTTATGAATTGGAACCTGCTTATGCTGATTATTTGAGGAATGAATTAGGCACTAAGGCTTGGCTTGTTGGACCAGTGTCCTTGTGCAATAGAAATGTTAAAGATAAAGCTGTCAGAGGTAAACAAGCAACAATTGATGAGAATAGTTGTTTGAATTGGCTGAATTCGAAAGAACCCGATTCGGTTCTTTATGTAAGCTTTGGTAGTTTGGCTAGATTGACAACAAAACAGCTTTATGAAATGGCTTATGGTCTTGAGGCCTCAGGGCACCCATTTATTTGGGTGGTTGGGAAAATTTTCAGTTCATCTGAGAAGGGAGAAAAAAGTGAAGAGAATTGGCTTCCAAGTGGGTTCGAAGAGAGAATGAGAGAATCCAAAAGGGGATTGATCATTAGAGGATGGGCTCCACAGCTGTTGATCTTGGAACACCTTTCAGTTGGTGGGTTCATGACTCATTGCGGTTGGAATTCAACTTTAGAAGGTGTGACTTCAGGCTTGCCAATGATCACATTTCCAATGATGGCGGAGCAGTTTGCGAATGAGAAGTTGATTACTGATGTGTTTAAGATTGGTGTTAAGAGTGGGAGTATCGAGTGGACATCTTGGAATAGTGAGCCGACCGAGCCAGTGGGAAGGGACAAAATAGAGATAGCTGTGAAGAGGTTGATGGGTGGTAGTGATGAGGCTTTGGAGATGAGGAAGAAGGCGAAGGAGCTCGGAGTGAAGGCCAAGAGAGCTGTTGAAGAATGTGGATCATCTTATGCAGATGCCGAGGCTTTGATTCAGGAGCTAAAATCTCGCAAAAACGTTCAAGCTCGGTGAAAACTTGAATCTAAGCAAGTACATCAATAGTTACTCTTTATTGTATTCCATGGATGGTACTTACACTCAGTTCAAGAAATAGTAGCTTGAAATGCTTAAGCATGGTATGTCTAACATGGGAAAGAAAGGTTGCTTTTGCATTTTAACTAGGTTTGAACAGTGGAAGTATATTGCCTCACTCATGTGTTAGTGTGTGCTTATGATGTTAAAGTATGTCAATTTTGTATGTGCATCGACTAAGTTGACTAACGAATGTCGATTAAAATACTCCGACCGAAAAAATTTCAATGTTATGATATTTTAGACTCCCAAGTTCCAAGCTATTGTGCTTGCTGTTGGATTAGTAATATCATGGGACATGGCATCATTGCTTAGACTGATCGATTATGTTTAGCCTTTAGACACCCATTTTGCTAACCTTATCCTCACCATGGTGGACCAATGAGAGGTCCATGCCAATATGCTGAAACACAAATCTTGGATGAATTATGAAGAAGGAGATCGATATTTGGGGGAAAATTTAAAAAATAGATTAACGATTCGAAAAGTTTAATTAAAAAATTAATATTTTATAAAGTAATTTAAATAAGAGATCAATATTACACAAAATAATTCGAATACTTTTATAGATTGATTATTATAAATTTTTTATTTTAACCACTTTATAAAATGTTAATATTTTATTTAAACTTTTTGAAACGTTAATATATTATTTAAATTTATTTTCAAATATTGATCTCTTCTGTTGTAATTTTTCTTATATATCTTAATTACAGTAATGAAAAATTATCAACAATTCCACAACTAATCTTGAATTTTAGGGATTGAAATAGAGAAAAACATTTTAATTAAATCAAAATCGAAACCATAAATCGAATTTTATTAGACTAAGAAAGCACTTTTTAGGATCCAAATGGTTTACAATTACCAATCCTGCGATACCAAATTGAAAATCATGAGCTATTTGTTTTATCCCATCTAGAATACCATACAAAACATTAACTTCATTGGACCAAAGATGTAAATATTTTAAATCTAAAAAATACCTTCTTGCAATATGTTTAAATCGTACCTTTTAAATAATATAAAATTATAATTAAATATATATTAGAAAATATTTAAAATATAAATATTAAAATATAATAATGAACTTAGTATTTATATATTCTAAATAAAAGATATTATAAAAATTTATATTTAATATTGTACAAACCAAATATAATATAACAAGATTATATTATTTTATTTTTTTATATTTATATTATATAATTCTATTTACTTTATTTAGTTCTTACAATCAAACACTTCCTAAAGTAAAACAAATACAGGCACCTCCATTGTATTTCGTCGATCCATTTTACTTCATCCACCTCACTTCTGGTCGTTTGTTTAGTCACCTTAAGTCATGAATCATGGTCTGTTTTTCTTTTCCATTCACCTTACTTACTAGCCGAAGGTCAATGTTTATTGCCTGCGATTCGAGGTCTATTTTTCTTGTTTTTACTCAGTCATAGTCATCTACTCTTTGTTCGAGGCTTGTTCTGTGTTCTATATTTGAGGTATGTTGCCCGAGGCCTGCAACTTTTCCATTGGCCGACGGCCTTTGCCTTGACTCTCTCCTTCGGGTACAACGCCGGCTGTCTTCTAGGACATCGAATTTGTGGATTTTAGTTAACGTTTAATTTCTTTTTTCCCTATTTGCTCTTTTCTTTTGGGGTTATGATTTCCCGGTCCGAGTTTGGCGTGGTCTAATGCGTAACAGTAAAAATTTATATTATTATATTATATCTTGTTTTTACATTTAAATAATTTTATATTTGAAAAATAGGAACTCATAAAATAATTCATTTATTTATATTACCATATCGTTTTTTATTTATTTTAAGTTTAATATCGTTTATTAATTAAAAAACTATAAGTAAGTTTATAAAATATTTATAAATATAAGAAAAAATAGTGATAATAATATTTAAATTTTATAAAGATAAAGTATACAGCATCTTCCTACTCAATATAAAACTAAAACCAAACAAAAATTTTAGTAAAGTAAAATTTTACTAAATATAAAAAATTAAAAAATTTAAATTATATAACATCAATATATTGAGTGGAACAATCGATTAAATGAATATCAATATTACTCTAAATTTATCATATTATTTGTCATATTTTCATGAATAACAAT
Organism: Lumnitzera racemosa; assembly: GCA_024138005.1. Taxonomy (NCBI): domain Eukaryota; kingdom Viridiplantae; phylum Streptophyta; class Magnoliopsida; order Myrtales; family Combretaceae; genus Lumnitzera; species Lumnitzera racemosa. The sequence goes on along the minus strand of JAMXBC010000011.1, from coordinate 15,408,268 downwards.
AATAGGGTTGTCACTTGTTACTGTTAAACTAATATAATTAAATAATTTAGCCTTGGAGACCAACAAACTATTTTTAACTTATGACTTCTTGAAATTAATTAACTAATTAATAAAGTTGGAAAATAAATATTATTAAAAAAAAGTTCGAAAGTTTTGAGAAATTTATATCCATAACATTGATCTGATTATGACAATATATGGGCTCAATATAGGGCTATTGCCCCTTACCGTAAACCTAATGTAATTAAATAATTTAGCCTTCGAGACCAACAAACTATGTTTAACTTATGACATGATGAAATTAATTAACTAATTAATAGAGTTAGAAAATGAATATTATAAAAAAATAAGTTCGAAAGTTCTAAGAAATTTATATCCATAACATAATATGAATCATGGCGACAAATGGACTCAAAATTTCAAAATATTAATATTCTTAACCAAAATTGGGCTTTCCAAGTTTCGAAACGACTATTACTCACTAAAAGCAGAATTAAAGTGAATAAACCATATTCATTTGAAGTTTGGGTTGTAAATTGAGAAAAGTGAGTAAAATTAGACAGTTTATTTTAAATATAATGTTAGATACTTAGTTACATGCTATTTGCCTAGATAATATGGGCTTTGAGAATCTCAACACCAACAAACTTCTGAAGGATTACCTTGATTAAGTACTTGATACTATGGATGGGTAAATTACACTTTAATAAATGGATAATAACTATACCCAACCATAAGTAAATGAGAATTGCGTGTCATATCCTGCATTAAGAAAGGGCTGTCAACACTACATGATGGTACATGGAGGCCATGGAATGGTTTAGAGTCTACGATGATACCTTGCCCTCACATGAAGGATTTTATCCGATCAACAGATTGAGGAGGAAGCCACTCTCCTGTACTCTCCTCTGAACAAAATCACATTCAAAGCAGACCCATTGTCCTAATAATAACTCAGGTCATGGAAAATCCTAATGGACCAATTGAGAGTAACATACGAGCTAGTACAACCCTTGGTTGTTTCCGAGCAGTAGTGACCGACCAGGCCTTACTCACCAACCAGCACCTTATGGTCCAACTCATGCTTCGCCAAAGCACATGCGAAACATAATAAGGATACTGCGTAGAGTGATAGGAACCGAGCACACTTCCTATGAAGAAAGGCGATCCAACCTGCCTAGTTAACTCCTGCCAAGTAATCCCACCTGCCCTTGTATGTCTTCGCTCCTAAGCTTATCAAGCAAGCTATGGAGGACATGCGTCCTAATCAACTGGCATTTGCTGCCGTTGTACTATCAGCACCATGTTTATATGGAAATTAGTTATAAGATATTCCGTATAATTACTTTTACACTTCACCTTTTATCCTAATGGTGCATTATAAATAGTGCCACTTTTTGTCGAGTAGAATTTCCCTTAAGCTTTGGTTATTGAGTCCTTATCTCAATATCCAAATACCTAAATCCTTACTCTTATTAGCCCTTTATCAAGATTCTTGAACTTTGTGAATCATATCAAACTTGGATTTTAGAAGTGTGAGGGTTGTTTCTACGTTGAGTCATATTTGTATAGGTAATTTTCACACAATTGCTAAAATGTTACCTAAACCTATTACTCTTTTTTCCATATTTGGAAGGACCCATGTTCCTTTTAGTTTTCATGTCTTAAGTTTAATGACTTAGTGATTGTTCTTCTTAGGCACATCAAGAGAAGAACCTAATTGAGTAATGGTCACTTATAGCCCTACAAATTTCATGGCTTGCAAGATCCCTTATAGTACAGAACCATATACACAGAATATAGGATGAGTTTTGTTGTTACTTTATTTTTAGATTCTATTAATAGGTTGGATAATGCATATGCGAGTGTTTAAACTTTTGATTTTGGATAGTTTATTACTCGAAAATTGAAAATTTGTTCATTTGAGAGTATTTGAGTTTTTGATTTTGAGTAGTTTAGCGTTCATCTTATATATAATGTTTATTAAATGCAAACACCCCAATGAATAAATTTTCAATTTTTGAACATTAAAATTCAAGTTTTGAATATTTAGACATAAAATTACTTAAAATCAAAAGTTTAAGTACTCTCATATGTATTATCTCATTAACAAGCTTTATTTTAGTAAGGATAGAAGATTGGTAAGAAACCTCATTTAGTTAACTGCCATATTGTCATGAGAGGTATTTAGACTTAGTTTTGTCATCTCTAAGATTTCTCACAACATATATTTATTACATTTTTGATATGTGATTTCTTGAGTTTTTAATGCACAAAATTGACAACTCATGATAAAGATGCTTGGTATGTGTCTCTTAAACTTGAGAGTGATATATATTTTACTCTTTAAGTTTCAAAGCGCATATAATGGCAATTATGACAAGGGTATCTCTTAGGATGTAAAAAGGTTGAAGATGTTAAAAAACTTCTTGTTTACAAACGTTGAAACTTGAATAGGAAAAGAAAAAGTTTAGTACTTAAATGGTAAATTATGTGTAATATTGAAGACTAAAAATGTGTTTAATTCTTTCCTAGTTATGTTTTACTTTGAATTGCGAAAATTCAAACCTGTAAACTTTTTTAAGGTACTTCACTTTAATTTGTTCTCACAGCAGCAACTTATTAATGACTCTCAAATGAAGGTGTAAGGACACTTTCAAGTGCTTGGAAGAGGGCCTTTCAGGACTTCGCCTATCATGGATTGTGCTTTTTTTGTACGGTTTAACTCAGTAATTGACACGTTTGCTACAAGTTGCAGAAGTATTGCAATTTGATAATCAAGATGTGATTTCAAGTAATTCGAATTCTAAGAGAAGGAAAAAAAAAAAAAAAAATCTCCATTATTAAGTTCATGAATTATCTATATTGGTTTCTTGAAATATCGAAGAACGGAGATATCGTAATATCACTAGAGGATATTATTGGATGGTTTTTCGACGTATTACCATCCTTGACAACAACATTAGTATTTTGAGTCACCTTGCAGTAGCTTCAGATGGTTGTTTTTCTTTACTTCGACTTAAATTGTAATTTTGAGTTATATTATTTTGTGTACTGTAATTCTAATCGATTTTTACACGTATACATTATGTGGGTAGATCGGATTCGTTGATATTTGAGATAAGCACCGTATCCTTATCGATCTCCATAAGTATTTTTACATAAATGGTTCAAGTTAAGGTCTTTCAACATATTTTGCAGCCTTATAGTGACTATAGATATTATGCCAATGGTGAATCTCGAAAAACATAAAATGTTCTCAGAATTTCAACTTTACTGACGCCATTAAAAAAAAAATAGTAGTTTACGATAAATTATGTTTAGTTAAAGTATCTCCATGGTGCAAAGAAGTGGTTGGCGTATATATATATTTATATATATATATATTAAATAATTGAATCACTGGATTAATCATGGTTTTTTTAATCTTAAATTTTGTCAATTAATGTTTTCGAGCATGTTAAAAGTCTAATAACATTTAGTCTATATATTTTATATTATAACTTAAAAGGGAGATTCCAACCTTAATGTGTTCGAATAAAAAACCGATTATAATCACATTCACCTATAATAATAATACTATACATATATATATATGTGGATATTTTTATGGTTTCATCATTTTTTTAAAGAGATTAATACTGTAATTCATCTTATTCTTGATTTAATTATTTTTAAATCATTAAATAAACTATAAATTTAATAATTTAAATTTAAAAATAAAAAATAAAATTAATTTGATTAAAATAAAAGATACGATTATAAAATTTACTTCACTCCATACATATTTACTTGTGAAGCCGATAATAATTTCCAGAAGAGAGAAAACATTATCTAAAGACAATAAACACGTGTTTCTCGATAACAGTGGTGGGCTATTACCTTACTCGGGACTGTTTTAACGCATGTCAGCAATGAAGTCAGCAAGATTCCAATTTGCTATGCAAACACGTGGAAAGGGCTTTAATAGACAGTAACAATTGGATTTAAACACGGAAATTGAAATTGATGATGAATAATTATTTAAAATTTTATCATCCATATTCTCAAATATTTAAATATAATTAATATACTTACATATGATAGTGTGGTGCCTATTAATGTTTTTCTGATCTGCGCCTTCGCCTCCTGACTTCATCAATGCAACAAGAAGCAACAGCCCATTCCGACACAAACCAAAGGATACCATCAAATCTAAAACCCATTCATGTTCACATCTTACTCAGTAAAAAAAAATGCTCCTTATATATTCACGGTTTCATCTTCATCTCATGAACCACCACCACCCACCCCCCCCACCCCACCCCACCCCACCCCACAACAACAATTTCAAGTTCTAACTTTATAAACTTCCAATCTTTTACTTCGATTTAGGCTTCGCTTGGTTCATTTATTTTCTGTTTTATTGACGTTTTATTGTTGTTTATTTAAATTTTTATATTTTTATAAGAATAAGATAAAAAAATAGAAATATATTTTTTAAAAAATATCAATTAAAATAATCATTTTAAATATGTAAAACACATATTTTTAAATTTTTCACCTAAAAGTGTATGAATTTTCATTTTCTCATTTTGATACTTTAATTACCATTTTCATTATTATTATAAAATAGAAATAGATAACATACTCATAAAACAGTTTTTTAAACTCTAACTTTCAAATAAATACAGATTAAATACAAATAATATATAGATAAAATACTATTAGGAGTACTGCATCCTATATCTATCTATTTATTTCTACATATGTTTTCTTAGTTAGGAAAGGAGTTAGCAAATTGATTAGTCTGTTATTTTTGTTCAGTAGTTAGTTATTTTGTTTGCTTAACCTTGTATATAAGGATCATAGCAGTATTATGAATTAAGGCATTTTCTTTCTCTTCATCATGGAGGTCTTGCAAATCTAAACACTTTGTCTTCTTGCTAGAGTTGTATATTAGAAGACAGTAGAACTTAAGATGGTATCAGAGTGGGCTTAAAATAGCCACAATAGTTTGTCCAGTGTGTCGCAGCTTTTCGACTTCTTTCGCCGGAGTTGATGTTGTGTCACAACATTTTGTCTTTCTTCGCTGGAGTTATTGTTGCGTCGTAGGTTTTTCTATTTCGTTGAAGTTTTTTTTCGACTGCTTGACGATCATGAATCCTAATGCAGAATTGTCTAGTATTAATACTAATGCATTATTCACTTATCCATATTATAATTTTGGATTTGATAGCCTTAGTATGATGCTAGGAACAATTATTTTTAATGGAAATAATTTTCTAGCTTGGAGTAGAGCAATCAAATTAGCATTAAGAGCAAAATTAAAATTAGGATTTCTGGATGAATTTATTGTTAAGCCAAAAAATGATTTAGCTAATCTTGTGAAGTGGTTAAGAAGTGATTATATGATTAGATTTTGGATCATAGACTATAAATTCAAATATAGCTTAAAGCTTTATGTACACTCAATCAGCTAGAGAGCTTTGGACATTAATTTCGAAACAACATGGAGTTGCAAATGGACCTTTGGTGTTTCAATTGCAGCATGAAGCAGCTAAATCTAAGTGTAAGTGTGTATTATAATAAGTTTAAGAAGTATTGGGATGGGCTTCAACAGTTATACGCATATCCCTCCTATACATGTGGAAGAATTGAATATTGTACTTGCGCTTTGCAAAATCAAATTCTGGCTTTTGAATCTGAAATGCACTTGATGCAATTCTTCATAGGATTGAATGAGCTCTATGACTTTGTCCGCAATCAGATCCCTTTGATGGAACTTTTACTCACTGTTAATCGAGCCTTTTATTTAGTTTAGTAGGTTGAAAAACAAAAATAGATATCTTCTTTAATCAATGTAGAATTAAATAGTTTGGTACTCTTCACCAATAGAACACTGGATAAGATGAATCGAGGTTATGATAGGAAAAGAGGCAAGCATAAACTGGTTTGTAAGTATTGTAATGGTGATGGTCATACAATAGCGAACTACTTCCAATTAGTCAGTTATCTTAGTTGGTATAAAGGAAAGAAGATTGTTACAACCAAGGTTAACTCTGTAACTAAAAGTCATGTTTTAGACACTCCTTTTGATTCGAATCATAATGTGTAAGACATGAGTCGGGTAAATGATTTCTCACGTTTAGTTGATAGGGATCTCGTAGAAACTATTTGTCAGGAATTAATGAAGCAAATGGCTATCAAGGATCAATCCTCTGTGGTGAATTTAATAGATTGTGCAGGTATGTGCTCTTATTCTTGTTGTTTTACAAGTTTTGTATATAACAATGTGGATATCTGGATAGTGGACATTGGTGCTACAGGCCATATGTCTTACAATTTGTCTTCTTTCAAAAGTATTCATAAATTAAATACTCCTGTAAGGGTTAATTTACTTGATGGATGACATTTAGTTGCTGCTATGGTTAGAGATGTTGTTTTGAGTCCTTTCATCACACTTACCAATGTTTTGTTTGTTCCTTATCTTAAACACAATTTATTCTCCATTCGTCGAATTGTTAAAGATCAACCATTTTCTGTTGTCTTTGATCATGAATCATGTTCTTTCCAGGACTAGAACATTAAAAACATTATTGCTGTTGCACATGTATTAGGGGATCTATATGTTCTAAAGTCAAGTACTAGTAAAACTATTGATAGTAGTAGTGCTTGTAGTTCAATTGTTTTGGTCAATTTTGCTAGTCATGTTACTGTAGTAGATCTGTAATTGTTGCAAAGTAGAATGTGGCATGTTTCACCTGTTCAATTGAAGCATTTGTTGTCTAATAAGGTGATGAATGTAAAGGATTTCATTTGTGAGGTGTGTCAACAGTCTAAATTTCATAAACTTGCTTTTCCCAAGAGTGTTTGTGAATCTCTTGAATCTTTTCATTTATTGCATGTTGATGTTTGGGGACCCTATGCAGTGGAGTCTATTACATGGGTACGGTATTTCCTTACTGTGCTAGATGATTATACTCATGCAACCTGGACCTTTATGATGAAACATAAAGCACAAACTTGTTGCACGCTTTCCAACTTTTTGTTATATGTCAAGAATCAATTTTGTGTTATTCCCAAAATTATTCGAACTGATAATGGGATTGAATTTATGGCTAATGACTGTGTACACATGCTTAAGAAGTTAGTAATTGAGCATCAACGGACATTGATATATACTCCTCAACAAAATGGGTGTGTGGAAAGGAAACATCGCCATCTTTTGAATGTTGTAAGAGCTTTACGTATTCAAGCAAATTTTCCTAAGGTCTTTTGGAGGAGTGCATATTAATTGCAACTCATATAATCAATTGAATGCATATGGAAAAGTTAAGTTGGAAATGTCCTTTTGAGTGTTTGTTCTAACAGAAACCATATTTTAGTAAACCAAAGGTTATGGGGTGCTTGTGTTTTTTGGCCATTCATCCTAGACCTTTAGACAAGTTTGATGCAAGGGGTTCTAAAGGTGGTTTTCTAGGCTATGCTTGTGGACAAAAGGTATATAAAGTATATGATTTAGCTCAACATAAGATAATTGTTTCAAGGGATGTAGAGTTCTTTGAAGACAATTTTCCTTATCATAATGATATTTTGTCAGATGATTCAGCTTATACAAGTCTTATTCTTCTAAATATTAGTCTTAAGACTCTAGCATTGTCACTTGATTCTATTGTCCCAGTATTTCATGCTGTTTCTTTACCAGATTAGCATCCTAGGCAATATACTAGAACTCGCAAGTCTCCACAGTAGCCACTTGACTTTGTACATACAATTCACACTAATACTGCAGTATATGATTCCATTATACTTTCATAATCTCACACATGTAAATCTTCTTCTTCTCTTCCTTCATCTCATTCTTCTTGTTCATATCCATTGTTTGACATTGCATATTTTCGTACACTTCCTTTTGATTTTACTGCTTCTTTAGCAAATGTGTTGTCTATCCAAAAATCGTGCTGTTATAAATAGGCAGTTAAACATTAAGTTTGGAAGGATGCCATGAACAGAGAGCTTGATGCTCTTGACAGTAATCACACTTGGGAGTTAACTCCTTTGCCTTAAGGGAAGAAGGCCATCGGTTGCAAGTGGGTATACAAGACTAAATTTAAACTAAATGGGTCAATAGAATGACATAAGGCTTGATTATTAACTAAGGGTTTTATATAGCAAGAAGGTGAGGATTATCATGACACTTTCTCCCCTGTTGCTAAGTTAGGAAGTATACGCATCCTTATAGCTATTGCAATAGTACATAATTGGCCAATGCATCAGATTGATGTTAATAATGCTTTCTTACATGGTCGTTTGGATGAAGAGATATATATGGTTCCACCAGAGGGATATGACAATGCTTTACTAGGCCAAGTTTGTAAACTAACTAAGTCACTTTAGGGGCTTAAACAGGCTTTACAATAGTGGAACTTAGAAATTTCTTGTTTCCTAAAAAGTCATGGTTTTATTCAATCCCTACATGACTATTCATTATTTACATAACATATTGCTCATGGGTTTGTTGCTATTTTGCTTTATGTAGATGATATGATTATCACTGGGTTAGATTCTTCTTTCATTTATGATATCAAAGCTTAACTTGATGCTGCATTCACCATTAAGAATCTTGGACTTGTATGTTTTTTCTCGGGTTAGAGCTTTGTTTCGTAGATACTGGTGTTCTTATAAATCAATGCAAGTTTCTTCTTGATTTACTTACTGATGTTTGGCTTTTAGGGTGTAAACTAGTTAAGGTTCCTATGCAATCAAATCTTAAACTTGATATTATAGAAGACTTATCACTTGATCTTGCTCTTTATAGGCGTATTCTTGGATGCCTTCTATATTTCACCATGACTTGGCCAAACATCTCTTTTGCTGTTTAGCACCTTAGTTGGTTCATTTCGTCTCCTCAGGTGCCACATTACAATGTTCTTGTTCATCTGTTGTGGTATCTTAAAGGGACAGTTGGTCTTGGATTGTATTATCCATCTTACAATGATCTATCTCTACGGGTTTATGCTAACTTAGATTGGGGTTCTAGTACTATTGACTGAAGGTCTTTAAGTAGATATTATGTTATTCTTGGATCAGCTTTTGTTTCATGGAAGACAAAGAAGCAACCTACTGTTTCCACATCCACAACTGAAGCTAAATATAGGAGTGCAGTGTATGCTGTCAAAGAGGTTAGGTGGGTATCTTTTATTATTCGAGATTTAGGCATTCCACTTTCTTTCCAATACTAATGTTTTGTGACAACAAGTCTACAATTGCTATTGCTTCTAATCCTTGTATGCATGGTCAAACCAAGTACATTGACATCGATGCTTACTTCTTGCATGATCTAGTTGCTTTTAGCTTTCTTAGACTTGTTCGGGTTCCTATAAAGCAACAACTTGTTGATGTTATGATTAAAGCCCTTAGAGAAAAGCATCATCTTGATTTTAGTACCAAGTTGGGTCTCTTGATTGGTCTAACTTGAGGGGGGATGTAATTAGGAGTACTCTTAGTTAGGAAAGGAGTTAGTAAATCGGTTAGTTTGTTATTCTAGTTCAGTAGTTAGTTATTTTGTTTACCTAACCTTGTATATAAGGATCATAGTAGTATTATGAATTAAGGCATTTTCTTTCTCTTCATTACGGAGGTCCTACACATCTAAACACTTTGTCTTCTTGTTAGAGTTGTATATCAGAAGGCAGTAGAACTCAAGAAATACAAATAGAAAAAATGAAAAATCTAAACATTTAGTTTCATACTAGCCAACAATGCATTCGCGTTGCGTGTGTATAAAATAAATAAAGTTGTACTATATAATCGAATGTATTATAATTAATATAAGATATTAATAAATGAGGAAGATAGAGAGATGGAGGGTAGTGAGGAGAGGAATAAGGGGAGTGAAAATGTTAGTGGAGAGAGAGAGAGAGAGAGAGAGAGAGAGAGAGAGAGAAGAGAGAGAGAGAGAGAGAGAGAGAGAGAGAGATATGGGGTGTAGTTAATATTAGAAAGTGAAAAATGACAAGTGGGAGAGAGAGTGAAGAAGTGAAAGAGAGAGTGGAAAAGTGGTAAAGAAATAGATAAGAAGAGAGAAAGAGAAGTAAGTAATAAATTTACCTATTCTTTATAATTTTAGTACTTTATTTTATTGTTATTTTTTTATTAAATAATGCTAAATAGATAATTTTAATAGTGACGGTTACTTAAGTCTAAAAGTGTTTTAATAATATAGATAACCATGGGCTCGAAGTTAGAAATGGTTGACATGTTCTTCTTCCCTTATTAAGTAGGAGGACATCAAATTCCAATGATAGACATAGCCAGAGTACTCGCTTCCCATGGTAATAAGTCCGCTATCCTCGCAACCCATCTAAATTTTGAAACCTTTAAAAAATTTATTGAAAATGACAAAAAATTTGGCTACCTTATTTGAATTCAAACCCTGGACTTGCCAGAAAATGTAGAAAGCCCTCATTTTTCGGACATGTTGACATCACCCCACACTGATACTTCCATGCTTATTAAACCCTTGAAAAGATTGTTGCATGATGCTCAGTAGGATTGCATTGTCATTAATACGTCTCATAGGTGGTCTTGTGATGTAATTGATGAATTAGGTGTTCTTAGGCTTGTTTCTAATGGTAATAGGTGTTTTTTTAAGTGTGTTATGAATCATATTAGAATTCATAAGCCACACGAGAGTTTGACTTCTAAATTTGATAGTTTTGTCATTCTAGGTATTCTTGACCAAATCGAAATGACAATCTCTTAGCTTCCACATTTTAATAAACCAACAGGTGGAGGATTTAAACCTCCTGGTAAAATGAAAATGGGAGCTACGGGACATTGGTTAATAGCTTTTACGAATTGGAACTTGTTTATGTTGATTATTTGAGGAAGGAATTAGGTGATAAAGCTTGGCTTGTTAGACTAGTGCCCTTATGTAATATAAATGTTAAAGATAAAATTGTTAGAGGTAAATAAGCAACCATTGACGAGGGTAGCTGTCTGAGTTGGCTGAATTCAAAAGAACCCAATTTGATTCTCTATGTAAGCTTTGGTAGTGCGACTGCATTGACAACCAAACAGCTTTATGAAATGGCTTGTGGTCTTAAGGCTTTAGGACTCCCATTTATTTAGGTGGTTGTGAAAAATTTTACTTCATTTGAGAAAGGTAAAGAGAATTGGTATTAAGCTTTCAAGGCCTAGGCCCACAATATCTCTTAAAACCCTATAAACTAAAGTTTATATCTCTTAACTCTCTTTCTCTTGTTATCACAGAATTCTCTCAAAGGTATCTTTTTTCTCTCTCTCTTCTTACTTCCTCTCTAACTGTTGTCATAGAATGCTCTCGAAGGTATCTTTTTTCTCTCTTTCTTCTTACTTCCTCTCTAACTCTCTTTTAGGATTTCTCGTAACTAGGCTTTGCTCTTAGATCTGATTCTAATATTTCTGATATGTAATCCCATACTTTATATCTGTTAACATTTAACAATATTGTTTTGTGGTTTGCAAGGTAAACGATGGAAGTAGTAATCTCTGATATTCGAGTTTTAGAGCAACTCCTAGCATCGAAAGAGAGATATAGAAAGAAAACTCAATTAGGGTATCGAATGATCCCCTTCGGTATTTTGTTTCCTCTTTTTATATTCTTTTTTTTTTTATTCCATTATACATTGTTGTATACCACTAGATCTATTAGGAATCTGTTATTCTTTTGTATAATCTGTTGTACAATATTGTTATCTACATATTTATATGCTTAAGTCTTTAGGTAATCCTTTAAGTAGCTCGGCCTTCTCTTATTTCTCTACTCTCTCGTATGTCTTTGCTACTGAGTCATAACATTTCCTCCCTTCGATGAAAGAACCACCTTGCCCTTAAGGTGAAAGTCTGGATATGTTCATTGAAAGTTTGATTTGTCAACCTAAGTAGCTTCTTCTGGTAGTAGAGACTCCCACTGACCTAACAATTGTTGAATTGGTTGGGATTATTGGAGAATTTGTCTACTATCTAGTGTGACTAATGGTCACACTAATGGATGATTCTCATGAGAATCTGATGGTAATGGAACCACTATTAGCAACTTCCCTTCTGCTTTTCTTAACAAGGATACATGAAATATTGGATGAATCTTGGAAGACTCTGGTAACTCCAATTTTTAAGCCACTAATCCGATCCATTCCATGACCTTAAAAGGACCATAGAATCTTCGACTTAGTTTATAAGAACTTCTCTGAGCCATCAATCCTTGTCTATATGGTTGGAGCTTAACATAGACATAATCCCTTATCTCAAATGATTTATTTGTCCTATGTCGATCAACTAAATTCTTCATCTTCAACTAAGCTTGAAGAAGATTGGTCTTCAACTATTGCAAGAGAATATCTCGTGAGTGCAACTCCTATTCTACAGCTTCATTAGAAGTTGATCCTT